>JASVER010000174.1:1214698-1342632 GCA_030449065.1 Oceanodroma leucorhoa
GCGGGCGGCGGGGGCGCGGCCCCCCCGGCGGGGAGCGGCGGCGCGGCCGGGCGGGGTCTGACCCTCTGCTCTGCCCGCAGATGGCCGCGTGCGTGTCCAGGGTGGAGCTGTCGGTGTCCTGCCGGAGCCTCCTCGACAGGGACCTGGGCTCCCGCTCGGATCCCCTCTGCGTCTTGCTCCAGGACGCGGGCGGTGGCCAGTGGGCTGAGGTAAGGGCGGCCGCCAGCCCCTGCTGTGCCGTGGGGTGCAGACACGCAGGGTTTTCCCCGTTTCCGTCCCGTTGATTTTCCTCGCGGGTGCACGATATGTTTAATTCAGATTTGCATTCARTGAGCGGTCCCCGATGCCCACGCTCAAACTCTGTTTGGAGTTTTTCGTTCGTTGGTTTCATTAATTGCTCGTACATTTGTGTAGAGTTGCATCGGGGCGTTCGTTTGCCTGTTACGCTATGGCCTGTCCTCGCTCCTTTACCCCAGAGCACGCAGTCCAGAATACAGTGTTTCACCAGCTTTTTTCCCCCTAATTTTCAGAATTTTCCCATATGGTAATGTTTATTATTGGACMCAATTTCTTTTCTTGGCGAGCCACTGGTCAGCCTGGTGGCCGTGGCCTGCTTTGTCACCGAGCACAGAGCACGGTCTGGGGTGTGTAGCCTGGCTGGTGCCTGTGTTCGACCCGCGCAGGGGCACAGATTAAAAGCTGGGTGGGAGAAAGCGTGGTTCTTGCTCATCATCAACGGCTTTGCTTCCGTGTTTGTGCAGCTGGATCGCACAGAGAGGATCAAGAACTGCCAGAACCCTGAATTCTGCAAGAAACTGGTTGTGGACTACTACTTTGAGAAAGTGCAGAAGCTGAAATTCGGTGTGTATGATATCGATAACAAGTCCTTTGATTTAAATGACGATGACTACCTCGGAGGGATCGAGTGCACGCTGGGACAGGTGGGTGTAGAGACGTGTTAAGTGATTTACAGAGTAGCAGCAAGCATTGGGTTTATTATGAAAAATGGGGTGAAAGACTGCTTTATCAAAGGCTTCGACACATTCAAATTTGAAAACATCTGCTGAACAGGTTAGTTTGCATTACTGCTGAGTTAGAAAAATCGTTGTGTCAATCACAAAGTGAAGGTAGAAATATACATGGTTTGCATTAATTGCGTAACTTTGGAGGTGCTTGTAGCACTAAAGGCAGTCTGGGAGRAAGGAAGGCATGGTGCTTGGAGAGCTCTAATGGAGTTTCCTTTGCACRAAGTGATTGTCAGGCAGTAAATTTGGGGAAATAAGACTTTTTGATATTCTGTATTAATTTCCTGAGGAGGGGTTTGCATAGCAAGCAGGAGAAGAACAGTGGGGTTCATGTTACTAAAGAAAGACCCGATAATTTAAGTAGTCTTTTCTGATTTTTAACAGCTTTTTGGCTACTTGTGATGAAACTGCCTCTTGTGTTTCAGGRGTAGCAAAAATAGGAGGCTAAAGTTAAGTTTGGAGACATGGTAGTGGGCATTGTTTTGTGGATAGTGAGAGAAGATAGTTTTCAGACTGTTCAGCCATTCAGGAGCACAAACTCTGGTGGCTGTTGTTGTTGGAAATGCATTTAAATCCTTTTAGATCTCTTAGGAGAGTTTGAAAATTTTGCTCCTCAAGAGTAATTCTTTGCTTTTTGTCTAACTTGATATTTATATTATTTGTCTTTTAACCTTAGGTTGTGTCCGGCTCAGTGTTCACCCGACCGCTGGAATTGAAGCAGGGAAAGCCAGCAGGAAAAGGCACCATTACGGTAAATAAGGTTTTTGTGTGGAAAGAATGGTTTCTCATTCTTTCATTGTTGTCTGAGACAAAGTAACATTTCTGGTTTTCTGTCAGTATATCTTCGAAGCTACACGTGTACGGGAAGGATAGATATTTGTAACTACAGTTTCTTTTATGGACAAAGCATGAGTAAAACTCTGTGAGGTTTCTTGTTTAATTTTTTTTTTTTTTTTTTTTTAATTTCTGTGGCACAGATTTCAGCAGAGGAGATTAAAGATACCAGGGTTGTGTACTTGGAAATTGAAGCCCAAAACTTGGACAAAAAGGTATTGATTTTTTTAAATTATATTGCATGCTTCTGCAATATTTATAGCTAGTGCCTTTTGGCCAGGAATCTCTCTGTATTTGCAGACATTCAACTAAGCTGGGTAATCTGTGTAYGAAAAAAGGCTCACTGTGTTTCACTACTTACAGTGAAGTAAACTGGAGACATAATTTCATGTTGAAAACCACAATGTCAAACCAGAAACTCAACTGCCAAGTTTAGGTTTTGGGGGATTATTTTGGCTTTGGAATATTCTGTATATTAATACAGTTCAATTAYGTAATTGTCTCCGATGAATATTGTAGCTGTGAACTGAGCTTTCTGTAATGTTATTAAGGAAGAAAAGGTGGAAATTTAGGTATGCTGGCTCTATGTTATTTTAAGACAAAGTCCAATCCAGGGATTTAGTGACCTCACTGCTCAGTCAGCAAAATGACATGATTTATAGTGACAAAAACAGTCTGAGGAGGCGGTCTTGGAGTCAGAATTGATAAATTCTGATGACTTAGAAAGTGCAGCAGTTTAAAAGAGAAAAGTAAAAAGAGAGGAAAACAAATGTATAGTTTATTTGGCTTTGTGCTTTGTTTGAAGTATTGTGTACTGATTAGCCAGCTCTTCTCTCATCTAYGTAAAATATAGGAAGGTGATTACTTCTGTTGGGTTTTTGTTTGCAGGATTTCTTGGGTAAGTCGGATCCGTTTTTGGAGCTTTACAAACAGAGTGATGCTGGAACATGGCAGCTGGCTTACAGATCAGAGGTAGTATTTCTACGCTGATGTTTTTTTCTTGAGTTGATCAGACAGCTTACTCCTACTGAAAGTGGGAGTCCCGCTCCTGGTCATGCTTTGCACCAGTTGCAATGAAAGTTGTCTTGTATCCTAAAAAGGGATTCTGCTCGCTGACCTGGCAGAAAATTGTTTATTTGCTGCCTGGTGACTGGATTAAGCTGGCTCGATGAAGAGTCCAACCGTGCACCAAATGAGAAGAGTGGCAGGACTCTCCTCCCTTTCAGTGATGATGAGCTGTTAGGTTGGCTTGGCCTAAAATTTAACCCTGAACTTCAAGCTTTTATTTCTTACAGAGCTTTTGCTTGGCTGTCCATGCATGTCAGGGTTGAAGTGACTGAGGCTGTTCTTAGATAGCCTTGCAGAACCCTCATGTTATGTTTCTCAGTGACTTGCACGCTGCATCCCTCACATGACGTTATGCTGTGATTTTTTTAAGGTGATTAAGAACAACTTAAATCCATGCTGGAGGAAGTTCAGTGTTCCCTTGCAGACGTTCTGTGGTGGAGATTTTAATAAACCTATCAAGGTAGAGCCTTCAGAAATTCTCTTTGTTTGTTGTTATAAGTAATCCAATCTCTGTTGACGTTAACTATGAGTTATCAGGTTGTCTAGTCATATTTAAATTTTTAGATTGCCTTTCTAGAATAGTAGTCTGGCAGATAAGTGATTATAYGTCTATTAAGTATGAAGTCTGTATTAAAATATCATGAGTTATCAAATTGAGAAGTCAGGAAATGCAGAAGTGACACACTTTCTAATGATTAGTCATAAGAAGAATTATAACTGATTTTTTCACTGTTCTGGCCAGGGTTTCGTTGGGGATTTTTTTGGGTTTGGGCTTTTTTTGGTGTTTTTTTTTTTGTTTGTTTGTTTGGTTTTTTTTTTGTTTGTGGTTTTGTTGTTGTTTTTTTAAATTGTGGCTTTCTAACACTGTTTCTAAGTTAACTGAGAAGCTCATGTATGTTGGACAAGTTTGAGTGCTTTAGGATACTGACATAGAGAGGACCTTAATACATCTGTCAGATTCATCCATTCATGAGACTGGCAGGCTTGTCCCAACTCTTTTTCAATCTGTTCCAACTAGAAATTTGGTTTTGAGTCAGAACTGCAATTCCTTGTGGTCTTGTATATGATGACTAACTTTCTCTGGTCCTGGCTTATGGAGGTGGTAGCAGAACAATTACGTCTTTTAATAAGTTTCTATAAAAGAAAATCTGATAGCAAATAGRTTTGTTATTTTCTGTTCTAAGCAATGCATTGATAACGTAAAGGCATTTAAATCCGTAGATAGTTCTATGTGAGTATAGTCTCTCTCTGCTTATCCAACTCCATTTGCAGAATTTTCCTTCCTCATCCTGTCTGTGAAGAAATCTCATGCTGGAAGTTTGATCTGAAAGATTTAGCAAAAAGCATGCATGCTAATGTTTTTATTTGTGCAGCRTGGCAGGTCCAAAGAATTACTGAGATTATTAACCTGGAAGTAGATGTTCAGGTGTGCTGGGCTTGTTGATACGTGGCAATGTTCTAAGTGGTGGTCATGAGCTTTTATTGGGGGGGAATCAACAGCCTTGGGTCAGCAAGAAGTCCTCTTGGTCAAAAAGTGAGCAGCAAGTGTGGAAAGGAGATGGCAAGGAGATGCATATTATCATTTGTCAAAACTGACATGAGATGGCATGGTTTACACATTCTATTACATGAGGCTGTATTTGCTGTAGTCCAAAAAGATTTGTGTGGTTGGATTTTTGGTTTGGTTTGTGTTGTGGTGTTTTTTTTTTTTTTTTTTTTGTGTGTTTTCCAGAAGCTTTCTGTGCTTTGGAATTCACTTTGGAATGATCTGCTTCTTAAAAAGGGTGGATTTTTGCTGTTAGTTCGTTTCAGCCAAAGTTCTCGATGCACGTGCAAATAACCTATTAAGTTTCACAATGCAGCTGTGAAAAAGGATTATACTGTTCTTGTACTTAACAGGTTAGGGAAGTCAGTCAGAAAGGGGATCCAGGCTGACAGGCAGGAGTTTCACTAGCAGCACTAAAGAATATAATATTGCACTGGTGTTTCATTTTTAGTCTGGTATTTGCTCCTCTGAACCTCTTGTTTGAGGCTTAACAAAATTTAGGTAGGAACAATTGTGTGTGAAATAACAGTAGTCAGTGAAGGGAGAACTGCTTGTACTTCAGCACAGTGGAAACACCATTTTGATGCATCCCCTAAACATCAGCTTTGCCAGCTATGTATGAGGATTATGTACTGAATATGTGCGTGAACATAAATCTTTTGAACAAATTAACGACGCTACCTAATTTTTCAGTAATTCTTTCTTCATTGTGATGCAGAGTGATGTTCTCCTTGTTCTGTGTTAAGAACAGCTCAGATTTGTGACACAGCCTAATCTTCTTGACAGTTTCATTAAAAATAAGGGCAAATGAAAGTAGTGTCTCTCCCCCATAGTTATTTGAATGGAAATAGCAAATGTGAAATTTGTGGGTGTTGGTATTGGGACTAAAGCTGCCAGTCCATGTGTTTGGTGACATATATATAAAGGCAAATCCATTTTCTGTGAATTTTGAAAGTTCTTCCTGTAGATGAAACGGGCCTTTTACCCGCTGACTGTAKTCCGAGGCTCGTAATGAATATTAGATAGTTGATTTGCAAAGAACAATTCATCAGTAAATAACTATATACCGTGTCCTGCAGTATTGCTAGCAGGATTTTGTTGCAGCAGCACCACRCTTTGGGCTGCATACAGTGAATCTTGGCCAGTTTTGGAAAACGCTTGCAAAAAGAGGTTTGTTTTAAGCCGTATCGTGCTGTGAACTAATAACGAAACTGGTCCTAGATATAATTTTACTGGCGTGGCTGAGACGGGGAGCGGGAATAAGCAGGAGGGGAGAGGAGGTGCGTGGCGGCAGCAGCTGCTAAATTCTCTGCAGCTCTCCAGGTGTATTGGTGCAAAGGAGACCCTGCACCAGGAGTCCGCACCCTGGCTTCTGCATGAGAGCCGCCTTCGCTGAGCTCCCTGGCATCATCCGGCTGCTTCTGGGTGGTGTTTAAACATCAGAGTTGTTGGAGTTCAGGCAGGAGGGTGGGAGTGGCTTCACGGTGGAGCACGCATAAGAGAGGAGTGGGAAGGCGGTGGGTTGGGAAGGATACGGGGGGAGAAGGGGGGCACAGTCTCTGAGGTGATCTTGTTTTCCCATTAAGAGACTGAAGGATGACACGGTGCTTCCCATTTAGGTGGCTACATTAGGCCATAATTTTAAATGCATTGCTCTTTTGCATTATCTAGTTCTGAAGCTTTCATGCTGATTTAAACATGGCTGGTTATTAATTGAGTATTTATAATTTGATTGGTATAAGGTGCAGAAAAAGACAGACTTAGTGCTCTGTGGAAATTGAAATTTCTTTGTATATTGATGCTGTTGCTGGGCAGAAGAAAAGAGTATGTTCAGAAAGTGCTGAGATAACAAACTTTTAATTGATTCCTCCCGTTACCCCAGTTGCGTATCTTGTCCTGAATGATCTCGCATTTATACATCTGGGCTGTGAAATGTTGGGGGTTTTTGTGTTGTTTTTTTCCCCGCTTGTTTGTTTGTTTGTTTTTTAATCTCTTGCATTTAAACTGGGGAAAGCTTTTAACTGAARCTTTCCCTGTGCGTACTCAAATGGGTGAGCAATTGAATGTCTTCCTTTTTCTGAGATTCACTCTGCATGTCTCTCTTACTGTCAGGTTTCAGTTAGTGATACGGATGACACCACCAGTTCAGATGTGATAGGGATGTTCGCTAGCATCGCTGCAAAGCTGTCGGAAGCAGGAGGCCACGTGGTGAGCAGCTGCCTAATGCAGTACGCTTGCCCATTGCTTGCTCTCTCTTCCCTTTCAGGTGCAGTGTTCAGATCACGACAGCGACGGGTCGCATGACTTGATAGGCACTTTTGAAACTAACCTGACTCAGCTGCAGAAAGCAGGTGGYGGCTCTCCGGTGAGCTTTCTCAGTCCCCCGCTGACTTAGTCCATAATTCAGCTTTTCACAAACCCTATTTAATAYTGACCTCAGAGATACATTTTTAGTTGTTGCTTCCAGAAGTGAATTTTTCTGCCTGTATCTTTGTATTACTAAGCCAACATCTGGGAATAATAAAACCTGGTGTGGGAATTATATTGCTCTGTTTTCCTTGGGTACTGTTACCATTCCTATTCTTAAAGGCATCCTTGAGCCTGTTGTCTGCTGGCCACCAGCCACTTTTCCCAGCAGTTCAGCTGGCTTTTGCCTCTGCTTAGTCAAGTGGAAATAAAAGGGCTTGCTCATGCTTTAGCAGACGAGTCCAGAGGTAGGGCTTGTCTCAGATAATATTTGTGCTTGAGCTGGTCACCCTCACGAGCACTCTGGTYGCCTTTCTAGCTAACGGAGAGAAGCAGTGCTTCCAAGGGGCGTTCTTCTTACCTTGTCTTGGGCATCCAATTTAGGATAAGTTCGATCATTTGCTGGTGGTGCAGGTTTCTCTTTGTGGTCTGCAGTGGAAACCTGAATTCATTCTCACGGAGATGTCTTGTCTGAATTCAGACAGATGAATCCGCACACAGGATGTAGCCTAGGACTGCTTCCAGTTGCCAGCCACCTTGATTTCTSTGGTTGTAATCCTAAAGCTGGTGGAAGACTCTTGCCTTTTTCCCTAGCCCATGTGAAATCATAACTAATGAGAGYGAGTGAAACAAAATAGTGAAACACTGCCATTGGGAACCTGCGACCTGGGCTTTTTTGGCCTCCCCCACCCCGAAATTTTGCCTCATCGTCTTCTGTTTGAGTGCAATCCTTTCCCTTAACGGCAAAAGAACCTGATTCTGTTAAGAGAAATTCTTGTATTTGTGATCGACTTTTTTCCCCTCTGATACAATGACGCTGTTCCATGATTGCATACAGAATAACAGTTATGTTGTTGTGAGGGGAGAGACTTTTCTGAGGTCTTTCCTTGTGTTTTGCCCAGTGCTGGTAGCAAAAGTATCCCATTTAACTCGCCAAATAGCAGCCAAAGTAGTTGCAAACATTTTTAAAATTACGTTTCAGAGTTCTGCCAGATATTTGGGTAACTTTGAAATTGTGTGATGTCTGACACCATTCTGTTTCWATAATTTGCCCTGCTGAAAATGCAGGTATTTTGGAACTTGCTTCTTGCATGCTTGCTTTCTGTAGGTGGAATTTGAATGCATTCATCCTGAGAAAAAACAAAAGAAAAAGAGCTACAAAAACTCTGGCATTATTAGGATAAAATCCTGCAAGGTAGGAAGATTTTTGTTGTTTTTTTGCTTTTTTTATTTTCTGATCATAATGAAATCTGTTCTTGTGGGGAGGAGGTTAACACTCTATGTCTGTTCCTCTAGATTGAGACAGAATATTCGTTTCTGGACTACATCATGGGAGGCTGCCAGATTAACTTTACAGTGAGTTGTTTCCCCACTGCACATCTTGGTAGATGACAGGACAAGAGCAATGAAGTTGTGATTAATACTTTTATTTGCAGTGCGAGTGACTGCAAATGCTTTGTGAATTTGCAGTGATGAAGACTGCAAAAGCCAAATGATATTATATTTTTACTTTTTGTGATCAAGCAGCAACTTTAATGGAATAGGGTTTCTCAAACTTCTTTTGAGAAATCAGTTCAGTCTACCAGTGAAAAGGATTACTACTTCTTAAACATGTACGTACCCGAGTGGGAAAAGGTGTGCAGGCTTGTTTGCCGGTCCCTCTGTGGGGCTGCCTGTGTGCCTGGGAGGAAGGGAGCTATGTGGGCCTGGTCTAACCCTCTGTTTCTGGGTATGGTTAGTTCTTCTCACTTGCTTATGGTGATGCATCAGTGACTTGCTGTCATCATCTTGACTGATTAGGTGGGTGTAGACTTCACTGGCTCCAACGGAGATCCCAAGTCACCAGATTCTCTTCACTACATCAGCCCAGACGGGATAAATGAGTACCTGATTGCCATCTGGAGTGTGGGAAGTGTAGTCCAGGATTATGACACGTATGTAATGATCTTAACTGATCTAGCCACCACATCAAAAATGTGTCTCAGCGGGTGTCAGTGATCAAGGCTGATAGCTTGTTCCAGAGCTGTAGTATTTCAATGACTGAGGTGCTACCGTTCCTTGGGAGATCCTTTCAGGAGCTGCTACTGCTTCCTCCTGCTTCTGTGACTGCTGGGGAGGGCAGTGGCAGCCCTTCATAAYTTGGCATATTTGCTTGATTTGTCCCTCCAGCTCTGCCCTTTTATGGCCCTGGGTTACTCTGTAGTGCTGCTTTAACTGCTCACTAATCCCTTGTTGCTGATGGTGCATTTCAAACGTGAATGCCCTGCTTGATTCAATGGGAACATGTTTGTCAGCTGTCCTTTAGCGAGGCTGTGTTGGGTTGGCTTTTCTCCTGCTACTTCGAAATCTCCCGAGAGTCCTGTGGGGTGCTGCACTGAAAGACATTCTGAAACTCAAGCCCAAGGCTGCAACCCTTGGGTAACTGGTRGCTGGCCATGGGGAGCTAGATGGTGTACCCATTCCTTGTGGCAGGAATTGAACCTTGGTCTCTGGCTGCTTTCTGGGAATARAACAGAATAGTGAGTTATTAAAGAACTGCTCTTTCTCATTTCTTGCTGTTGCCCTTTCTCTCCAGGGACAAGCTGTTTCCTGCGTTTGGGTTTGGAGCTCAGGTTCCTCCTAACTGGCAGGTAGGATCTTCACAATGCTGGGCAGTTGCTCTGTCCATGTCTGCATTCCATAACTGTTTGTAGTGTCCCCTTTCCTAGGTATCTCATGAGTTTGCTTTGAACTTCAACCCCAGCAACCCTTATTGTCAAGGTGAGGACACCTCTTTATTAATATTTCACTGAGAGGGACAGATGTTTGAAGTGTTTTATTTCTTTCATAACTGGTGAAAAACAGATGCAGCACCAAGACATGCAGCAAACTAAGATTTACTGTCACGTGGATGCTGACAAGAGTGGATGTGTGTTGATGCAGACTTCTGTGTGGTCTATGTAAGCTCCAGTGAAGGGGTTTAGATATAATTTGATTGTTAGTCTGTGCTGAAATTTTTGTTGCTGCGACTTGGTTACTTCTGGTATGGTACAGTTGGCAGTGGATTCAGATCAGCAATGTGCCTGTGCTAGTCATGCTTCCAGAGCGAGCATCTGCTAAGGCTGTTAGAGACCACGGTTACTTCATCAGCAACCTGTATATGTTTGAATGTTATCTTTTAAAGGGTTRTCTTAAAAGCTTATTTTCTTTATAGCTGCCATCTTTAGTGGAGGTTGTTTCAGCTGTTTTTAATGTCTGCTCTCTAAGCTGGATTATGACCTTTTAGGACTAAGAACTCTCTCAGCATGCAGTGACACAGAATTGTTCTTGAACAAGCATTTTTAACTCGGTTCAGTTTTTCTCTATGGTCTAAGGCCAATAAAAAATGGAATCTGAGATTCMGTGTTAAAATCCAAGCATTTCCTCGGTCAGTTCGGCATTGTCTGCCTCRCTGGGATCTGTGACTTTGCCCTTTAAGGGTCCCTGTGCAGTAGTTTTGAGAGTTACTGCACTAAAACCTGCATGGTGGAAAATGCAAGCAGCAGTGGCAAATGAAGCTACATTGATACAAGTCAGGAATAGGCCAATTTAGATGGATCCACAGGAGAATATGCACCATTTAAAATCGGACTTTTAAAAAAAATTTGTTTAGTTAACCTGAGAAAAGCTTCTCGCATAGGAAAAAACTTAGGGATTGCTATTTCTGTTACAGAAATAATTCAAACATTACAGAAATGTTTGAATCCTGAATGAGGGATCATTGTCTAACTTTGATGCAAGGAAAATAGAAAGTTACCGTTCCAGAGGGGTTCTGACCTCGTTGTCTATAAATTAGACTATAATCAATTAAACAAGACAAATTGGATGACAAGGTAGAAAGAACAGGGTAAACGTAGTCATCAGCGTGCCTTCAGTAGATTATTTTTCCCACAACTTGCATTAGCTTTGTGATGTTAAAGGCACAGAGAGTAATGTGAAGAATGTAGAATGGGGGAGAAATCTGCAAATCCTATCTCTGCAGATGTCCACTGGTTTCAGCCTGTGCTTTGTATATTTGCTGTTATCCTGCTGCTTATTTGTCCTTCAGGAGCTCACAGCTGTGTGAGAGTTACTATCCTTTTGCTGTACTATTTAGTAATGCTTATAAAAGAATTACTGGAGAAGTTGTGAGGCTCTTGTGGCAGCTTGCCTTCCTTGCGTTACAGGTATCCAAGGAATCGTGGATGCCTATCGCCAGATCCTTCCTCAGATCCGACTCTATGGGCCAACCAATTTCTCTCCTATTATAAACCATGTGGCAAGGTTTGCAGCACACTCGGCACAACAAGGAACTGCTTCAGTGAGTGCATGTCCTTTCCTGTGGATCTGTGTTGGGTTGATGTTTCTGTTTTCCATGTTCATGATGGGATAGAATGGAATGGTAAAGTGATGTTGTCTTCCTTCCTTAGGATCCCAAGTTTGGTCCTCTCCTACCAGCCTACAGTAAGGCTGTTGGTACTCTCTTGGTACTTACTGATATGAACCTGTACTTGGTAGACATTGACATTAGTTTCCATTGCTCAAGTGATATTTATTTCTCCTTCTCATAGTTTGCTGGCGTTGTACTTATTATTGAAGTATACAGGGGTGCTGTGTTGGCTTTTAGACCAGTTGGACTCTGTCAGCAGTTGCCTCGCTCTAACCTCTCTTGCCAAGCTCCATCACCTGAAGGGAATGCATACCGTGTAGAGGGCCCCTATATATTTTATTCCAAACAATTTTGCTCTCAAGAATGTACACAAAGACTGCCTCCAAGAAAAATAGCAGAGGGCTCGACTATCTGGCCCACCATGGTGGCATGCAGAATCAGGATATCTAGAGGGCCAGATTAACAAAGGAGTCTGAGAACTGTTAAATCGGTATGCTCATCGCATTGCAGAGCGTCTRTGCTACCCTGCAGTTGTGTTGCATGTCTCATTTGTGTGCTTGCGTGGCCATGGCTGGTGTTAAAATTCAATTCCGTTTCTTCAGACTTCATTCCTTTTGTTTACGGATGAAGGGCTCATATTTCCTGATAGATTTAACTGATTGAATTTTGACAGACCAATCAGAAGGAATTTTGATGTACACTCTGATACTTTCTTTATGGTCTAGCTGTGTCAGTGTTTTTGGTTCTACTTGTATTCGACGTACACACAAACACATTTCCCACACTGTGAGGTGTTTGATCTAGGGAGATCCATTTCTTATATTTCTGAGGGTATTTTTTAGCCTTCCCAACACTTGGGGGAATCTTCTTATTTCTCTTTAAATGTTAAATATCTCTACTTTTTCTTACAGATGAAAAACTATTTAAACAAAGAATCTGTCAGTAATGGGGTACAACCGTAGTAACACTTGTGTTAACTGGATTTTGGAATTGGAAGTTCAGTTTTCTTTTATTTTCATTGTGTCTGTCTCGTTTTTATTTTCATTTCAAATCTGTAGATATCTGCTATAAAACAGTGGTTGCTCATTTCAGAACCACGTTCTAAACCTTAGCCTCTGAAAAAGGAAGGAAATTTTAAACACTTTACCATGTTAATCTGTTGGTTTGAGGTATCTTTTTCTTTCTAGAAAAGCTGTATTCTTCCCCTCTTGTTATCTCCAGAGTGTCTTTGTGTCATGACATTTGTCACTGCTGTATTTTGAGATTTCTAATACTTATAATTTAAATTATTGGTAACTAAAAAAGAAGGCTTTTGGAGTTACACTCCAGGGATATTAAATATTAAATTTTAGCGTTTTTGAGATGTCAGTGCATAAAGCAGCATCCGTCAGTGAATTTTGTATGCAGCTTTGTTGATTTAGTAGTACTTTGCTCATATCTAGTACTTTCTGCCAACTGATAAATTGTTCTTTATAAATTGAATTTAAGCCCCTCTATTTTTTTCTAGTACAGAGGAAATCTGAAGTGCACAATGAAAGGTGTTATGCATATGAAAAAATGGGAATAAACATAAGTTTCTTCAATGTTCTAGTTTTGTCTTATCCATAGCACCATCTGATTTCTTTCTTAGAGTAAGAAATTCYTCCATTTGCCTTCAGTTATGTGAGCTTTGGTGTTGAACTCCCTAACTGGTGCTTTCTAATGTTTTTCAGCAATATTTTATCTTGCTGATCATCACAGATGGAGAGATCACTGATCTGGACCAAACTAGGCAAGCGATTGTTAATGCCTCCAAGCTGCCGATGTCCATCATTATTGTTGGAGTTGGTGAAGCTGATTTCAAAGCAATGGAGTTCCTTGATGGAGACAACGGTGTCCTGAAGTCCCTGACAGGAGAGCCAGCTGCACGAGACATTGTCCAGTTTGTGCCTTTCCGACAGTTCAAAAATGTAAGTTATCTTTAACTTCAGAAGAGCCCTGGTGCCAGTATATATGCAGCTCATCAAAAAAATGAGCATGGGTCTAAACAAGGCAGCAAGCTGCCTGCTCAAAGTGCTGTCCAAGCTGCTTCTTCCCAGTGAGAATTGAGATGTTTGCTTCTGTATTTGAAACTGCRTGCCTTGTCGCAGCTGTCTGGTGGCTTTTCTTAAAGAGCTCTCATTGTATCGTTGATTTAGTATACTATCTCTTGGCTATTGCAGAGTTAAAGGAGTAAAGGAGATGTTTTCTTTCCTGGGCTGCAAACATTTAGGCAAGGAACTGAGATCATATTGTCAGTCTCTGTTGTCGAGTCCCATGAATGATTTAAGCTGAGATAAATCTTCCCTGCTGTTGAAAGCAGTTCTGTCGTTCCCCAGCTCCTCCCTACTTCCACTGTTGGCACTAATATTCATGCATGTTGCACAGTGAATTGGGTTGAAGAGTGGAGTCAAATAAAAACCCAAAATAAGAGAAATTGCTAGTGGCTGGGGCAGTTTCCCACCCAGATCAGGGCCATATAAAGGCTGTGTGAGCCTGGGCTTGAAGTGGGAGGGGTTTAGGGGTGGGAACAAGTGATTCTCATCAGCAGTGCTCACTGAGACTGACTGGAATTGCTCCTAAAACTGCAGCTAGGAACTCTTGAAACAGGGAGTGAGACATGGCAGGTGGGGGGCTGCACTCTGAATTCTGTAAGAGAGTTTGTTGCTGGGCTGATAAATCCTTTCTCTGCAGTTTTTCTGATTTATTCTCCCTGTTCTTGCAGGCTCCCCGGGAAGCTCTTTCCCAGATGGTTCTGGCYGAAGTGCCTAAGCAGCTGGTGTCGTACTATAAATGGCAGGGGTGGCCACCTGTGAAACCGCCGGAAATAAAGAAGATGTAGATTGCAGCCTGACCCTGGCCACCTATATCACTGGGCCGGAGAGAGCTGTCTGCAGCCACACTGTCCCTTGCACACTGTGGGTGCTCAATGTCTCMAGATTGTACCATTCACACTAATTCTCTTACCTGCTTGTGCTCTGTATCTTTGATCTTTCCTGTTCCTAATCGGAAGAAATGTAAATACGGAAGCAACACAACTGCAGGCAGTTTTTGTCACAGAAAAATGGACCTGGTTGGTTTTCCACCTTGCAGCAGCGACACATCATACCACACGTCATTGCTTGACACGGCCCATCTGCTGCTTGGTATCAGCGTGGGCATGTGCACTGAGCTGCTCATGGAGCACTGCTTCAGTGCTGAGTTTGGTAGAAGTATTGCAGTCGTGTTTACTGTAATGATACTTATCATGTGTTCCTTGATAGGTTTTTTTTCCTTCTGTCAAGCTGCCTTGGGAATGGGGACCCTTCTGTACTGGTTGGTACCAAAGTCTGTTGGTTGGATGCCTGAGGTATTTCCTGTTGTGCCTTCATAAAGTGCCAGTCTATTTTTATATGTAGAGGTTTATTTTTAAATTTCAGTGACCATACTTCRCAATCTTTTTTTTAATCACGTTTTTCTATTAGCAAAAATTGCTTCTGTGATAGCCTCTTGCTTGGAGCCATTGTTGCAATTTAAGAACACTTCACTTTGCTTAGTTGTGAGGGGATTAGTGAGGATTAATAATTAATTAATTGGGGGGTGGAGATTAATGAGTCACATTAATGTGACTTTCAAAATCCAGCAACTGGAAACAYTGAAATAAAGATGCTTTGAGTGATTTCTTTCTGTCACAGACGTTACGAAATGAAGAAGTAACAATCTGTGGAACTCCAAAGAGRTGCTTCCTTGTCCTCAGAAGTGTGAAGTGTGTATTATGTGGTCTGCGGACTGTAGGACAGGCACAAGATAGCAAAGCACAATTGTTTTGAGAGACAGGAGTTGATAGTTCATTTCAAAATAGAGATAAAGAAACTTGGGCTTGTCATTGCACTACAAGTGGTCATCACTTTCAGTTTCATAAATAAATAGTCTGCTTTGACTTATATCATATGTCTGGACTCTTACTTCCTTTCTGGGCTTTTCCTTTTGTTTTCCAGCAGTGTGTATGTTTTGGTTTATGGGAGGTCTTTGCTATAGTACTAGCCTGCTGGTGATTCAGCATCTGAGTTAGCCTAGGTTGAGTGTGATCAGCTGCAAAAGCAGAGCAAATTGTCCATCATCATTAGTTTTGTTACCTGTTAATCACTAAGACTGCTGAATGTATATCCTGCAGCCCTGTCCTCCAGAGTGGAGCCACTGTCTGYTCTGCAGCTAGCCGAGGTGTCTCCAGGTGCTGGACTCACTGATGGCAGGAGAGACCTTCCCTGTTTTGGGGAGGAAGAGGCCAAGACGTGGTASAGGCAGGTCTGAGGAAGTTCTTTGCCCTGCAGGAGCAGAGGAGAATTTGTAGGACATGCTGTTTACCTGCAGGTGAGTGGCTGAAATGTGAACGAGCAAAGGGACACAAGTCCCATGGTTGTCACTTGATAACAAGAGCTGCATGGGTGTGGGCCCAGGTGAAAAGCCGTGGGAGGGTCAAGCTTGGAAGCTGCTGAACCAGTACAGCACAGTTTTGCCTGTTTTCTCTCATTCTTGACTCTCCCCAGGGCTCCTGGTTTTAGAGGTAGTGAAGACGGCTGCTGGGAGGTATGTCTCTTGCCTTGTGCCGCCCTGGGTGTAGCTGGAATGCAGATTTACGGCATGGTTGTCACTTTAGGTAGGTTTGAGCTCAGGTTTTCTTCCTCAGGAGAATGTGCTGTTCTCGCCCAGTGCCAGTGTGCACTCTCCATCATTCCGGATCACTCTCTCGCTTTAATCTCCGTGGTAAGCACGGGGAACACCCCAGAAGTCTCTTTATCCTGACCTTGGCTGAGATTGAGCAAGCACCCTTGTACTTGCGGTCCCCAAAGGTATTTCAGCCTTGGGGCTTTGTATAAATCAAAAGSTATTGCATGTGGGAGCTTATCAGGGAGGGTTCCTCTTGCTTCTAGGACACCTGGCAATAAATRCTGGTGACATTTCATGCCAGACTATGCTACGCTACCTGACAGAGCTCCCTCCTCTATGGGAGATAATGCTCCACCCCCCTTCTTTGCCCAGACAGCTTATTGGGCTAAGGGCCCTACTTGGGGTCTAAAATGTTTGGTTCCCCCAGGGACTGTTTCATCAAAACTGAGGCACCATCTTCAGGTGAAGGCAAGTGATGGGACCGCTCCAGGTGTTTGAGGAAGCCACACAAACTCCRCTGGGAGATGATGGCTTTTGGTCAGCTTTGAGCAAATACTGGATCCACCCATCAGCAGCACACTTTGGTCTGAATGTCTCATTAGACAGCCTAAATTGCACCCCTTGCCCTGCTTCAGCCATGACTAGGTGTGGGGTCAGTGCACTGTGCTTTCTGTGCTGCCCTAAGCTGATCAGCTCCCTCATTTGGGTTCACAAAAGTGGTGCTGAACGCTGCCAGCCTGCCATGTTTCCTTGCTGCACCGTGAAGTGGCATCCTCCCCATTGTGGCTTGTTTCTGCTGCCACTGGTGCTGCTTCCCTGGCACTCCAGGAAGCTCTTGTGTAAGCGGGAGATAAAGGGAATAACTGCAGGGCTTGCTTCGAAGCAGCCTGGCATTGCACAAGCGTGATTAATTCCTCTGTTTGCGGAGCTGGATTAGCCACCTGGCCTGCTGCAAGGAGCCCTGTAYGGCATGCGTGGATGCAGGTGTTTGGTGCTGGGTGCTGAGTGGGAGAGCGAGACCCCCAGGAGGAAGAAATGCTTTCCAAATTCTGCTGAGCTCATGATTTGTACAATCACTTTAATCTGGCCTAAATCTGTGCTCTGGAAGGTGTCGTGGTTTAACCCCAGCCAGCAACTAAATGCCACGCAGCCACTCGCTCACCCCCCACTCCGGTAGGATGGGGGAGAGGATCGGGAGGGCACACGGAGGAAAACCCGCAGGTTGAGATAAAAACAGTTTAATAATGGAAATAAAACAAAGTAGAACAGTGATARTAACAATGATAACAACAATAACAGAATACACGAACAGGTGATACACAATGCAACTGCTCACCCCCACGTGTTCTGAACGAACCGCCCGAACCCACCGAACCGCGCACCCAACCCCCAGCGCCCCCCAGTTTTTTAAGCTGGGCATGATGTCACATGCTATAGAATACCCCMTTGGCCAGCTGGGTCAACCGCCCCGGCTAYGCTCCCCCCCAGCTCCCCCTGCACCTCGGAGGGCRGGGGAGGCTGTCGGTGCAAGCACCACCCAGCAACAACCAAAGCATCAATGGGCCATCAACATTCCTTTCATGGCCAAACCCAAAACACAGCACCCCCTCCGGAAGAGAGTTAACTGTCCCAGCCGGAACCAGGACAGAAGGACACACATTTACCMGTTCTTGTGCAGGTGAGATGAGCTGGATCAGGCCAAGCTGGTGAGTGCAGCTGTGAGCACAGCTGGCTCCTGGCATGATGTGCCCCAGGTCTCCCTCCTGCACCCTCCCTGCTGTGAGGGGCTGGTGCCAGCCCCTGCGGAGCAGCTGGAGCTCCTACCCCACCGTCTGTGGATTTCATTGCTCATCTCYGTCCTGCAGCTCTGGCGTCCCACCTACACCAGCTTCGCTCCTCTGGTCCCTTCTGTTAGCGTGCACCCGTGCAGGGTAGGCAGGAGGTGAGCGGGGGCTGCTGAGCACATGCTGGTCAGCGCAGTTTCCTCACGTCAGGGGAGCCCAACCCTCCTAATCAGAGGGCCACGAGCTCTGCCAGCTTCCCCACCCTCCCTCTGTTTGCTTTGGAGGGTTTTAACCACAGAAGCTGTAATTCTGTGCTGGAGAAGTCGCAGGGCTGGGAGAGAGCAGAGCCAGGCTCCCGTCCTCCCTGCAGCGCTCAGGCTGGTGTCCTCCAGTCCCAGCTTTGGAAGCCCCTGTCCCCCCCCCCAGGGCATCAGGCCTGTCCTGAAGCGAGGCTGTGTTGATTTTTCCCTTCTTCTTCTCCCAGCCCCGGGAAGGGACAGCGCCCACCGCTGCGCCCCCCGGCTCCCTGTCTCCAGCAGCCCTGTGCGTCGTCAGCGCTGCCACAGGGCACCGGGGGACGGTGCCACCGTGGTCTGGCCGCTGCAGGGCACAGGGCAGACATCTGCGAAGCGCCTCCCCGAGTCCCCTGGGGCCGAGTGCTCCCTTCTACCGGCTGGGCCGTGGCCCCGGGGGACTCGGGCCAGTCCCCCCGCAGGGGCCATCCCCTGCCCGGAGCCAGCCCGGTGCCCCAGGGCTGAGGAAGGCGGAGCAGCCGGGGCTGCCCCCGCCCCCCCGCTCCCCCGTGTCCTTCGGCGGGGGCTGCCAGGCCCGTGGGGCGCCCSGTGGGGCGGGGAGCGGGCGGCCGAACCGGCCGGGCAAGTCGGGGCTGAGTCACGCCGAGCGCGGCCGCGCTGCCCGCCAGCCACCGGCTCCATGGCGCTCAGCGTCGGTGTCCGCCGCCTCTCCCGGCTGCCGGGCCGCGGCGAGCGGCAGGTGCAGCTCAGCTTCCGAGGTGGGCCCCGGCCACGCTGGGCGGGATGGAGGGACCGGGTCTGGCGTCCCCGCGGCGGGCGGGCGGGCCGGGCCGGGCCGGGCCGGGCCGTGCTGCCCCGCCGGCACCTCACGCCTCCCCTCTCCTTCCCAAGGCTTCACCCAGAAGACGAGGAAGATCCGCTGCGGCCCGGAGGCCGTCTTCGGGGAGGTGAGGGCAAGCCGGCGGGGCGTGCGGAGCACCGGGGCTCCTCCGCGGGACAGGGACGGGATGTGGCAGCGTCTCGGTTGATGCTGTGGGGCCGGAGGGGGAAATGGGGGGCGCAGGGGCAGGGGTGGGCCAGGAAGCGTTCCTCCTGGCGCCCGTCTTCACCGTCACGTCCCTGGAGCCTGTCGAAGCCCGGCCATACCGGGCTGGCGGGTCGTTCCCGTCGCTCGTCTCTCGTCCCGCCTGGGTGCCTCTGTGCCGCCTGGGGAAAGGAGAGAAGGACGGGGGGGCAGGAGGGGCCTTTCCCTCTGGCCAGCCGCAAGGCAGCCGGCCAGTCTGGGTGTCGGGTGAATCGCAGCCTCGGGCACAGCTTTGCGATGTGCCTGAGCCTGATGGCTCCCTGCACGGGGTGATCTCTTCCCCCAAGTACCTCTGTACCTTCCCATGCCCTGTCTCACCCCACAACCTGCCAGCTCAGGGACCTCAGCAAGCACAAGCATCCTCCTCTTTCCAGGGTGATGATGCTCTGGCTTCTTTAGCAGCCAACCTGCAGCTCTGTGCTGCTGGAGGGGCTCTCACTCCCCTCCCCATCCTTCCTCCGTTCTCAGCTGCAGGGTCTGTCCTGGCCAGCAGGAAAGTAACTTCCCACCACAGCAGCTTTTTGGCATTGCTCCTTGGTTCTGTCACCTTGCACAGGAGACCAGTCAGCCACCAAACATGGGAAAGTGTGGCTGGGAATGAATTGTCATCTTTTCCTGCTCTGTTTGTAGCTCTTTCGCTGGCCTCATTATGGGAAGCTCGTCATGGGAGAGATGCTGTTCATTAAGGTTTACAACTGCAGCAAGGTTTTCAGTAACAGGTAGGTCCTTTGGTTGTTGGGGTGACCAGCAGAGGTGGGGGGAAGAGACATACTGGGTTTTAAATTTTCTACTGGRAGTAGAAAATGTTTATTGGAAATTTGATGGAAGGAAGATGAACAGGATACAAGTTATAGAAGAGGGATGGAGCTGGTTCTTCTGGTGGGGGAGCAGTGCTGTGTGTATTAAGTTAAATAAGGGGAAAGATTTAGTTGTGCCAGCAGTAACAAAGACTACCTAAGGATCCAGATCAGACCTTCAGGAGGGACAAAGGTAAAATAGAGCTAGARTGGGGACCTGCTCTCACCCTGTAGATCCACGTAGTGACCGTGACCATGCTGCACCCAAATTCAACATGCCTATCGGCGGGGAAAAGCCCCGAGCCCGTGGTAGTATGGTTTAACCTTCAAAAAAGACAGCAATTTAAAGGATCAGCCAGAATTTAAAATGCTTCTAGGTGGCACAGACACAATATGTGAACTCAGCAGCTATTGCAGCAGTTGTAAAACACTTCAGAGAAACCCAAGAGGAGAGGTGACAGATTGAGTAGTGGTGGTAGAGCAAGCAAGGGAGCAGAGGCACGTCCTTCCAGGAAATGTGAAACACAAGGATGCAGGGAAGGGTGCCAGCTCTGATAAGCAAAATGTAAGAACTGAAGGAAAATCAACAGGAACAACTTTCTAGAGGCAGCTAATAATGCAAACCTTTTCAAAGCCATCACAAGCCTGCCAGAGAGGGTGTGGAGGAAACAGATGAGTACAGCACATATGAGACACTTAAAGCCAGAGCAGAAAATGTGGCTGAACWTTGTGCCACTATTTACTTGCTGCTTTCCTTATGGGAGCTGGATCAGAGGAATTGTCTCCAACTGAATTGTCAATAGAAATGGCTATAGGACAAATAGATAAAACATACAGTAACAAATCACCAGGACCTGATGGTGCTGAGCAAGGAAGTCTAATGGGAAATGGCTGGACTGGCACTGGCAGCACCTATCCACACACCTCCACTGCTGGGGAGCAGAGTAATGGCAGGTGACAGACACTRCAGTTTAAAAGCAGTTGGTCAGCGCACTGGGATGATAAAAAATAAATAGAAAGAGTGTGAAAGGACAGAAGGGAAAAATTTGTTACACCGCTGTACCGATTTGTGGTCTCTGGACTTCTGCATGTGCAGCCTTTCTGTGGCAGCAGCACTGAGCTGGAAAAGCTGGCGAGGASGGGGATGAGCAGAGACACTCGTTCCTCGGGGGTAGGACACTAGACAGACTCTGTGTCTCGGAGAAGAGGGAGGTGAGAGGGGATATGAGAGATCAGCAGCTCGTAGCTGAAATGGAGGTGACCTGTCTCGGTCCCTGGGGGCGGGCAGTGAAACACTCCGATGGTGGTTTCCAGCTGGCAGCAGGAAACTCTGCCGGCAGAGCTGCCACGGGGAGATGGGAGGCCAACGTACARATGGGCTCCAGGCAGCAGTAACACAAGGTGGGGTTAGGAGCGGCTGAATGCGACCCGGCRTGCGTTACTGCCACTTGCAGGGAGCTGGCTGACCCTTCCCCAGGGAGAAGCCCCTTTGGAGTAGGTAAATTTTGGCTCGACTTATGCAGACATCCCTGTGGCCATGGCTTTATGTCCTATTTCTGTATTTCCTTGTGTGGAGCCTCTGCTTCCCAGTTTCATCTGGGAAGAGTCACCCCAGCTCTGCCGGGTGCCCAAACACAGGCTGGCTCCCCAGCTCTGCCGAAGGGGAAAGCTCCCTCACACTCGGTGGGACTGGATCTGCACAAGCCTTTAACCATCGATGGGAGCTCGGTTGCAAGCAGCTGCCTGGGCAGGACTGGGATGGAGGCACAAACTGCTGCAGGGTCAGTGGGTCTTGGGTATTTTGGGTGCCAGACTCCCTGTGGAAAGCGCTGCAGCAGTTCGCTGTGTTCACTGCAGCTCGGAAGGGCTGTGAGCAGGAGAGCAGAGATCCTGGTACTCTTTCCCCCAGGATGTAGGCACTGATGCTACGTACAGTGTTGCTGTAGCCTCTGGTTTTGTTCCAGGCTTCTCGGTACCCTTGTCCTCAGCCTTCAGCACCTGATGACATCTGGGAGGCTGATCCTCCGGGAGGCCCTCGTCGACAGGAACCACAGAGTCACCGGTGTAAGTCCTCCGTGGGTGGCGTGGCCATCAGCAATCAGGAAGGCTTTGTGGGAAACCTTGTGTGGCACTTCCCAGGTGGATTTGGGGCTGAGGGGGAGTCCAGGGTGCTGCTTTGAGCCTGGGAGCGCTGTGGTGTTTGTGCTCTCTCTGTGCAGGTGTGCAGCCACTTCACACCCATCAAGTGGTTCTAGGAGCATCCAGAATTTCCTGGGGTGGGCTGGAGGCCCTGGAGACCTGGCGAGGGCCTGGATGAGCAGCGGGAGGCTTAGTAAAACCTCCCCAGGTCTGGGTGATGGATGGAGGAGGTAGTATTTCATCTTCTCTGGCACCACGCAGCACATGCTGCATGGGCTGCTGCAGGGTGTGAAGCAGAGGAGAGCTGATGGGTTGAGGCTGAAGGTGGCAGGGTGCCTCGGGACCGCCGGTGAGCATTTGGATTAAACACCGGTGCTAACCGGATGCCTTAACGATGGTACTGGGCAACACGAGCAGCTCCGATGCCTGCCTGCTCATCTGCTCTACGCCATGGATCCCACTCCCCTCCTGCCCYGGTGCCAGGGCTCACTGAGCCCTTTGTGCTGGTGGAAAATGAACGTGACCCAAAAATGAACTGGGTGTGCAGGCATGGTTCAGTGAGCGCTGGACAACCAGGGCTCGGTGCCAGGGCTGCGGGCAGGGCCGGGAGGAGGAGAGGCGGAGGCGGACAGCCCCGCGATGTGCTGCGCCCCTGTTTGCCCTTCCCACAGGCAGCCTGACTCACCCCTGTAGTGGCACTTGGGATGCAGCTCTGTGGCCACCAGACCACGAGCCTGAGTGGCACAGGCACAGCTTTCCCGTGTTGCTGAGCTGGCTGGATCAGGGAGCAGGTCCAGGTGGAAACTGAGCATTTCCAGGATGACTTTTAGCCCGATGCATCTCACTRTGTAAATGTTTGTGCCAGCAAAGGGACAGGGACTAGACAGACTCTTCGGCAGCACTCCATGCTGGCAGTGGTTTGAGGGGACTGAGCTAGCGGTCAGAGCTGCTCTGCAGCCCAAATCTTTGCCCCTGGCTGCCTCTTCCCTTGTGCTAACTCAWGCTGATGAGCTGCTTCAACCAAAATCCAACCACATTCAGTTTTGCCAGATTAGTTTTTGATTGTGCAGCCCTGGCTGCACAAGGGCTGCGGGAGACAGAAATAGCGCAGGTAAGACTGGACACTCATCCAAGAGCAGCCTGAGACCCTCTCCCTCAGCTCAGCTGGGAAGAGACACATCCCCAAGGGAAAGAGGCTGTTTCAACTGCTGCTGCTTTAGCAAAGTGGGAACAAAGCCCTTCCTGCTATTCCAAGTCCAGTTCTTCTCTGGGACTTGAGTTATTTGCACCCCTTTTTTCTCCTGGTAGTTTGAAGTGTTTTTTTCAGCGTCTCGGCTATTCATCCAGCTTTATCGTAGGCTTCTGCATCCATGCAGCCTTTGCTGCTGCCTTTCCCAGCCACTGTACTACTTTCTTGGGCTGTATTTCTCCTCCCACAAATGTGTTTCCCAGGGACTGAGCTATGAACCAGGCTTGTACATGCCTTTCAGCCTACTGAGAAGTGACCTCCTCCATAGCTGCGATTTTGGCCTCCGCTGGGAAATTCTTGTGTGTTTGTGTTGGTTTGAGATCAGGCTGGTCATCTGCACACCAAGTGTTTTCAGACCCATGCTGGCTGTGTCGATACCCAACGTGCCCCGTACTTCTCTGGCTGTCCTTCTTCATCACTAACGCTAAGTTGATGTCTCTTGTGATGCAGACTCTGGGTGTGCTTATGGCTTCTGTGGTGTTTTATACCAAGCTGTCATGCCTGGGGATGCTCTGCCAGCTGTCTCACGCCTCCCACAGAGAGACCGCTCCAAACCCCTGAATGTTAGTTTGCTCTGCTGCAGGGCTCTCCCCACTTTCCTTGTCAAAAGTGCCCCAAGACAGCTCTCAGGGGCCTCTCCGTGKTATATTTTAGATTTGGAAACCTGAGCCAGCATTTATTCAGTGTATCCTGCAGTTTGGGAAGCTGTAGGGGAGGAAGTTTGGTTAACTCTAGCTTGTTGATGGAGGCAGACAAGGAGAGTCTGGTATAAATAGGCTTCTTTTGGGGTTGTGACCCCCTGCCTTCCCCTTCTTTCCACTAGCATCTCACTTCTTTTTTTCTTCCACACTCCCCTTCCCCTTTTCCGTGACATTTCTGCTGGTGTTTTGTGGTTGCCAGGCTTTCAGGCAGTTTCCTTTTCTGTTTGTAGATCTCCATTGAGTTGGATTTGCGCTACCAGCCTCCAGATGGCTCAGCTGGGACCTGGGATGAAGAGGACTTTGTCTATCAGATGAAAGACAGGTACTGAAATCCTGGGAGGAGCAAATTTCCAGGCAGCTTGTACAGCAGCCTTTGCCAGTGGCAGCCTTTGGGATGCAATCCAGCCTCATTTGCTCTCCACCTCTGGCCAGGCTGATGCATCTCTGCTCTACAGCAGCAATAAGTGAGCAGGGCTCTGGGAAAGAAAATAGCTCGTCTTCACAAAGAGCCCATGACTGCAACAACCCACTGCACCCTGGGACTCCTTTTGGACTCGAGGGCATTTCTGCGGCCTTCCTGGCTGGTGGGAGCAAGACACTGTGGCTGCAAAGTTGCAGAGAGCGTGGCTTTGGACCATAGCAACCCCAGGCACCCTGCACACAGGTGGTGCCCAAAGCCAGCGGGGTTAGAATCATAGACTCATAGAATCATTAAGGTTGGAAAAGACCTTTAAGATCATCGAGTCCAACCGTCAACCCAGCACCCATGCCCACTAAACCATGTCCCGAAGCGCCACATCCACACRGTTTTTAAGCGCCGCATCCACATGTTTTTTGAACGCCTCCAGGGATGGTGACTCCACCACKTCCCTGGGCAGCCTGTTCCAATGCCTGACTACCCTTTCGGTGAAGAAATTTTTCCTAATATCAAATCTAAACCTCCCCTGGCGCAACTTGAGGCCATTTCCTCTCRTCCTATYGCTTGTTACTTGGGAGAAGAGACCRACACCYGCCTCTCTACAGCCTCCTTTCAGGTAGTTGTAGAGAGCGATAAGGTCTCCCCTCRGCCTCCTCTTCTCCAGGCTAAATTGCGGTGTCTGGGCGGGTGTCTGGTTGCGGGTGTCTGGGCAGACAGCATGACAGGCAGCAGCARGGTCACTTCTGGAGTGCCAGAGGTGAAGCAGTGGGCACACAGGGTGGACAGTGGAAGAGCATCACTTAGGAGGATGCTCATGTCCCTGCCAAGAGCCAAGCAGGAGCATGGCTATRGCACTGTTACTTGAATGCATCAGTGAACAGCCACAACACGCTTTTTTTTTCAGCAAAGCATCTGTTTTTCTTACAGTTCAGAGTTAATCATCCACAATCCTGGATTTGAGGAACTGGAGTAAGTAGCCCTACTTGAGTGTATCAGCTCACCCTCCTGGGTGGAGGGGAGCGCACAACCCGCTCGTCAGGGCTGACCATGCGGTGTGTGATGTGGCGGGGGGTTGGCAGGACAGCTGAGGGGCCGAGAGCGAATGAACTGGACAGGAGGGCTGCCAAGCTGGGCAGGAAGCTGGCGAAAGGCCTGGATACTGATGAGGAAGAGGAGGAAGAAGATTTCTACGATGTGTCTGAGATGGAGGTCTCGGGCGTTGTCTTCAGCCCTGTGAAGAGGTATCTATGGYGTGCTCTTCTCTCTTGCCCCTGCTTGGGCCCTGGGGAAGTGCCAGCTCATGGGGTGATTTCTGGGGGAATCCTGCATCTCTTGGCATTCTGCTTCTGCAAAATGTCAGAARCCTTCAATCTCCAGTGGCCCCAAACAGGGACTCTTGGGGATTTGCTCGTTCCCAGGGCAAGGAGCCACTATTTGCCAGGGTTTCCGTTGCTTCCCTTGGTGGGGGCTTGCGCGGRTCCATGTAGATGAAGAGACCTGCTCACCTGGGTTGTTTTTCTGTGCAGCCGCTCCAGACTTTGCTCCGCACGGGACCTCTTTGCCACCCCAACCCCGCAGAGCTTCCAGGTACTGCAGCATTGGGTGCGCGTCCCTGCAGCTGCCTCTGGCCCCACAGCCAGTCCCTTGCTGCCTTGCTGTGGGCCTGGGCTTCTCCAGTTGCCATGTACCCCAGCGAGGCCTCCAGCCTGAAGAYGCCTTCTTGCTTTGTGTGGCTTCTTTGGGCAAGGTGTGAGATTCCCTGAACAAACTGCTCCAACATCAGCCAGCCCAGAGCAGAATTTCTTTTTCAGCCATGTAGTTACCTATGGATGTACAGAAGGGAATCTGCCTGACAGCCACATGTGCCACTGCAAAATGCTGCCTGAGCAGAGCTTTGGGGAGCACCCAGGCAGGGCTGGTGCCTGCCAGCTTCCCCAGGGCCTTGCCTGGGCCCCCAGGGACATCTGTGGGACGTGGCTGGGAGCGGAGTGCTGCTGCAG
This sequence comes from Oceanodroma leucorhoa, assembly GCA_030449065.1. NCBI lineage: Eukaryota > Metazoa > Chordata > Aves > Procellariiformes > Oceanodroma > Oceanodroma leucorhoa. Next base: position 1,241,116 of record JASVER010000174.1, read on the forward strand.
GGGCTTTCTTGGAGATGCCRGGAGGCTGGTATGAAGCTGTGGCTCTGGCCAATGTTCTGACATCAGGTTTATTTGAAACCACTGTGAAGTTTGGAAATGGAGTTCAGTCCCATCTTTTGCCCTGCAGATTTCTGGACAGGTCTCCCAGCCTGGCTATGGATTTAAATCCTTTCCTGGTTCTAAGTAAACGTGGACTCACATTTGGGTCTCCTGCTTTTCAGGGCTGGGCCTTATCCACCAAGCAGGAAGCTTTTGTGGGGGATGGAATTTCCTACCATCCTTTTCTTGAAGCTATTGTTCTTCACCTTAACAACTGCCTAGTGGCTTGTACTGAGAGCAAATGTGAGGACATTTTTTCCATGTCTTAGACCCATAACCAGTCACAGCAAATGAGACAGCGACATTCCAGTCTTTGCAATGGTGTCCATCTTAGTAGGATTCAAAGAGAAGTATTGACAGAAGATACAAAGAGCATCTTCTCCAAGATGCTCTGTGGACCCCACCATGTGGGAGCTGTGGGTTTGCATCCCCTTGGGATCAGGAACWGAGTGGGGACAGTGCTGCTGGGGGGACAGTGCCACTGGGGAGGCTGCTCTTGTCAAAGGTGCTGGGGATTTAACACTTCATTTCCTTGCTTGTCTGAAGGAAACAAATATCTCAAATACCATTTTGGTTTGTCCTGGCTATAGCAGATTTCAGCAGCCATGCCCTTACCTGCCCCAAGCGTCCACACCTGCGGTGAGAGGGCCCTGCACATTTGTGTACTGGTATCGCTGAAACAAGCTCAAGATGGAGCTGAAAACAAGGAGAGTGCTGATGCGAAGGTTTTCTCCCACATTTTCTCAGATTGGGATTAATATCATTGAAGCGCAGAAGCTGGTGGGGGTGAACATTAACCCCTTTGTGGTAGTCAAGGTTGGAGAGGAGAAGAGGCACACGGCGACGCAGAAGTCAACAAACTGCCCATTCTACAATGAAGTATGTGATATGGACAGAGGCTCCATCCTTGCCCTACSGGTGCCCCAAGTGGCTGGGGCCATCCTTGCAGGGCATGCTTGGGATGCAGCTGCTCTCAGGCAAAGGTGCTTGCGGGGCCATGTTGGGAGCCCAGGGCTCAGCTGTCTTGCTCTTCTCTTTCAGTATTTTTTGTTCGAATTCCATGAGCCAAAGGACGTTTTATTCCACAGACTCATAGAGATCTCGGTGAGTATGTCCTCCTCTTTATCCTTCGTCGGTAACTGGTACAGACCAACGCTTTTGCATGTGGATGTGGGGAGTGATGGGCAAAGCAAGGGTACCAGTACCAGGCAGGTTTTCCAGCCAGAGGCATCTGCCCCGCAGAGACACCAAAGGACCCTCCTGCGGCCACAGTGGGGCRGAGACCTGGCCCTGCTCTGAGCCAGCGCTGGGCAGTGCTGCCTTCCCACCTCCTCCGTGTCAGGTTTTCTCTGCATCCAGTGACTGAAGTGGGGCCTCTGGGGCAGTTTCTTGCCCGTTGCCTTGCTGCCCTGCTGTTTTGGAGGCGATTCCCTTCTGCCCCTTACCCTGGAGCCTCATCCTGCAGGTTGTGGAGGCAAAYGACTGGTGTGAGGGGAGCTCAGCAGTGATTTGTGCTTGTAGAAAAGCCCAGGCAGGCAGAGACCAGTCTTCAAAAATCCCCTGGCCCTAAGCGCACTGGCTTCTCCAATACATAGGGCTTTTGTGAAGATAGCCAAACCTCCTTTGCCACACGATCTCCAGTGCTTTCCCTGTGAAAGGCTGCACGTCTCTTCTGCTAGYGTGGGTTCAGCAAGCACTGAGCCAGGCTCGGGTTTTGGGAGAGACACTAGCCTGGTAGGAGCATGGCTCTGCCCTGACCCAGCAGGACATGGACATAGGACTCCCTGCAGAAAGCAGGTCTGCCCTTGGTCCATTGTAGAGGTTTGGCTTCCCTGGGGCTGGTGGAATAATTGGTTGCACAGGAATTTGCCTTGGCCCAGGTTTGACTGAGGGCTRTGGGCTGGTGGGCTTTGTGGGAATGGTTGGGCAGGAATGGGTTTGTTCCAGGGCTAACTCAGATGGGTCAATGTGCATGAGGAACTTGCAGCCATTGCCTGAGCTGTGCGTTGGAACGGGCATCTCTTAGCACTCCTGTCCTCCTCAGAGTTGTCTGGATGTGTCACCTGGCTGCCCAGATCTCTTGGTGCTCAGGGGGACTTATGCTGTCTGCAGGTTTTTCATTCAAAGAAGATACCGTTCCTGGGAACGTGCATAGGAACGTTYAAGATGGATGTTGTGACGGTGTACAGCCAGCCAGGTATGACCGACTGCACTGAGTACCTGCTCCCTGACCCCAGCTTTGTCTGAAACTGATGTTTCCTTCATGCTCTGCTGGGTCTGGTGAAGGCCCTGTCTTTATAGCGCTTAATTCACATCAGGACCAGCACTTGCTTCTCCTCCCRGCTGTCTGAGGGCTGGTGACACCTTCTGCACCTTCACAGGCAGGGTCAGGACAATCTTTGTGCAGACGTAGTTGGAATGTGAAATGGTAACCTGGGCTTTCCCCAGGGAACTCCTTCCCTTCCCTCTCAGATCACAGGTTTTTCCAGAAGTGGGCTGTTATCAGTGACCCCAGGGACACCCGAGCAGGCGTGAAAGGCTTTGTGAAGTGCAACATCTCCGTCACCGCACGTGGGGATGTTGTGGGCTCCCTTCCCACTTCCTCCAGCAGCCGGGATGAGGACATTGAAAGGTAGGTGCAGTGCAGTCTTGCGTGGCCCTGGGGAAAACAGTCATGTCTTTCTTCACACTACCTTTTTTGCCCCATTTTTCCCTCTTCTGATGGGGAAGGACCCAGGGAAAAAGACTTGTGGTGGGGCAGGATGCAAACCTCCTGCCAGTCAGGGCATTTCTCAGCATAGTGTTTCCTGGGCTCCAGGAGAGAGCCAGAACATGAATTTGTCTTTCAGGAACCTGCTGCTGCCTAAGAGAGTCCCTGCAGAGAGACCCTGGGCCAGGGTCTGCATCAAGCTGTATCGTGCTGAGGGCCTACCCAGCATGAGCGCAGGCATCATGGGTGGTTTCTCCAAAATCATAGGGGAGAAAAAAGTCTTTATYGACCCATATGTGCAGGTCTTGTTCTGCGGGCAGCAGGTGAGTCTGCSCAGGGGTCTGCATGGGGCCAGGCTGATCCTCCCTTGGCTGTGCGGCAGCGTGCGCTGGGCTGTTGCTGCCAGGAGCCTCCATGGGACACAGCAATCCCACTGGAGRTAGGCTGGGAGAGTCCAAGTCTTGCTGTCTTTGGCAGTGGCCTGAGCCATGTGGTTGTGGATGCGCAGTGTCTGGATGRGAAGGGTTTTGTCTCTGCAGAGAGCTGCCTGGGGGAGAGCCCCAGCCCTGAGCACAGCCACTGGCTAAGCTACTGGCTGTGCAGGCAGAGATTTCATATCCCTAAACATAGGGAGAGGGTCAAATAAATCCTGGAGCAGAAGTCCTCTGTGGCAAGCTGGACTCAGCTTGACACCCTTGGGAGAGCTTACTGAGCTAATGGCCCTTTTCTTGCACCCATGGCCAGGATTTCTGGTCCTGTGATATCCATTAAGATGAGAATCTTATGAGTCCCTGGGAAGCCTGTTGGGCCTGGGAGTGCTCCCAGGGGATCCTGCGACACCTCTGGGTCTGGTGGTGCTGCCCGCTTGCTTCCAGTGTTTCCCTTGGCTGTGTAGGGCATGGCCAGGGCCTCGGGACAGCCCCGCTTGATGAAGCACAGAGAGCAATTGCTGGGACGGGGGCAGGAGCAGGGACACTGCCACCTTCAGAGYCTGCCCAGCATCATCTGCAGGTGGGACAGGAGAACATACCATCCCCAGAGAGGCTCTGAGGCATCCCCTGCTCTGGCCACCAGCTCGGACTATGTGGCTTGCACACTTTCTCCTTTCCAGGGGGAAACGTCGGTGGAGACCAACACCACCGAGCCTGAGTGGAAYGAGCAGATCAGTTTCATCGAGATGTTCCCACCTCTGGCCAGGAAGATAAAAGTCCAGGTGCTGGATGATGCCAATGTTGGTGACGTGGCCATCGCTACACACTACATTGACCTGCAGCAGATCTCAGACCCTGGCAGGAATGGTAAGGCCTGGCATGGCTGCCGGGGGCAGGGCGTCCTGGGCAGCCCCATGCCATGCACCCTCTGCTCGGCCATGGTGGTCTCCTGGAGGTGGGAAGCAGGAGTGGCCGAAGCACACTCACATTCCTGTRTTCTGGTCTGTCTTCCTGGGGGAAGGTCTCCCTGCGGCAGCACCCTGTGGTGTAATTAGACCCTGTCCCTGTCGCTGCAGGCTTTAACCCCACGTTTGGCCCAGCTTGGGTGAACCTGTATGGCTCCCCCCAGAACTCGGCTCTGCGGGACATCCACAAGGACCTCAACGAGGGCATGGGCGAGGGGATCTTCTACCGCGGGCGCATCCTTGTGGCCATCACGGTGGAGATCTTCAGCAGTCCCAGTGTGGCAGAGAAGAAGCTTAGCGACAAGATGAAAGGTGTTCGAAGCAAACTGAAGCTGAAGAAGAAAAGTAAGAAATCCAAGGAGAAAGCCAAAGAACTGAGCCAGCTGCAGGGAGAGGAGGAGGCTGAGGGCTCTCAGGAGGCCGAGCAGCCCGGGGAGGTCACTGTGGAGGTGGAAGAGCTTCATCCACTCCCCGAGGTGAGTCCTGCCGTGCTSGCGTGGCTGACCCACGCCAGCCTGTGGCATGCACGGGCCTCATGGGGAAGAGGCAGTGGGATCACTTGCCGGTGTAACAATGTCGGAGCAAACCCAGCATGCTCATTGCTGGGCCATCCAGGGCTCTCTGAGCCCCTGCAAGGGCCAAGGCCACACCCGCAGCCCCAAAACTGCCTCCCACAGTAAGACTGGAGCATCCCCACGTGCGCTGCCTTCCTGGCACAGGGAGGACTCTCACGTGGGTGCTATTCCCAGGGCACAGCTGCCTTTGAGCATGTACTTTTTCTCCCCTGAAGCCAGGGAGCTATTAGCTGGCTCTGGGTCTCCACTTGGCCTGGGAAAGGCAGGCAAGGTGCAGCTGTGTTGGTACAGCAGCCATCCTTTAGCCTACAAACCTGCTCAGTGGCTTCACACAAGCATCAGCCAAAGCTMTGGCTCTGCACCAACCCCCCAAGATTTCCAAGAAAACTTGTCCCACGTCTGGCAGCCCAGTGGTGATGACCTCAGCAGCACCCCACTGATGTCCCTTGGGAGGGCTGGCAGGCACCARCCATGCCCTGGTGCTCTCCAAATTTCTGCTGAGACAGTGTTTTGGCACACGAGCCTCCTGGGCTGATTTCTGTCTCCTTGCTCAGAACGCGTTGGGGAGGAAGGAGGAATTCCTCCTCTTCGCCGCCTTCTTTGAAGCCACCATGATGGACTCCTCTCTCAGTTCCAAGCCCATCAGCTTTGAAGTCTCTATAGGTGAGTATTCCCCAGGGCCCCGAGCCCAGAAACTATGGGAACAGTGCAAATCTCCCTCTGACAGCCCTTGGGTCCTAAGGTGCCAGCCCTGGCACAGCTTGTGCCTCCGAAACAGGAACTCAGGAAGGATGAGGCCAGGGAGTGTGCACTGTGCTTTAATTACCTTAAGTCTGGATGCTCTCCTATGGGATTGGAGATTTGCAGTATTTGTCTGAACTGCCTGTTTGGGCAGAGTGGTTGAAGCTCTCCTGGGAAGTGGGGGTGAGAAGAGGTAGAAGGGTTTGGGAGCAAGAAAGGGAAGCAAAGGAGGGGAAGCTGGGATACTGGGGTTGGCCATGTGGTGCTGAGGGGCTGTGACAGCGGGTGATGGGGAAACAATGGTAGGAGAGCAGGTCCAAGCCCCCACCTGCTAAGCTGGATGGGTGGAGATGCTTGATGCTGAGAAGTCRTCTTGAGTGACTGCTGCTGACCCCAGCGTAGGGGTGTAGATGGCAGTTAGCAGGCACTTGGTGGAGCTGGTGGAACTTAAGGCATACACGAGGACTTCCTTGCAGTTGCCCAGCTCCCTCTCAGACCTCCTGGCTGTCCATGTGATGCTCTGATGGTTGGATGCTRCTGAACTGCTAGTTCCAAAAGCAGTGCATGCCCATGTGCTTCTTATGGCAGGATGATTGCACTCTGATTTTGCAAGCTAGCAAAGTTGTTTAACAGTGATCCCACTTATCTGTTTACTGTTTAATGCTTAACTTCAAGGAAACTATGGCAAAGCTGAAGAGGTTGTGACCAAAGTACAGAGAAAAGTGGAAAAGGGAGAAGTGAAAGAAGAAAAGCAGCCTTTGCTGGACCCTGGTTCGGATGGTGAGCTGGATGTTGAAGTCCTGGCCCCAGCTTCAGCAGCACTGAACAAGTCGGTGACAAAGAGCCAGAGACCAGAGCCCATGGAGTATGACAGGTGAGTCGYCTTCTTCTTTCCCACCTGTCCCTGGTCCTGCCCCAGCTTCCCAGGTTGGTTATTCCAGACAKTATTAGAGGTCTGCTCAGCAATGCGAATGCTGTGCAGGTGTTTCTCCTCTTTGGAACCCTGCAGCTTGCCATGGCCTAGCTGGCTGCCGTTGCCCATTAGCCCTACAGGCCCTACGGTGTCTGCTTGATGTGCGCAGGTGGCCAAGGACAGGGTCCCAGGGAAACCGTGACCCATCAATAACAGCAGTCCCTTTTCTGGTTAACAAGCAGCATCCTAAGGGCTTGATTCCAGTGAGGAGGAAGGAGAGGAGTACTCTGGCAAACGCTGTCCTATGTTGGGCAGGCGAGACACATACACAAGCTCTTCTGATGATACGTTTGCTCTGGGAATGCTGTCTGGTTTGTCCCACAGGCCTGGCACTGTCTTGGTGTTTCYGTTGTGAGCCCTATGCCTGCTACTACTTAGTCCCATAGCAGYAAGAAATCTCGGCAGCATCCCATGCTCCCGTCAGCCTCATTCATCTGGGCACATGCTGCTCTCTGTGCTAGAAACCCTGTGCGCTAGTTTGGGATGGCAAAGGGCAAATCCAGCAGCTTGCATCCATGTCTGTGGTGCAGGGCCCAAACCAGCCGGTTGTCTGCGAGGAGGACGGAGCCCAGATGCTGCTCCCTGTGCTGGGTGCGCAAGCGCTGYGTTGTGACATGGCACATGCTTTCTGCAAACAGCAGCCGTAACCCCCTGTACCTGCTGCCCTTAGGTCATACAGCTGCCTGCCCATGACGCATGAGAAACCCTGCGTGTAYGTGTGGAGCTACTGGGAGGATCACACCTGGAGACTCTGCATTTCCAACTGGATTGTCAAGCTGGCAGAGCGCCTGGTAGCGTGTTCAGGGTGTCTGTCTGCGGCACGGTCCTTCCTCGTGTGCTTTCCTTGTAGCACGTGCAGTTGCTCTGTGAGACGTTTGCCTTAAACATCCTCACCCCCCATGTGAGTCTTGTGTCTGTCGCAGGGCTCAGTCCCACCTGCCCTGTAGATGTGTGGGGTAGGGCAGTGAGTGCAGAGCCACTGCCCGTGCTGTGCCTCAGCCTGGGGGTGTCTCTTGGAGGTGTGAGTAATGTGAYGTCTGTGACAAAAAGTTCTTCTGTTGCCAGTCGTGAGCTGCGTGTGCACTGGGGAGATGCTGCTGCAAGCAGACTCTCAGCTTCGGGCTGTCATCAGGGGGATGCAGTCTCTTCCCAGGGCCTCGTCTTTCCCTTTTGGACTTAGAAATCTGAAAGCAGAGCTTGCCAGTGCTGTTTCAGTGGCTGCTCAAGGACTGAGACACAAGGTGTTGTAACAACCAGTTAAGGTTATCCCCAGGCTCCAGAGAGTCCCTGGCAGCACAGCGCTGACCTGCAGCACTCTCACGATCCCTAGCTCCACAGAAGGGCACAAGCTGTTTGTGGCAAACRCATCCGTGCAACGTTTCACTCTGACCCTGCAGCCAGATGCAAACTCCCTGAACGTTGTGCTTTCCCCGCAGGAGCAGGGGCTGGACGATGTGGAGAAGCTCATGAGAAGGCCAAAGGCTAAAGCRGAAGAGCGGCTCAGAGAGGTGCTGGAGGAATTTGTAGCTGGATGCAGGTTAGCATGTCCCTGATTTCCTAAGGTTTCTTGTTTTCAGGTTAGGAGGTCGTATCRTGTTCTGCCTGGGCTGTGCGCAGCGTGCTCTCCTGTCCTCTCGAGGCAGATGAGCGGAAAGAAACCAGGATGACTGGGGGAAGGGACCCTGTAGCTCTTCAAGCTTGGAGAGGAGACCCCAGTCCTGGGAAGCACAGGRGTCACAGACTGCAGCCTTGATGTTCCTGGTCTCCGGGGTGTTTCCTAAATATTAGGACATTTYCTTCACTCTCTTCAATCACGCAGACAAGAGACTACTGTTTCAATCACTGTGACTGCCCAGTGGGGTCCGATATGCACTTCAGTCCCCAGCCTTGTGATGGCGACAGTAGAGAGGGAGCCTCAGGTGCTGAGCAATCCCCAGTGTACCTTCTGCATCAAAAAGCTTGCAGARAAGAGGGCATTGCAGGGGAGGGGGGGTTCTGATGCATCCGGATTAGTACCAGGGATTAGGAGCTTGTGCCCCTGCTGTGTGAGTTGAGCTCTGCCTGCTGGGCGCAGGGGATGCAGAGCCTGTGCTGCTTTTCTCATTGCAGGCAATATTCWCTCAGCACAGAGCGAAAAACAATGGCACATCCAAACAACCTTGACAGATGTCGGACGAAATACCTGATGCGCAACATCGTAAGCTGTGGACCTTGGTGATGGTGGTGGTGGTGGGAGCYCGTGAGATCCCCACTCTGGGGGATGCTTCTGGAGGACCAGCTAGAACTGATGCTAAGAAGGAAACCTGGGGCTAAGACTCATGGTATCAGTCATAGGCTTTTACATCAGCATCTCCCACTTTTGCTCAGAGCAATACAGCTTCCAGCGCAGGGAACAGAGGCAGGGACTGGCCATGGCTGTCTCCAGTTTTATGCAGGTGCTGTGCCCTGATGCCATCCTTCCTCTCCTGTGGGGCACGTGTGGCTGAGCACATGCATGTTGCTGCCCAGTAGGTTGCTGGAGGCCTTTTGGTGCAGGCTATTCCTGCAGGCAGTTTTGGGGGAGCTCACTGAGACCCACTACCCCTGGAAACTCAGCTCATAGGCTGGGTACCCGTCCAGCAGATCTACAACAGCCATCCATCTGCCTGTCCCCAGAGAGGGCAACATCTAGGCACTCCTAATCCTGCAGACAAGGCCAGCTATCTGAACGAGAGCACAGCTACATACCCTCCATCACAGCACAGCAGAGCATGGCTGTAGTCATAGTCCCCATCAGACTACAAAGCTTTGAAAGGCTGACCAAAATGCAGTGACAGCAGCAGGAAATAAAATTTAGGCATGTCTGGGTCTCAGCTCCCTTCCCTCTGCCTCCACGCACATCGTCACCTGAGCTATGGTGAAGGTACTCTGGTAAGTCTGAGACCCTCTGAAAGAGAGAACCAGCCCAAAGGAGATGAGTTTTCTGGCCTTGTCAGTCCATACTGGGTTTGCACCCYGAATTCCTTCTGGATTTCATTATTAGTTTTGGTTCATTGCAAAGTCTCTCCTCAGATGTGTACACTGTCAGCTAATGGACATGAAAGCCCAGCCCCATCTTCCAGTTTCCTATGTCTTCGTATTCCCATAATTCTGTGGCCCCAAGTTGCTCCTCGTGCAAAGCCTCCCCCAGGTACTATCTGGAGCCTTAGACTACCAGCTTCTCAAATGTTTATTCCTTATACATCTTTCTGCCCCAAATKATGCTCATGGACTTCTGTTACTGGCTGGTATCGGCAGAGCTACTAGAGTCTCCAGTTCTTGGCACCCTTCACTAAATGGCTCGTGACGGGTTCATGGAGGTTTGCTCTCAGCAGCTGGGGAGTGAGCCATGGTGGAGGACAGGGCGCGATGGGGCAGGATGCTTCCCTGCAGAGCCCTTGCGAGGGGTGCCAGGGTGGCATGCCTGGGTCATGGCCGCGTGCGTGACAGCCATGCTCTCTGTTCAGATCCTGTATGCAAAGCAGGGGCTCCGCGTGAGGCGGCGGCTGACTCRAGCCAACATCAAGGAGAAGGTTAAGGAGACAAGGAGGGTCCTGAAAAAGCTACGCTTCATGGCTAACGAGGTACAGCTGCTCCCAGGGCACCCCGTTTCCGAACAGGAGAGGGCACGGGCAAGGAGAGGGTGCTGGGCTGGCTGCCGGGGCTCTCGCTAGCCTGAACTGGGGCTTTTCCTCTGCCGTCTTTCCTTGCTATGTAAAATCCCAAGTTCCAGTTGCAGGAAGTTACCATTTTTCATGTAATGGCTCTTGTGAAGGATGAGGCCACTCTCTCAACCCAGTCACCCAACAGCTCTGGCTGTTAAACTGCCGAATCTGCCTGGGAAAACAGCCTTGCCTGTGCTGCCCACACTACCACCAGGGACTGACCCAGGACACTTTCTGCGAATTCAAACTTGCATTGAAATAAGGTCTCTSATCCGTAGCAGAGACTCCATTTTCAGAGTTTCACTGGCTCTGTTTTAAGTAACTCCGGAAAATCRGTGCGTTCGTGTAGTGTAAGCCAGAATGCAATGTTTGCTGGAGTTAGGTGGACAGATCTTGTTGCAGTTTGGAGAAGTCTTTCACTAAGTGAAGTCAAATCATTTTCACACTTTTAGCTGTGTGAGGGTAGACTTTAGCATGACCAAGATGTCACCCCTCACACCACCAGGAGGAGAAGCTGTCCTCAGGCTCCAGCCTGGCAGGCTGGCTGCAGCTGATCCCCCAGACAGAGAGGAACCTCCTCCCATTTTGCTCCCTGCAATCAGGTGGGAATGTTGCTGTCTCTGTAGAGTCAGCCCTGCACGTACACTTGCCACTTTTAGTCCCTGCTTGGAGGCTGGCGGTCTTGGTTTGGATCAGTAATATATTGCTTCAGCTACTTGTGTACTGAAAAATTGCAAGTGCAAGTGGAAAGCACAAGTGCAAACACTAATGGCAGGGAAACTGAGATAGGGGAGAGAACTTTAAGGTTAGAGTTTAAAAGAAGTCATTGCTTCCATCTGTGCTTTACGCTGGGCACTCGTGTTGCTGGGATGCCAGCTAACATTCCTTCCCATGGATCAGCACTCAGGCTCCTGTCAAAGGTGTGGGGTAAAGTGCCACTTCTCCAGTCTCGTGGGGGCTCCCTCTTYCCAACATGGCATGGGGTTGAGTGCAGCCTGCTGGTGTTCGCAATGAAAAACAAGGCAGATCACAGATCCTTCCAAGAAACCTGCAGAGCCATATTGCAGGGCTGAGACTTTCAGAAGGATGTGGATGTGTCCAACATCGTTCCTAACCAACATGAAGACTAGGCCCTTCATTTGCTTCTGGATCTCCAAAGCGCCGTGCAGCCAGCAGTTCCTCCTGCGAGGAGATGAAGCTTTCACTGTGTCAGTGGAGGGAGGGACAAGATATGTGCTGTTCCTCTGCTGTGACGTTTCTCTCTTTCCTCCCTCCAGCCCCAGTGCACCCTCCCCGATGTCCTCATCTGGATGCTCAGCAACAACAGGCGTGTAGCTTATGCAAGAGTTCCTGCACAGAACATCCTCTACTCGGTAGTCGAAGAAGAGAAAGGCAAGGACTGTGCAAAGATCCAGACTGTCTTTATGAAGGTAGGGTTTATACCAAAACAGTGTGCGCTTGCTTGCTTCATGCTGCTTCTCCCTCCTTGCTTCTAGCCCTCCTTCCTGAAATCCTGGAGTTGACAGGGAAGCACAGCTCTTGCTCCACCACTGCCTTTTGCTTCTGTCAATGTGGTGCTCTGTCTCCTGTGCTCTTCGGTCGGTCACTGGCTGATGGTGATCATCTTGGTCTGAATAGGGCATGGCKGAGATGGGAAACCTGCTAAACCTCCTGTGCTTTCAGGTCCCTCGCTTACACACTGGTGAGATCTTTGCCAAACTGGAAATCTACATGTGGCTTGGGGTAACCAAGTATGCGAAGAACTGTTTGGCGGAGCTGCCTGAGGAGTTCAAGTACCTCTCTGAGAATGGACAGGAGATAGCCCAGCTCTCGGCGTACAGTCTTCCCAGCCGGCTCACCAGGGATGGTGAGTGCAGATGCCACTTTTCCATGGCTTAACTGTGAGCAGGATAGCGGAGAGGTGAGAGGTCCTGCCCCAGGGTCAGTGTCCGAGGAGTAGGACCTGATCTGTCATCTCCACATCATCTCCAAGGCATGACTGGGACAGRCAGGTCCACAACTGGAGCAGCAGGCAGGACAGGTGCTTCATAGGCACTCAATGTGCTGCCAAACTGGCAAYGGGAGTGAGGTCTGCCCCTTTGCTGCGGCCCAGTGGTGCTCCCCCACAGCAGATGCTCACAGCAGATCACTGCATATTTCACATGTCGTGTCCTTCCCAGAGGTGTCTGGGGAGCCCTCTGAGCTTGCCTTGCTTGGCCAAACCTTTTGAGATGTGCTGGCCTTCTGAGAACCACAGTGAGTGCCCATAGAAATGGTACTTGTTCCTTGCAGGATTTGCCCACTCCTAYCTGGCTGGCCCTCTTCTTCATGCATTTTTGGGCCTCACGCAGGGCTGGATTGGGGAACTGGGACCTGTCTTCTCTTTTTCGTACCAGATTTCAGCTATTTCCAGCTCCGAGCCCATCTGTATCAGGCTCGAGGAATCCTCCCTGCAGATGACAATGGCCTTTCAGATCCATTTGCGAGAGTGGTGTTTTCGACTCATTGCCAGACCACCAGGGTGAGACCACTTAAACTCTTGCCTCTGCCTTCTTGGGGACCTGGGGAGAGAAAAATCATCATGTCCTCACTGACATGTTGAAGGCCAGTGCTGTGGCAGCCCTCCTGGAAATTTTGTAACTCCAGGCATGAGGTATTTGTGTGCTCTGGGCACTGTGACTATGTTCAGGGAACGTTTTAGAAAACATATACATCATTGAGCATAGTCTTAAAGGTTGATTGGCATATGCTAGTCGGCCCCAAGTGCTGATTTCATGCTTTTACCATCTCCCCTTCTGCCAGGCGCCAGCTGCAGGCGGCTGCATGGGAGAGGGGATCAGCCCACGCTTCCTCACTCTCTTTACAAAGTGCACGTGGTTTGTTTCCACTGGCCGTGGTATGCTCAGGCCTCCTGTCTCTGCAGACACTGGAGGAGACACTGAGCCCCATGTGGAACGAGCTACTTCTGTTTGACCAGCTCATTATTGACGGGAAAAAAGAAGAGTTGAAAACAGAGACCCCCATCACTATAATCAATCTCTTCAGCCACAATAAGTTTGTAAGTATGGCCATGCTGCCCTCCTGCTGTCGTTTTCAGGACAGGGAAGGCAGAGGAGCTCTGTGTGGGTGCTGCGAGTGGGCACTTAGGAGCCACATCTCTGGTTTCCATGACTCAGCTTGATCCTGGTCCGCCGGTGGCAGTGAGTCCTGGGGGCTGTGGCTGAGGTTGAGACTTTTTGCAGACTTCTGCTGTGAGTTGGGGTGAAGCTGCTGGCTGCAGCAGATGGCTCGGAGATGCCCTGAGCCAGGGCCTGACGAGTGCTCGGTGGTTCTGGGATCTCTCCTCTTTGGAGAAGCACTGCGCCTCTCCCAGCTGCCTGCCCCGCTTCCTCAGCAGGGTCATGTTGCAGAGAGCTCATAGCCAGGGGGGAATGATGTACCTCTTAGGGCCGTTCCTCCCCCTCTGTCCCCCAGGTGTCATTTTCCGTTCCTCCTCAGTCCTCCCTTTTCTCTCTTCATTAGTACTTTGAAGTCACACTCCTCTCCTGGACCCTCTTTGTTATCRTAAGGGGAATGGCGTAACTCGCACTGGATTCTCCTGTGTAGCTCAGCAGCTTTCCGGGGTCCATTTCCTGGGTGCCAGTACAAGACAGGCACTGACATACTGGAGTGAGTCTAGAGGAGGCCACCAAGATGGTTGGGGTTGGAGCACAGGACAGAGCGAAGAGAGGTGGTGGAGAGCTGGGTATATTCAGCCTGGAGAAGATGAGGCAAAGGCAGTGTCTTATTGCTGTCTGCAGCTGCCTGATGGGAGAGGATAGAAAAGGTGGAGTCAGACTTCTCTTGGAGGTACCCAGGGGCAGGATGACAGGCAACGGACACAAGCTGGAACAAGAAAAAAATCTAACTTGATATAAGGAAGCAGTTTTCACCCAGAGGGAGTTCAAATGCTGGGCCTGGAGCTCAGAGAGCTTGTGGGAACTCCATCCTTGGAGACATTCAAACCCAGGCTGGAGGAGACTGAGCAACCTGATCTAGCTTTGATGTCCTCTGGTGCATGGTCCCAGGCTGTTTGCCCAGTTCTGCATGGAGATGGACTGGGAATTAAGAGGAGCTGTTGCAGGTGCATCTCATCTGCTCCCAGCTCTGGATGGAGCAGAGGAAATCAGAGGATGGCAAGGGTGGAAAAGCAGTCTTGTGCTGTCCCAGATTGGCTGGAATTAGTGGTGGTGTTTTCTCTGAGGTGCTGAGATAACACAGGGATGCTTTGACCCATTGCCTCCTTTCCCACAGGGCTCCCCCGAGTTCCTTGGCCAGGCCTTTGCCGTCCCGCAGGTGAAGCTGGTCGATGAGCCGTATACCAAACCTGCCCTGCAGTTCTTCGATTTCTACAAAGGCACCAAAGCAGTGGGAGAGCTCATTGCCACTTTTGAGCTGATTGAGCTGGATTACAGTGGCTATTTGGAGGTAACAGGCTTGTAGGAAGCTGCACATGGTTGCCAGTTCTCTGGGGAGAGCTGTGTGGGTGAGGAGCTGGTTGCATGGGGCCCACCAGAGGGTTCCCTGTTGAAAGCCACATCTGGCTTTCAACTGAAGGGAGGCTGCAGGGACAGAGCCTGTGAGCACGGATCAAGAGGGGAGGGAGAGGGGACATGGCATGGAGTAGAAATGGCTTTCATCGCTTGGTGTGCTCTGGCTCCACCTGTTCAGCCATCAGTGCCTGAGGATGTGGAGCCCAAGGAGCCCRACTACCTGGGAGACCCCCACGCTGGACGGTTCATCATCCCTGAGGGCATCCGCCCAGTGCTGAAGGAGTTTCGCATAGAGGTGCGCTGCCTTCTACTGGGCTGGTTACCCACTGGGCTGCCCCAAGCAGACAGCACAGCTGGTCTGTGCAGAGGGCAGGGCTTGGGGAGGGAGTTGGGTTTGGAGCTCAAATGTGCCTTTGAGGCCTGAGCTGATGCCAGAAGTGGAGGTGCTTGACATGAGAGGGAAACCACCTCAACAGTTTAACAGCCAGRGCTGTTGGGTGGCTGGGTTGAGAGAGTGGCCTCATGCTTCTCCTGGGGTCTGCGTCCTGCAGGGTGAGGAGGCGGCAGCACCTGGCAGGGTTGCAGGCTGCGTGGCCATGCCATGCATGTCATGTCTTGAGCAGCCCAGTGGCTTCGTGTTGTGCTTCAGATCCTGTTCTGGGGCCTGCGGGACCTGAAGCGGGTGAACTTGTTCGAGGTGGATCAGCCCCAGGTGATCATTGAATGTGCTGGCAAGAAGGTGGAGTCGGAGGTGGTCGTGGCCTACAAAGAGAACCCCAACTTCACTGAGCTGGTGAAATACATGGAYGTGGTGAGTGGGAAGGGGTGTCCTGCCATGCCAGGGTGCACTGTGTCCTGCACCCGTGCACTGCCTGTCTACATGGGGCAAGGTAACAGGAGGGGATCTGCCCCCAGGGTTTTGCTCTCCCATGGCCACATGGTTCAGCTGCAGATCAAAACCCTTGTGAAATTGCGCACCAAGAGCAGTCTCAGCCATCGCCTGTSACTGCAAGGCTTTGGGTTTTGGGCAGAGTTGCAAGGCACCGTCAGAYCTCCCCACATGTGGTGGGGCTGCCATGGGTATCACCCTTGCTCCTGTGAACCCTGTGCACGGTTCTTTTGCAGGAGCTCCCAGAGCAGGTCTACCTGCACCCTCCCCTCAGCATCTTTGTGGTGGAAAAGCGGGCGTTTGGGCGCACTGTGCTGGTGGGTACCCACGTTGTGTCCGACGTGATGAAATTCTCTCCCAGAGAGCTGGARGAGGAACCAGAAGATGTGCCCAAAGGTGAGCTGCTTGGCAAGGTTCCCATGGAGG
Source organism: Oceanodroma leucorhoa (assembly GCA_030449065.1). Lineage (NCBI taxonomy): Eukaryota > Metazoa > Chordata > Aves > Procellariiformes > Oceanodroma > Oceanodroma leucorhoa. The sequence continues at coordinate 1,257,140 of JASVER010000174.1, forward strand.
CAGCAGGCAGGTTCTGCCAGTAATAGAGTCCTGGCCCTTCCGCTCCCTCCTAGCCAGGCAGCAAAGTGCTCTTCTGAGACCTATAAGATGCCCAGCAAAAGCACAGCGTGGGGCAGGTTAGGGTTGGAGGCAGGTTGTGATCCTGGTCTGTATTACTCGGCTCCAGACTGGTGTTCSGGAAGCAGCAGCAGCCAAGTGATGGAGTGCTGTGTAAGGGCTGGCATCCTTCTTTGGAAATGGCAAAGGGCAATTTACAGACCGTTTTCTCTAAGGTTAGCTTAACATTTGCCTCCCCGCCACACTGGCAGGACTGTTCATCTGTGGATGTGGCATCTCCTTGGGGTCTCTTTCCCAGACACTGTTTGCCTTAGATTTGTAGAAACTAAAGGAGGGAGAATGGCCTGTGAAGACGTCTTAGTCCAGCAGGACATTTAGCTGGGGCTAGATACTAGACRGTAACTTATCCTTGTGGCAAGTTTGCGTCTAGAATCAGAGATGTTGAGCCTGGGAAGGACTATTGTATTCACCTATTTCAACCCTCTGCGTAGCGGGGCTAGAGAGCTGTCCCCAGTGAGACCTCCATCAAGCTTTAAGGAGCTGGTCCACTAGGACCAAAGATTGAAGGTTTACGCTTCTCTCACATTGTCTGTTCATTGGGTAACGGATTCACTAAATAGCTCTGTGATAGCAACAGCCAGAGCTCCTGATCTGGAATTGTGTAAATAMATAAGGGATGAAGGGGAAGAAGCAAAGGATTGATCAATCTGTGGTCATTTCCSAGTAGGGAGGGTGTATCTCATAAATCTGAATTCCTGGGAATCAGCAACAAGCATGTTGATGATGGTGGCCAGTCTCAGYACTGTACTTGGATTTCCAGTAATATTTTTGCAGGGTCTGCTATCAAAAGCTTTAAAAGCAATCACACTATAGTGGGGTAACAGGGAGGGTTTTCCTGTGGAATAACAACTCACCAAAAAGTAGGAAGCAGTGGACAGAAATAAATGCATAGAAACATGAAGCTCTTTCTCTTCATCTCAGCTCGGAAAGTCTCATCCCAGCGTCTTCCCTCTCAGACTGTGGTAAACATTGGCCTGGCAGCTGGTGACCCAGGTCCCAGCACTCACCCCCTGAGTCTTGTGAAGGTGAGTGATTTSTTGGGCCCAGCAAATTTTGAAGTTTGGAGAGCCAAACTGAAGGTTACAAACAAAAAAGAAAGTTCAGAAGTTCAGAGTTAGGTTTCAACCACCAGTTTTTGCTCTGGACCCAAACACTCCTCTCCCCTGCCTGTTCACTGACACTGCTGTGTGTCTGGGCTCTGGCACAGGGAGGAGAGCTGTGTTGCCTGGTGCCTTGAAGACTGCTGCTTTTGTAGCAAAGCATAAACCTGGGACTACAGGTAGCTTTGCACCTCCTGTGCTCTGCCTGAAAGCTGAGCCTGTGCCAGAGGCTCCCAAGGCACCTAGAGTAGGGTGCATGGGTGTCCTGGGTGGTCGTTTCATCCCTCTGAACCCTTTTCTCTGTTCTTTTAAGGCTCCTTTGAAGAAAATTCCTGTCAATAAGCTTGTAAAGAAGGAGGATGAATATGAAGAAGAAAAACCAGAGCTGGAAGAACTGGACTGGTGGTCCAAGTACTACGAGTCCCTGAAGGAGTTGTATAACCAGGTAATCTTTTATGACAGCTGCCAGCAGAGGGGAAAAGTGGCTGCACTGGCTTGAGGAAGATGTGTTCAACAGCACTGAGTGTCGTAGGAGCCCTCCTGGCATGGGTCTGCAGGGAGATGTGGGCTTTTGTGTGTCAAGCACTCTTAAGGTAGCCAGGTATCAAGCACCCACCAGGTGGACTGATTTCAGCAGGCAACGGAAGCTGAAACGTCCCTGAGGCTAGGTGCCCAAGTGGTTTTGAGAATGGGGCAGTGCTTTTGTTGAGGCGCTCCTGAAAATGTGACATTGCTGATTTTAACAGCAATGCAGGGGCTTTCATGCTGCTTACTGTCTGTCCTGGCTGTCTTCCGAGGATGTGCTATGGGAGCAGGTCTGCCGAAAATTTCTTTCCTTGCCCTGTGTCCCTTAAATCCCAACCAAAAAAGGCAGCAGGAAGATCTGGGGAGAAGAAAAGGTCATTAAGGCGCTCATTGGATACCCTCCTGCAATGATGTTAATGCTAAATGGTCTCAGGCTAGRTATTACTGACTCTGCTGGCAGGAAAGCTTTGACAGTGTCCTATGCCTGGATGGAGAATCCTTTGCTGTCAGGGGTGTGGGGTGACTCTGTGTGTGTGTGTTTCAGACACGCAGTGATGAGGAAGATGCTGAGAATGATGACCTGAATGATGCAGGTGAGTCCTCTAGCAATACCCAGCTCTTCTGTGGGGAGAGCCAGGACTTACACCACCCCAGAGGGTGCTGGGCTTGTGGGAATGGGGTCTGAGCAGACAACGGCTTTGCAACATTCAGCAAAAACAACACAAAAGGRAGCAGAGAGACTGGAAACATTGGCAAGGCTAACAAAGGCTATTTCAAGTTGAAAGCACCAMACTTGCCTCAGAAAAGTTTGGAAAATTGTGTTGAAGCAAGAKCCTTCCTGAGTGAGCAAAAACCTGCAGAAAAATCAGCTGCAAGGATCATGGGATTGTCAGGGGGAGAGCAGGAAGCAAAGGTGGGAGGGAGAGARAGGATGGTGGAGAGGCAAAACTGTCCAGGAGCTGGGCATCACTCTATGCACGTGTGATACTCACCTGGGGTACAGGATTCACTACGAGGTAAAAGAAAGACAGTAATAATAAACAGATGATTTGAGAACAGTGTTACAGCTGTAAGCTCAGGTTTGCRGAGGTGTAAACAGTGGCTCACCTAGCAATGATCTGGGGAGGTGAGACAGTAAGTATAGAAATGATGTAAATCCTATTTAAGGAGGGGGCTGGAGGGTACCTGCATGCCATTAGTGCTCAAGGGATCTGGGGTCTTTGGGAAATGGGGCAAGGATGCACCTTCTCTGTCCTTGGGTTGCTGGTGCCCCAGAGAAAGGTCTAGCTATGCTCTCTCCGTGCACAGCTGCCTGTGCCCAAAGTGGTAGTGATGCTTCAGTTAGACATCCACCCAAAACAGCAGTCCATCAAATAAGCATCCATCCAAAGAAGAGGGTTAGCTCTCATTTGTGCCTTCCCTGACAGCACCTGTGGGCTGATCCAGCCACCGTCCTCCGTTTGGTCTCTTCCCAATTCCTTCCTAAACAGTAGCCACRTGAGCACGCAAGTCTGTGCCAAATTTTGTCCCCCCACCCATCCAGCCATGCCTTGCTGGGAAAACTGAGATGCCCTAAGGACACGTGTTACGGACAGCGATAGCTCCGGTTACCCTGACACAGGTCAAAGCCCTGGGTGAAAGCGAAAACTGTGGCTGGGGTAATTTCATGGACAGACACTTGAGATGATGGGTGAGATCAGAGCATTTCCTAATCTCCTATTGCTGTTTCTAGATGGAGGGAATTTAAATGCATCTTCCATTGACATGGAAGCAGAAGATGAGGCAGTAATTGAAGCTGAACCTGCTCAACCCAAGAGGAAGCTCATCGCCACCCTTCAGGTGATTATTGGGGTGACAGATCTGGCCTCTTTCAACCCTGGCCCTTTGTCCATGTCCTCCTCACCTCCCTGCAGTGGATGTTAGACTGGGAGGAGAACCTGCAGTGTGCGCTGGGCCCCCATCATTGCTGGGCTTTGAAACAGCTAGTGAGACCTTGGAGCCAAGCTGGGATGTGTGTGCACATCTGAGSATGGACCTGGGGGGATAAGGGAAAACCATAACATGCTGCACTAATACAGGGGTAAGGTAGGACCAGGTGAAATGGCTGAAGCAGGGAAAGGATGGTCTTTCTAACTCTCCTCTCCTTTAAGATGGCAGGAAAAGACCCAAAATTACTTTCTACTTATTTCAGATCTACAACTCTGAGCTGGAAAATGAGTTTGGTAATTTTGAAGACTGGCTGTGTATTTTCCCCCTTCATCGTGGCAAAGCAAATGAGGATGAAGATGGAAACGAGGATGAGCATTTTGTGGGGAAGTACAAGGTACTATATCATTTGAATGACATTTGTGCTGCATGTGGAAGAAAATCCTTAGGACAACCTGTATTTCAGAGCATGCTGACACCAGCAAAGCCTTGGAGGGTGCATGTGTGTGCAAGTTGATGTGAGGCCACGGTGTGGCATGGCCAGGGTACTGTTGGTGCCTGTTGAAGCAATTGTGTACTGTGGTTCTTTGTTAGTTGATAAATGCACCTGATTTAGATTTTTTAGCTCTTGCAAGGAGAAAGCATGAACCATGAAGGACTCTTACTCTGATTAGGCCTCTGGGTATGTTCAGTATGCAAATAAGAATTAGTGAGCTTCACTGGTTTTAAAATTAGTAAAACTTGTTTAAAAGAGGCATCATCCTCCCACCCAGGAGCTCTTGAAGACTCTGAAATATCAACTACAGAAGTTGACTTAAGAAGGTCCCTAGAAAACCTCTGGTGCCCCCTGCCTTTGGCAGTCCAAAGTGCCTGGAGATGTTCAGATCTTCTGGCAYTGGGAGTGGTCTGACAGCCTGCAGCCTAACTTGCAAACAGGGACTGCCTGGGCCATGTGGACATGACAGTGCCTTTGGAAAGGACTGTCCCCATGGACACAGGGTGTCTGTGGTCTGCATGGGACAATGGTTCTGATTTTCCAGTTGGCAGGTGAAGCTGCTCTTGGTAGCTCCAATCCCATCTGAGATATTCTCTTTTGTATCTAGTTGYTGCAATGTCTTTTCTGCAGGGCTCCTTCTATGTCTACCCCACTGAAGAAGCAGGCACGGAGCCCAAGGTCTCCCAGGGCGTTCCAAGGAACAGGCCCATCAAGGTTCTTGTAAGAGTTTACATCGTTAAGGTAAGTCTCTGGTGGTGGTGGCAGTAATGTTTGCAGGTCTGTCCCTCGCTATGGACCTCCTGCCATTCTCTGCTCAGTAAATATGAGCAGTGGCACTTGTGAAAAGCTTGATGCTGGCTTGAAGGCTCTGCCAGCCCAGTGGAAGTCAGCTACATCTTGTCCATGGGGAGCCTTCGATGCTTTGTAGCTTCAGGAGGTACTTTAGTACCTCGGCTCCTCTCATCTGCCTTGAGACAGTGAGCAAGTAGGTGGGCCGACAGCTGGAGACATCGGTGRCTTGTTGAGTGGGGATTTGCGTGGGAACAAATGCCTGTTTCACTGCTGGGGCAGCTGCTGGAGGGACCTGACCCAGCAGGCTTGGGTGGTCTCAGTGTTCCTGTGGCCTGTGCAGTGTTCCTTGTGCAGGTTGCTCTCTGCAGCTGATGTATGGCAGTACCTCTTGTGTATTCCAGGCTACGAACCTGTCTCCAGCAGACCCCAATGGCAAGGCAGACCCCTACGTGGTGGTGACTGTGGGCCAGGAGCAGAAGGACACAAAGGAGCGATACATCCCAAAGCAGCTCAATCCTGTGTTTGGAGAGTATGCAGGAAGTTTTCACCTAGCAGGTTTAAAGGAATAGTGCAAATCTGGGGCTCAGGCTGTGGCCCAGCATGTGTGGTCTTCTGTTCCTTTCTGCTGGAGAATCCTGTGCTGTAACACAAAGGTCCCAGGCATGTCTCTCGCCTCCTGCTGATACAGGAGCCATAAGTGTTTTGGGTTAGGAGGGGAGCACTCCCAAGGGCTTGATTTAACAGACAAAGTAGCAAGCCAAGCAGCAACAGAGCATTGGAGAGCTTTTCCCCTGGCACCAGGACCTCTAGCCAAGGGCATACATTCCTGGAAAAGTAACTCCTTTGTTTGAACATGCACACTGAAAACTGCATGCACTGAAAACTGCACACACTGAACTTATGGAGAACCAAACTCTGTATCAGAGGTCTTTGAGTTGTCAAATCCAGTTCTTAAATGTGTAGGATGATCAAAGCAGAGCATGTGTTTCATTTCTGTCCTCTTTGCTAATTGCACTCTCCCCATCTGCTTCTGTCCAGAGTTGTGGAGCTGACAGTCTCCTTTCCCATGGAATCAGAACTCACTGTGGCAATATTCGACCATGATTTGGTTGGATCTGATGATCTGATTGGGGAGACCAAGATTGACTTGGAGAATCGATTCTACAGCAAGCACAGGGCCAACTGTGGAGTGGCTTCTCAGTATGACATGTAGGTACTGGTGTGACACATTAGGGCCATGAGAGGCATTCTTCTTGCCTACCRTATGGGTGGGTAACAGAGCAGCTCCAGTTTTGCAGGACGGAGCGTGGATCCACAGTATCATTTGAGCAGGTGCCCCACAGATTCACTACAAGTTACACTGATAGCTCCATCTCCTTTAGGCTCCTACCAGCTTCCTGTGATAGCTCTAATTCCTACTGCAGACTAATATATTTTGCATATAGTAGCAAAACATTCTTTAATGCTTTCATATTGGTGTTTTGTGAGAAAAACRCTCACTTGACATTGATGTGATTTGACCTCTTCCAGAAAGTAGGGCGGTTTCTCTGGCAGTAGCTAATTCTGTGAGCAGCAAGACTCATGACATCTGTTTTCCTTTGGCCTCATTCAGTATGGATTCTCTGGTGTCTTTGGCCAGTTTTCTGTAAAATTCTCTTCTCCTGCCCTGTTATTGGAGAATTAGCTGTGGGCATGGAGTTGAGTCCCCAGCACTGCTAAAACCACTCCTGCTTACGAGCTGCAGCTGGAATTGCTCCCGTTGCTGCTCTGAAGCTAATGGTTCTGTGGGGTGCRAGCCTGGCTTCTTCGGGGGGAGGAGAGCTTGTTAAGCTTTTAATTCATTAAGCTTCTGTGTGCCTGTGGTTTTCCCAGTGAAAATCTGAGCAGGGATCTGGTGGCATAGYCTGTGCTGTAGGGAAGGCAGGGTGTTTCACAGCCTATGAAAAAAACCTGTTGTGTCTAAGCGGAAGATCTTTTCGATGTTCTCCCTTCCATGCAGAAATGGCTACAACATGTGGCGAGAYGCTTTCAAGCCCACACAGATCTTGGATAGTTTATGCAAGAAAAACTCACTCCCTGCAGCAGAGTACAGACGGGAGGAGGTCAAAGTGGACAATAAAATATTTAAGGTCCCTCCAGAGGCTTTTCCTGAAGGTACAGAGGGCTTGGAGAACAATGACTGCTCCCTTAAACAGCTGCCTGTGCTCAGCAGTGCACCTGCTGGTGAGGGGTCTGGGAACCCACCAGCCTCTTCCCCAAAGTGTCCAGGCTGGCTGCCCCCACTCTGTGCCCTGCGTGGCCCAGCTTTCTGGGGCACYGCAGGGAGCATCCTCGGTGCTCAGTGGCCTGGTTTCCGTGGATGACGGTGTTGCACTGGGGGAAGATGTGATCCGGACCATTAGGTCCCGAAGTGGCTTCCCAGGCAGTGGGTGGAGCAAAGTAAACCTGTTTGCATGGCAGGGATGTGCGTGGGGGTTTGAAGGCTTGTGTAGCCAGAGAAGGCGTAGCTTATTCTGGTGGCTGACGCTGGCACAAAGCTGCACCTCCATCTGCTTGTGACCACTATCGGCAAGATAGTGGTGTCTTTTTTTTTTTTTGTTTGTTTGTTTTTGTGGGGCTTTTTCAGTCTCCTTTCCTGTTTTTAGCTGACTTTGTCTTTCAGGGGTGCTCTCTGCTTCTGGTGGCTTTGGGTGCCTTGGGTGACTCCCCACTGCTCCTCACTACTGTTGATTTCCTCCTTGTGGGCACCTTCTGCTTCTCCTTTGCTGTTTTTCTTTCCTCTTCACTGGTCTTACAAACCCTGAGCCAGGGCCATGGGTGTCCAAGAACACAGCAACCTTTCATGCCCACCGCCAGCAGTCTTGGAGAACTTCCCTGAGCACAGGCCTGTCCCTGCTGTGCCCATTCCCTCCAGTGGCCAACACCTGTGCAATCGAATCCAGCCTGGAGGAAAGGGTGGAGCAGATGTGGCCCGCTTGTGGATGGCTGGGTCCTGCAAGGCAATGCTATGTAGCCCGTAGGAAGGATGATCCCTGAGCCTGACCTGCCCAGAGAGGGGGGACCTACGTGTACGGCCAGCTTTACCTTCTGCTCATTTCAGTGCTGCTGTTCCTCAGCTTTCTGCTGGCCTCTATGGTTTACGTCACGAAGGGGAAAGAAATCCTGCTTGGGAGAGGGCAAGGAGACTCCAAAAGCCCTTCTCCCCTTTTCTCAGGTCACTGGGTAGCTGGGAAAGGAGAAACGAGGTGCTCTTCTGGTGTTCGCCTGAGAGCCAGCTGTGGTTCAAACACGGCTGCAGTTGCTGCCCCATGAACCTCTGCTGTGCTCAGGGACTGCTTGGGATGGTTTTGATCTCAGACTGATCTCCAAAAACCCAGGGGTGGGTGGGTCATTGGGTCAAGCAGGATTTGCTCTTGAACTGCCATTTGGCTTCACTGTGCCAAATGAGTCAATTAATTGTGCAGACTGTTAATTAATGGAGAGCACAGCTGTGTGTCACGGCCAAGTGACAAGTGGTGCTTTCCTGGAGCACTTCTAGGGCAAAACCTCTCATCCATGGATCTGTTGGGACTACCACAGAGACATGGGGACTTGAACTGCCCCAGAGGGTCACATTCTCCTTGGTGTCCCCTGGGTCCTTTTCCCAGGGCCATAGTAAACTCTTTTTTGCCCTTTCCCTCTTATTTCTCTCAGCTTGTTTGTCTTCCTGCCTACAGTTTTCCTCATCACTGCAACGTATTGAACTCATTCCCTTCATCCTCGCCCTCCTGCTTCTCCCATTTTGTTCTTCTGGGAGGTGCTTGTTTGCCCAGTCAATCATCTTCCCTTACTTGTGCCTGTGACTAATGTCCTGATGTGGCCCTTGCTGGCCAGATGCCTTCATGTTCTACCTGGCTGTGTCCTGCTGCAGAGGTCTCTGTGAGGAACAAGAGAGGAGTGGCAGATGAGAACTGGTCTGTGGATGATGAACATAAGGCTTTGTACGTCCTGCAGCACTGGGAAGAGATGCCAGGATACGGGTACAAGCTGGTACCAGAGCACGTGGAGATCCGGTCCCTGTACAACCCGGAGAACCCTGGGCTTGTGCAGGTGAGATATGTTTCCTTGCCCAGCCTAGACATTGCTCTGGGGAAGGACCTTCAGGGCAGCTGGTTCTCAGCCCCCTGGCTGGTCCCCTGTTGTCCTTTTGTCTCCTCATCATGGCCTGAATCCCATGTGTTGCCCCTTCCTGGGTGGGCCACTGGAGTTGTGTCTGCGGATGGCTGGCCCTGCTATGAAGTGAGGACTGTTGGCCTTGGGTGTCCTTTGCTCAGATCCACCCTCTGACCTCTTGTTGTGCTTCTGAACACACTTTCCTCAAGGGACCTCTGTCCATTGATGTTGTGGTCACAATGCTGGTGGCCCAGAGTCCTTCCTGTCTCCTCAGGCCATGTAGCACTGTTCTGATGAGGATGCTGTGTGGGTAGCAAGKGACCTGCTCTGCCTTCTGAGCCCTGCCACCAGGCACCACAGTGGGTGGTAGTGTCCTTGCCTATCCCTGCCTCTTCCTCTGCTTTGTCCCCTATCACTGCTGCTTTGTTCCCCTGCAAGAGCCCTGTTCTGCCCCCTTGGCTTCTCCCTGGGGGCATGACGTAACTGCTGGCTGGAGGCGAAACGTTCCTCCTCAGTTTTATGCAGTGCAGTGATCTGAGCTCAGCCATTTCAATGTCCTGCACTGAACATCTCCTGTTCCCTCGGGTACTGGAGGTCTGTAACAAAGCAAGCCTCCGCAGTCACTCTGGCTTTGGTCAGCATTGGGAATGCATGTGGGGAGGGGAGGGTCAGGCCCGTCACTTTTTAGTTTTCTTGGTTATGCTGAAGCATTGCATCATTGTATGCTTCTTGTTAAGACAGAGGGACACGTTTGCCTCTGTTTGAAATGAACTCAGTTCRGCTGAAATGTTTTTTCTTGAAAGCAGGGTTTGGAGGGAAATAAGTGATTTTTGGCAGTTTTAATTTTTTCCCTACCTAAAACCCAGTCACACGTCACTCTGAAGTGCTGGGGATGGAGAGAGCCAAGCACTGGCTTTCTGGTGAGAGCTTTCCTTGCAGGACCAAGCCCTTACTCCTTGAAGAGCTGGAGGGTGGTCTGTCTTGAAGTCTCTCTGCTGTGTTCTCTTTTCAGGGCTCCTTGCACATGTGGATTGACATGTTTCCAAATGACGTCCCTGCACCGCCGCCTGTCAATATCAAGCCACGACTGCCTGTCAGGTAGCACCCATGGGAGCGGGGCTGAGGCTGGTGAGCCTGCATGGAGGGTCACTGTCCCTTGCCATGCCTGGTGGGATGTGCCACGGAGTCCTGCACAGGCTGATGCTCTGTGCTAGCCTGGCATGCAGCCCTCTTCTGTGCTTCAGCTCTGGCCATGGGATGGTCTCTTGGGTGTATCAGCATGGGGCATAAGCGCTTCAGCTGCACAAGTGTTTGTGAAGGGTAGGGTTAATCTCTAAGGCTGGACATGAAGGTGATAGAAACCCAGGTCAGAGCTACTCATCTAGCTCTATTTTGGCTAGTGRACAGATGTTCTCTGGGTGCCTGGAGAAGTAAAGTTGAAGGAGGAGATCTGCTGTTTTCAATGATCTAATGGGGCTATTGAGATGGAGGGTCCAGATTCTTCTCAGAGGTGCACATGAAAGGACAAGAGATAATGGACACAAATTGCAGCAAGGGAAACTCCAACTGGATATAGGGAAAACATTTTCCCAATGAGAGTGAAGTTACCCTGGGATAGGGATGGAGTGACCCAGAGAGGTGCTGGGATATCTATCCTTGGAGATATTCAAAACTCACGCAGACAAGGCCCTGAGCAATCTGATCTGCTATGAAGTTAGAGCAAGAGATTGGAGCAGAGACTGCAGAGGTCCCTTTCTGCCTAAGCCTTTCTGTGCGCCTATGGCTAAGTGGTGCTGGGTGGGTTTCCCACACACCAGGGATTTGCTTTGCAAAAGCTGCCTGTTTTGACTGTGGGTGTTTGTCTTGTGGGGTTGTAGCCCCCCAGGAAGAGCTTTGTGCATGGCAGCAGGACTGCTGGGCTGTGCTTTGCCGGAGGAGCCCTGCAGGGGACCACAGTGCTAGGAGGGTTCAAGTCCTGCTGCTCTGCCAGTGTGGGCTTGACCTGCCCTCCCAGGCACTGGGGACAAGAGCATGTGTCTCATTCATCCCTGTGTCCTTCCCACAGCTACGAGCTACGTGTGATTATCTGGAACACGGACGACGTGATCCTTGATGATGTCAACCCAATAACGGGAGAGCCTTCCAGTGACATCTACGTGAAAAGGTCTGATGGGAACCAGAGGGAGTCCAGAGCCTGGCTGTCCTGCTCCCTGTCCTGCCCCACACCCTCCCTGCCTCCTCTGAACCTCTGCTCCTCCCTGCCTCAGCACAAGCTGCCCCACTCCAGTCCCCTGTGTGGACTTCTGTACCCCCGGAGATGTTGGTCAGGTGTTGCTCCGGTTTGGCTCTTTGACTCTTCCTTTYCTGCTACCCCATGGGGTTCAGCCCCTCCATCCTTCTGCTCTGTGTTTGGGGCTGGCTGTCAAGGGGTAGGAGATAACTGAGTTTCTCCTGCAGCTGGATAAAGGGTCTTGACCATGACAAGCAGGAGACGGATGTTCACTTCAACTCCTTGACCGGGGAGGGGAATTTCAACTGGAGGTTCATCTTCCGCTTCAACTATCTCCCGACCGAGAAGGAGATCACCTACAAGAAGAAGGACTCTCTCTTCTCCGTGGAGGAATCAGAGTTTCGGGAACCGGCTGTTCTGGTTCTCCAGGTCTGGGATTACGACAGGATTTCATCTAATGACTTTCTAGGTATGATGTGACCTGCTGGAAGTGGCGTGACCTGTCCCTCACCTTGCTGGAGGGTTACAGCGTTTCCCCCGGCCCCCAGCTCTCTGAGAAGGGACACCAGGAGCATCAGATCAAGCCCTTCAGCTCAGCAGTCACCTGAGCTGGTTTTTCCACATGTGAGCTATAGGCAGAGCCTGGAGATATGCACCTCTCCTACACAGACACACTGAGCTTGCATGCTTGTCTCAGGGCCTTGGTGTCCTTTTTCAGGGCCTGTCACGCCACAGGACTTCCAAGTTCTGCTTCATAGAATCATAGAATCACAGAATGGTTTGGGTTGGAAGGGACCTTAAAGATCAACTAGTTCCAACCCCCCTGCCATGGACAGGGACACCTTCCACTAGACCAGGTTGCTCAAAGCCCCGTCCAACCTGGCCTTAAACACTTCCAGGGATGGGGCATTCACAACTTCTCTGGGCAACCTGTTCCAGTGCCTCACCACCCTCAGAGTCAAGAAGAACCTCACAGCCTTTCTGATAAACTTGCTCATTTTCCCTGCTCTCACTTAGATCTGCAGATCCCAAAGACTTGGCCAAAGAGCAGCTTTTCCAGGAGCTTACATTCTGGGCACAGGGATTGGCCGTTTTGTGAGACCATTTGCACTTGAGTTGCAGCATCCCATCGCTGGGGGCTTGAAGCTCCCCAGCTGCTCTGGTACTTCCCAGTAACCAGACCTGCTGAGCTGAGCATGCAGCAGGGCCTGGCGACAAAGCTGGGCTGGTGGTGATTCTACCCACACTATGCTAGCACAAACACTGCTGCTTCTCTCCTGCTTCTGCTGCTATCCCCAAGTTTGTAGCACTCCGTTCAGTTGTTCCCCCCTTCTTCAAACTTTGGCCTCCCCTCTAAAAGCAGCCCCTTTGCTCTGCTGTTTCTTGGGCAGGATAAAACTCTCTTTATTCATCAACCTTCCGTGGTGTATTTAAAGGGCTTTACCTCCATGAGGCACTTCCAATAGCGATTGGTTCAGCCATGCTACTCAGGCACTGAAGAAAGTGTTCCACAGCAATCCAAACGATTCCTGGCATGTACAATCTCAGGAACTTCTAGGCAGGAAGGGGCTTCTGCAGTCTTTATTGCAACCTCCTGCTCCAAGCAGGGCTAGATCCAACATAGGTCAGGTTGCTCAGGGCCTTGTCTGGGTGAGTTTTGAGTATCTCCAAGGATGGAGATCCCAGCACCCTTCTGGGCCCCTTTTCCTGGCCGCACCATTCTCATAATTCTCAAATTTTTTTACTTGCAGCAGCTTGTGTTTGTTGCCTTATGTGCTTTCATCATCCACTTCTGAGAAGACTCTAGCTCCATCTGCTCTATAGCTTCCTTTAAGCTGTGAGAGATGCAGTAAGACCTCTCCCTTGACCTCTCTTCTCTGGGCTGAACATGCATGGGTCTCAACCCATCCTGCTATGGCACATACTCTAGCCTTGACCATCTCAGCCACTGTACTCTCTCTAATTAGTTGACACCTTTCTTGTGTTGGGGGCCCAAAACTGGACACCGTATCCAGACGCAGTCTCACCAGAGCTGAGCAGAGRACACCCACATCCCTTGGTTGCTGGCTATGCTTTTGCCAATACAGACCAGTATGTGATAAGACTCATTTGTTGCAAGGGCTCAGTGCCAAAGTGGGACAGGAGCTCCTTCCAAGGAGGACAGGGTGCAAGGCCAAGGAGGGAAATGAACTGAGGCTGTTTCAGATGTAAGGCAGACTTGAAATGTTTAAAGAGTTTTCCAGATTTTATATTTTTTTTATTGATGTTTGCAGGAATGAGAGGGGAAGAGGAGCTTGGACATGTGAGGAGAGCAGGGTGGGACATGGTAAAGGAGTGAAAATAACCCACTGTACCACATGCAAACAAAACTGGACACATCAGAGATGAGACAAGATCTGTGGCTTCTGCTTCTTAGTCTCTAACTCTTGGGCTGGTCCTTTCTTATGCTGAGCTTCAGCTTCTCTACCTGTAAATGTGCCAGACTCTGCTAGATCATTGCAGCAGCTGGGACCTGCTCGTGGTAGTGGGAGTGTGGCTGAGACAGAAAGCCAAATGGTTTGTGAGGCTAACCTCAGGATTTCACCATGAGCTCTCCTCTTCTCTGTGCCTGCAGGCTCCATCGAGCTGAAGCTGCATGACATGGTGCGGGCAGCCAAGAGCTCAGAGCATTGCACCATCAAGATGGCCAAGGAGAATGCAASACCTCGCTTCTCCATCTTCCGAAACAAGCGCATGAGGGGCTGGTGGCCCTTCATCAAACTCAAAGATCAAGGAGATGAGGAGAGAGAGGAGAGGGAGGACAAGCAGAAGAAGAAGAAGAAAAAGAAGTGGAGCAGCTCAGTCAAACCAGAGGATGTGGGGTTCACAGACCCCAGTGGGAACAAGTACCTCCTGACGGTAAGGCAGGGTGCTGGCCCAGGTGAGCAGAGAGCCAGTGTTTTGCCTCTGCCTTGACATGGCAACCTGTCCTGCATGCACATAACCTACAGAGGCAGCAATAACTCAGCTGCCCAGGACTTTGTGCAGGGTCCTGGAGGCTTGTCCTATCTGCTGCAAATCCAGCACTACTTCTACTCAGAAGTGCCAGCTGCAGTGGCACTCAGGGGGTGTCCAACTTCATGTCTTGCTTCCATGGAGCAGTGCTCAGTGAGAGGAGCAAAGCAAGAGGCACATGGCTCCCCATCAGCTGGACAGGACAGCAGCAAAAGCTTTTCCTAGGGTCTCTGCCTACCYCAGACAGGCAGGTGCCAACTGTCCCAGGGCAGAATTGCTGCTGATGGCCCTGCTGGTGGACCATTGGTTGTCCCCAAGGATGTGTTTTGCTCAGTGCCAGTGTGGGAGGCTGCAGACAAATCCCAACAGCAGCGGAGTGCATTACAATACAGTGCCTTGTCTGCAAAACAGTTAGTTTCTGGCCAGGACACAGTTTCCGCTGGCTCTGAAGTGAGAGACTCTGTAGCTAATGCCTGGAGAGAAAAGTTAATTGCTCTRAGCATCTGTAAGTGGAACTGGGAGAAAAATAGCCAGTCCTGGCAGGGGTGTGGTCAACAGGCTGGTCTGCGAAGCAACCCGTGTGGCTGTAGCTCAGACATGTTCCTTCTCCAGGGTAAGGTGGAAGCGGAGTTCCAGCTGCTGACTGTAGAGGAGGCTGAGAAAAGTCCTGTTGGTTTGGGCCGAAAAGAGCCGGAACCCCTGGAAAAGCCCAAGTGAGTATCTGTGTTATCACCTTTAACATGGATGGACAGTGCCATGTTTTCAGCAGCTGTTTGCGTGTGGACAGGGAGCATCTGCTTGTCAGGAAGCTGAGAGCAATCAAGGAGGCCCTGGGCGGTGGGGTCTGCAGGACTGTGCTTGCCAGGGCTTCCCAGAGCTCGAGTGGGTCCAGCAGGACTTGCGGCTGCAGCATCTGGGCCAGGGCTGATCTCAGTGAGGTACTTAAGGCAGCTATGCCATAACATAGTTTGTACAAAACGGGCAGCTCTGGTTTAACCATACTGAGCCACATGGGTGCAGGACAGCTCTGCGGGGACTGTCCTGAGGCTCAGGTCCTGTTGTCTCCAGCGCTTTCACAGGCACTGTAGTTATTGCAGCCCCTAGGGTGATCTTGTGTGGAAGCAGCAGGAAGAGCTGGTGACCGATGAGGGTGGCAGGGCACCAAAGCAGGGACCGACGTGCTGCTCTGTGGATTGAGCCTGTGCTTATCTGTTCTTCCCTTCCTGTTCCAGCCGGCCAAAAACTTCTTTCAACTGGTTTGTGAATCCCATGAAGACCTTTGTGTTCTTTATCTGGAAGCGGTACAAGAAATACATCATTGTGTTGTTCATTGTCGCTGTTCTGACCATCTTCCTGGTTCTTTTGATCTACACCATGCCTGGATACATCAGTGAGAAGATCATCAATGGATAAATGCTCTCCAGCACAGGACTACTCAAAGATAGGGGTGATTATTGCAGGAATCGAGACTGGACCAGAAAGTTTAAGAAAATCCTGTAGGTGCAGAGGCAACCTTCACAGTGAGAGACCTGCAGAAGTGGCCTCTCTTTGGGGAGTCACATTTCATGCTAAGTACCCATGAGATGCTAAGAAACCAAGTAACCAACCTACTAAATAAGGCAAACTCCTTGAAGGACAGTTACAGCTTTGGGAAAAAAATTGTTCTTTGTGGGACTGGGGTGGGAAGGTGGGGAAAATGGGRTCTGCTGGGGCTGTCCCCACAGGCATGGCAACTGAAATCAGCTCTTGCCATTGACAGCGATTCTGACAGATATGGAGACATACAGAGCCATCCATGCCCTGGCTTGACAATACTTGGCACTTCCCAGGCCTTTGCCTGCAGAGTTCAAAACACATTGTATGGGGGGAAGGCAGGTCTGGTGTAGGGTCCTGGTGGAGGTAGGACCTGGAAGATCTTTGAATGGGGCTCCCCAGGGAGAAGCATCACAGAGCCAAGGTAGCCATGAGCTTCCTGCTTTGCCAAGAGCATGGGAACAGCTCTTGGAGCACAGGAACAGCTCCTGGAGTTGGAGTCAGCTCTGGATGTGGTAGCATTCCCTGGGACACAGACTTACTGGTTGTTACTCCTTACAAGCTGCTTAACAGCTTTTCCTCCATGTGCTGGGTTGGATTCAGGCTTGCTTCAAACTTCATTTTGGCTCTTCATTTCCACAGGAATAAAAGCTCCTTGGCTGCTCTCTCYGATGCTGCTTGTATTTCCTAGCTAGAGCCAGGGGCCAGCCTGTTGCAGGCAGTCCTCACTGATGCCCCTTCGCCCTTCCTCCTGGATAGCACAGCGCTGGGACAGCAGCATGGGGTCATCGGCAGCAATCTGTATTGTGGTGTTGGGATGATGTAAATTAAATGAGACTTGTTCTCAGCRTGGTCTCTGGTGCCCCGGGGTTCCTGTCTTCTGCACAGACAAGCCCTGACAKGATCTGATCTCAAGTGGAGGTGCCTCACCCTGAGTTTTGACAGGACAGATTCCTTCTGAGGGGTCTCATCCTGGTGCAGGAGATGATGCTAAGAGGGACCGTTGCATTTCCAAAGAAATTAGCTGACAATGAGGTTTTATAGTGAAGATGGCTGCCTGATTGGTTTTTGAATGGAGCAGGAATAGAGTAAGTTTTGGGGAGAAGACTAGCTGGGCAGAGCCAGGCAGGCAGGTAAGGAGCAGGTGAGGACTCTGGCTGCACCTGAAGCCAGGTGCAAGTGTGGGGCAGACATGTTGCTCCCCGAGGGGGGCTGGAGTYCAGCTGCTGGGTGGGGACCCCAGAATGGTAAAGGGGGAGCCCTCTCTCCCCCCGGGGGACCCTTGGGCTGCAGGYGGAGTGAAACAGGCTGCAGAGGGCTCAGGTCATGTAGCGCCTGCGCGGGGCTAGAGCAGGGCCCTAGGGTGCGAGTGCTGCTCCCAGCGCTGCGTCACCCTCGGCTTTCTGCAGAGCCTGTCGGGTGGGACATTGCCTTTGCAAACGGTGCCCGGTGCACCCCAGCCGTGCCCGGTGCACCCCAGCAGTGACCCGTGCGTCCCAGCACACTTGCTGCACCTCCGCAGTGACCGGTCCACGCCAGCAAGCTCAGTGCACCCCAGCACGCCCAGTGCACGTCCCCAGGCAGCTCCTTGGCTCTTGCAGCCATGCTCAGCTACATTTTCCACCGCACCACCAGGCTGGGGCTCCCTGTGACTCAAAGTGTGCTGCCTCAGGCTTCCTCAAACTATTTCAGCTTATAATTGCAGGATTCGTAGCCATGCTGCTCTGTGCCTGGGTGTGTGTCAGTGTGCGCACACCGGGGTGTGTGTCTGTGTCTGTTTGGGGTGTGGGTGTGCAAGGCGAGGGGCTCCCTCCTGCCCTCGCTGCTGTCAGCGGCGTGACCCCAGCCCTCTGCCCAGCCCCAGCGCGACCGCAGCTCCCACCGGCAGTTCCCCTTCCTGGCGCACCTCACCGCGGCACCATGGCGGCCCTCGTCTCGGTGTGCGACTTCGTGCGGCAGGTGCAGGAGGACCTCAGCTCGCCCACCGCCTCTGCCTTCGCCAGCCACATGGGCCGCTGCAAGGCCACTGCCGACAGCCTGGAGGAGGTGAGCAGGGGTGGGGGGCCATGGGGGTGCACCYCAAGGGGTTGGGGGGGCCATCCCCATCATGGTCCCATAGAATCTGCACCCTGGTTCAGGCATCACCGTATCATTTGTCACCGTGAGTGGAGAGTGGTGTGAGCATCTTCGGGTGTTTGCAAAACACTCAAAGCAAAGATTTGGTGAAGGCTTGTGACGGCTCATGGTGGCCGGGTGACAGGCGTCAGTCAGTGGGGACAAGAGCAAAGGGGGAGAGGTTTGTGTGGGAAGGCTGTACTTAGTACCGGGCTCACACCATGCGGTAAAGAGAGGTCAGAACCCTTCAACCAGACGAGTATCAAACTAAAAGCAAAACACAAAATTAAAGGAAGTTCTTGGGGACAGCAGGATGGYTTCCTCACTTGTCCAGAGTTAAGCTGTGGCATACGCTGATGTGGTATGTTCAGAGGCCAAATGCRGGAGTGGTTCCAAAAATTCGCAGAGCCAGGGTGAGAGCTGGCTGCTGAGCACAGCATCTGACACAAAACTTATTTGGGCCAAATTCCTTTGTCTTCTGACTGATAACAAAAGCCAGAAGACCCTGATAGGCATCATCAGGCATCGTGTGGGAGGGGAAGGTGTTGCTGTATGCTGCTGGCACATGAGGGAGCGAGCAGCAGAGCTCGATGCCCTGGGAAGACCATGAATTAGGGCAAGATCGGCTCAGTGGAAGGTCCAGGCTTCCCATTGAGAGCATCCCACTGCCCACCTAGACCTGCCTTGGGACTTAGCTGAAAACTATGGCCAGTATAGTGTAACCATCATGCTGGCTTGTTCCTGGGCAAATCAAGGTCCTGAGTCCCCCATGGAAAATATCCATGAGATGATGCCACTGTGGTGGGCCTCTCCATATGGTGGTCCAGAGGGCTCYGAGCCCCTTGGTGCCTCCTCCTGGTAGGTCTGGTAGATGTGCTGGGAGCAACCAAACCGCACTACCACCATGTCACCTGTCATTACTTTGTAGTTTCAGCAGATGAGGGGACGGTGCCCAGGACTTTGTCAGGGCCTGTCTGTGGGCTGTGACTGCTGCACTGCCCTGAAGTCCCCCAGCACCTGCAGGCTTGGAGCAGATGGGGAACTGTGCTCCTGTAGATCATTTTGTCAGTGGTGGTCACTGAGGCTTTTTTCTTCTCAGTCCTCAGGCCTCTGGAGGCCAGGACTTGCTCAGGAGCCTCCAGGCATTGTGCAATTTCCTTGTGTTGCTTAATTTTCAACTGTTACTCTRTCACTTGCACCCCAAGCAAAGCTAAAACTTCAGTCCTTTAACAGAGCTGCTACATCAGGAAGCTGTGGTTAGAGAGAAACCCTGCTGAATTTGTTCATGTCTGCAGAGCTCCTGGCTTGGGACTCACGTGTTAGAGTGGATATAAAACTCAGAACACGCTCCTGCTGCTGCGTGGCAGCAACCCCCGGTGCAGTCTTCAGGGGATCTGCTGCAGTGGCAGCAGGGAGCGGTGGTGTGAGCCACATTGGCTGGGCAGCAGCATTTGTGTAAGTCAGGAGACACGGGGAGATGATTTCATCTTTGGGTGCAGATCAGGGCTGGACTGAGCAGATRGCAAGGAGAAATTCCGACATCATGGGGTATCCCCAGTTGCTCTTGCTTGGGTGTTGGTGTCGGCAGGAGCTGCCTGTCCTGGAGGAAGGTCCTCTCTGCCTGCAGTGGCACTGGCCTCTGTCTTGTTTCCTCCCTGAGCCCGACATGGTCTCACCGTGCAGCCAGGTGAGGCTGGCTGGGCTCTTGCCTGGGACTTAATTCCTTCTGACCCGTGCAGTAGCTCAGCTGCCATCTCTGTGCGCTTTCACTGGGAGGAAGACTGAGGTGCTGGAGAAGGGCAAGCGAGAGCCAACGGCTGGGAGCTGAAACTGAAACTGMAATGAAAAAAAGAAATTAGTTACAATATTTTAGCTGTGACTTAATGAACTACTGGTGTGCGTGGCCAAAAGGTGAAGCGAATGCTTGGTCTCCATCCTCTTTAAACGCAGCTTGGATGTCTTTTTGGAGACYGCTGAGTCCCACACAGGGTATAGGCTCATGCAGGGTTGTCTTGTGAGTGTTAATGCCACGTCTATGCAGATGATCAGACGATGTGAACTGATGGTTGTTCTCAATCTGAGTTTTTCTGCACTCTTGAAAACTAGTGAGAAGGGGGAAGTGTGGTATGACCCCAGCACCCTGGAAATCACAGACAGGAATGAAAACAGATCTGGAAGAGCTGGAGCCACAGGGTCCTTCTGTTCCTTGGTCTCACCTCTGAAAGACAGAAATACGGGTGCCAGTGACTTCTGCAGTGGTTCAGCCAGCAGCTTTTACTGATGGTGTGGGGAACTTTGTACAGCAAAGAGTCTTAGTGCATGCSAACAGCTGTCAGCAGGTGCATGCTTGTAACGGAAAGCAGCACCAGTGTGGGATAAAGCGGTAAATGCAGCAAGAGCCTGTCCTTGAGCAAAGCGAGCCCTGGCATGGTGTGCGCTGAGCCTAGCAGCAGTGTGGGCAGCAGAGGGAAGAAGTGCTGCAGGGGGAGGACATCAGCCAGTTTTCCACTGCTGGAGGCAGGTCGCTAAAGGAGAAGTTGCACAGCTCAGCTGAGTGCAGAACCAGATCCGTGCCTGCAAGGCAAATGATCCGTGCCTGCAAGGCAAATGATCCATGCCTGCAAGGCAAACGAACGCAGGTAAAAGTACGGGCAGGGAAGGGAGCTTGGGGTTTCCTGCGCCAAGTGCCAGACATGTAAGTTCCTGCCTTGTGCCCAGAGACTGTACTCGTACCCACTTCACGATCCTTGGAGGGAGTGCTGCCTCTTGCAGCTTGGCTCACTGGATGGGGGAGCCCAGGGAGGTGGAGGTGCCTGTTGGTGGTGGCCTCTGGGAYGCCATGGAGCAGTCTCACTCTGGTGCTGCTCTTCCGAAGCAGGAAAACCTCCTGGCCTGAGAGCATCGGGCCAGCAGGCAGGGAATGGTCCCAACTGTGGGGATGGGTCACTTGTGGACCGAGGTTACACCTTCAGGAAGGGGATTGTCAGGAGAAAGGAAGAGGAAGACCACGAATGTGGAAGGTTTGAGCATCTGTGTGTGGAGAGCTGAATTTCTGGTAAAAGATGAAGTATAAACATGACTGGCATCACAAGGGACCTGGGCAGGCTCCAGGGACATTTTGGGAAGGAGGCAGCCGTCCTGGTCAAGGTGGGTCCCAGCAGCAGAGGGCATTGAGGGGGAGAGAGGCTCTGGAGGCCACTAAGAGGTTGGAGATCAGGGTCTCAGTGGCAGCAGGCTCCAAATTGCTCCCTCCCAGTGYCATGTACAAGGGAAGGTGGGGAAGGGAAGAAGTCGAGCCTGACTGTGTGGCTAAAAATCTTCTGTAGGGTTGAGGAGATGAGAGACATCTGGAACTGGGAAAGCTGCCCTGGTGGAGCCTCTGCAAGGGAGATGGGCTTCACCTAAGCCAAAAGCRCTTCACCTGAAGAAGGGTGAAGGGATGCCTAAGGTTAGTGAGATGAATCCCACATGCAATGGCTCCGACAACTGCAGGGAGCTGTGGCCCAGGAGGGGACTGTGCCTGCCTTTGCAGCAGCACTCACAGTAACCATGCRATTGTGAGGGGGATGTGTTAGTCCCTGAAGTCCTGGATTAACCTAAAGTAATTTTCTGAACATGGGGGTATGATTGTCTCCAACAACTTTGCCAAAGGACAAAGGTCAGATGCTTCAGGTGCCCTATCCCACCACTGCCTTTCTGACCTTGGCTCATGGGGATCTCTTTGAACCATAATGMTGGATTCCCTGGATTTGCAATGCTTGGTGTGGGCATAGTCCTGCTGGTCCTAGAGGTCTTACGTTAATTGCCCTAGGAATCTTTATTTGAGGGCTTAGCTGGAAAACCTCAGTCCCAAACTGGGCTGGACAAGAAGATGCAGGTGCTAAGTGTCATGGGTGGCAGCTCTTCCCTGGGGAGCAGAAAGTCTGACAACTCCTATTTTGGGGTATAAGTCCATAATTCAAGTTCTCAACATCCCTGCTGCACTGAACTCTGGAAACATGCAGGCAGATAAGTTTCCAGCACTATTGCTCCTTGGGTACTTAAATGTTTATGGTGATGTCCCTGCATGCCACAGTCTTGATTGTCTGACCCACGCAGAGCCTAACTCATGTCATCCTCTACTACRTGGCTTGGCTGATGCAGTGCACAACAGAGGACAAAGCCAGTGGTGGTACCACTCCCCTCCACCCACCCACCCAGCTGTTAAATAGCCTTAGCTGTAGCATGCAAGTCCACTCTAAGCTGTTCTTTGCATTCCCAAATTGCTGTAAAACTGTTTGCTCCCACAAATCAGTGTTTATGGATCTTAAAAGCCTGTGCCCTGTCTTCGAGCTCTGGCACTGTCAGGACAATACTTGGAGAGAAGCCCCGTCACTCCCTGCAGGGCTACACTCCCCACATCCCTCCCTCCCGATGTGGGAGCTGTCGGGGCTCACATCAGACTGGTGAATGGGTCACATCTGAAACACTGTCCCCAGTCAGGAGCGATGTGGAGAAACCAGAGAGGGTCAGTGGATGGTAACAGAGAAGCAGATCTGGGCTGATTTAGCTGGGTGAGGAGGGGGTGTCTGACAGCAGCCCACAACTCATCTAAGGGCAGTTATAGGCAATGGTGTCAAGCTCTTTTGGGCAGCATCAGATGATATAACATGCAGCAATACCCACTTTGTGGCTCAGGAAGTTCAGGTTGGGTGTTAGGACAAGTTTCTTCTGCAGAGGGTGGTGCAGCCCTGCAAGAGGTCACTAGAGAGGTGACCTCCATCCTTGGAGGGTTTCAAAGCCCCACTAAGCAAAGCACAGCCAACCTGATCTGGTATTGACAATAATCGTGCTCCCAACAAGAGATTGCATGAGAGCCCTTCCAAGCAGTATTTGTGTGAAATAACATCTGTAATCCAGTCTCTCATAGGCAGAGAGTTTAGATGCCTCCAAACATTTCCCCTCAGCCACCTATGCCTCCTCCTCTCAGCCCAAGGATGACACTGACAGTGATGGAAATATAATTTGTAACTAACAGTCTCTTGCCACCAATAGCCACATTTTCTGTCAATGCTGTATGTTCCTTTTACTAATATATTTTCCAATTCTCTCTTAATGCCTGACCACTTCTTCTAGAAGAACATCAGGAAGGCTTGCAGATATTTAAGCTATACATGGTCTACTACTGCAAGATCATCACCTATCCGCTGGCAGGACAGACAGCTGTCTGGGGATGCTGAGGCTTGTGCTAAGCCCTGTGGGTTATGGAAGTGCATGTATGGATGTAGTCGGTGACCGTCTCCYCTGCATTTCTAGATCTTGGATGCCRACYGAGCTGTGCTGCAGAAGATGAAGAAAGCAGCCAAGGCAGAGCAGAGCTGTGGACAAGGTCAGGGCAGAAAGGAGCTTACCCAGATGGGGTAGATGGCGATGGATGGATGAGGGGAGTCCTCGCTGCAGGTCAGGTTGACCGCAGCAGGGAATAAGGGTCTCAGGGATTCCTATAGCTGGGTGGTAGTGGTGGGGGCAGCAGGTGGCAACAGGAGCTAGCTTGGGTGCGTGAGCAGAACCGGGCATGGTGACTCCCAGGACGGAGGCGGGGGTTAGGCATTCATCCATACCTTTCCCCTGCACTTGCCGGAGACCATCCATGTTCCCCCAGACCTTATCAGCCACCTCGAAGCCCACATCACTGCCCAGGAGAAGTTCTCAGCCAACTACCAGCTGGAGGGCGAGGAGTAGCTGGCCAGCACCTTTAGCACCTTTGCTGCCTYCTCCCAGGAGCTGCTGACCGCTGTCAGGAGCCTGGTAGGCAGCTCTGTCCCCTGCATGTACATCAGAGTGAGGCCTCTGGCTTGCAAGGGGGTGCTGGCGAGGGTCCCCAGGAAAAGCAGCAGGCTCTGGGCCACAGCCTGGAGGTCCAAGCTCATCCCCTTCCCCAGACGGAGGCAGGAGACCATGGCGTRCGGTTGCAGAGCCAGTGGCACAGCCTGCATGGCGGGGGCTGTCTGTCCAGACCTCTGATGCTGCTCAAAGAGGCCTCTGGAGGTCTCCTGTCCACCATCCTGCTTGAAGCTGGGCTCTCACCAACACTGGGTCAGGCTGGCTGTAGCTTTTTCCAGCTTGGTAACCTCCAAGAATGGAGGCTTTCAGCTGACTATTTTCCAGAGTGGTTCCTCTGCAGGCTCACAAACAGCTCTGCTTTCTCTGCACGAGGGGCAGTGCAGGGGTGCGGTGCTAGCGGCATGATCTCTCCCTTTCCAGTGGCAGAGTTTGTACCACAACATTAACTTTTCCCTCGAGTCATTAATAAAGTGTGACTTGAAAGAGCTCAAAGGGGTAAGCAGGGGCTGAAAGGGCTGCRCTGGGGTGGGGGCTGATAAGCGAGTGACTGGAGACAGAGCGGGTACCAGCTGTGGGGTCTCATCCCTGCCTCACGTCTTGCCCTCCAGCAGGGATATGTGTTGGAAGGGCAGGTCTGCCTTTACCTCCTGTGTGCTGGATCCCGCTCCCTCCCGAGGCTGGCGCTTCACACCACGGGTCAAGCTAGTGGTGCCCCTTAGCTGGGACCTCTGCCTGTTTGCAGGCACCTGGCTGAATCTGGAGGAGTCTGGTGGCATTCGCTATGCGGGGAAAAATCAGGGTGTTGTGCACCAAATATTGATACCTCCGCTGGCCATCAGTGCACAAACTCCCCCACAGCCTCCCAGTGAGGTCCCTTTCCACCCCACAGACCCACCTATGGCTCTTGCATTTAYGTGTGTGAGCACACGCATGTTGGTGTGAATCTGAGCGTGCATGTGTGTGTCTGCCACTGCAGGTACTTCTCAGGGACTGCAGTGTAGCAAGTACTGAAGTGACCGTGCAATTTGATCTTCAGCACTGTAGAGATATCAGAGAGCTTCACAGCACTCATCAGTGTAGATTTTAGGAAAAGCATCAAACTCATATTTAATTTTTGCTTTTTTTTAACCAATGGGAAGGTCATCATGGTCCTTGGTAAGTCCGCACACACGTTCCTACTGCTAAGTTCCCATGGCTGTACTCAGGCCATCAGCTCTGCGCGATTGTCCCCGGGTGCCTCTGCCTGCGTAGGGGTGCCCGTGCCTGTGGGTGTTCCRGGCGAGGAGGCTGGACCGATCCCGATCGCGATGCTGGAGCGAGGTCGCTGTYGAAGGATTGCTGATCATAGCCTGCATCTAACGTGGTGGAGCAGCTGCCAGTTGTGACCTGGCACCGTTCCTCTCTGGGTGGTTTTGGGCACAGAGACTCTGCGAGCAGGGTATGTATGACTTGAAACAGTAAAGCAATTATTTATCAGCTGATGCACACACAAGTTAGATAGATTGTTAGGATTTCATGGGCTTGGAGTTAATAYGCTCAGCACCATGATGAGACACCTGAGGGCTTGTGCTGGCTGGGCAGACCAGCTCAGGAGAAGCAGGGACAGAGCTGCTGCTCCCTGCAACAGATTCTTGCTATTGGTCATTGTTGTCTTCCACCAGACCTGCTGATACTCTGACAAACTCCCTGTGTTTTCTTCTTTCAGGATTTTGTATTTTTTCCATGATACTATTTTTCCTCTTGAATCCTTGAGCTAGCAATGAACCTGTTTCAACAACCCGAACTCTGTAATTTTACCTTTTTAATCTTGCATGGTTCCACTCTATAGACTTTCTCCCAGCTTTTTCTCCCAGCTCTGCTGTTTCCTCAGATGCTTGATGAAGGTTTTGCAGCTGGGCTGTATCAGARCTGGGCTGGGGATCCTTGAGCAAGCAGCTGAACCTCTGGGAAACTGGAGGGAAAGTTTTGGACAGGATTGCAGAAAGAGGGATGGGAACTGTGGCAGTGTTTGGGGACTTCCAGAGGACTAATTRCCAAATACTGAAACAAATTATGAGCATTTAGGCATCCGTTTGGAAGCTTGTGCTGTACAGGAGCATGAAAGTGGAAGGAGAGAGCAAATTCTGGAACTCCTGSTGTGAAGCAAATTGATAAAAGAATATAAAATACGACCGAGAAAATCCACTATTTGCATTGTTAAGGACAATGGCAATAAGATTGGGAACCAAGAAAACARACAGAGAGAGACGAAGAAAAAACAGCTGCCCACAGGGAGTCATGGTTAAGCTGAAAGGATCCAACAGGAATCAGAGGCTGACCTGAATCAGTTTGACATTTTCATTAGAATGGAGATAAATGCAAGATCTGTCCCGACAACGTTGTGCCTTTACATAAATAAAGAAATTTCATCTTGGGGGACAGAGAGACATTGGGACAGGGACCCAGAGAGGCTGTGGTATCTCCATCCTTGGGATTTTTCAGCATCTGCCTGCACAAATCCTGGTCGGACTTCAGTGCTGTCCCTTCCTTGAGTGGGAGGTTAGACTAGAGACCTCCTGAAGTCCCCTCCAACCTGATTTACTCTGTCTTTCTTTGACACAGACGTTTGCAGAGCAGCAAGTGTTGAGAACAGGGCAGAACATGGGCGATCTGAGTAAAGGCATTTAATGGACAAATGCAGATGAACATATCAAGATGGTAACCACTGGAGAGATGCTAAAGTCACGCAAAGTCAAATGAGAAACAAATAATGGCTTTTTAACAGCAAGACTAATTCACGATTAAATGAATACCCGGGGAAGAATCAGATTGTGCTGATGTTGCCAGGTTTAGGTGGGTTTCTGATGTCTCTGAGTGGTGTTTTGGTTAAACACAACATTCTGGCTTCAGCAGGTGAGAACCTGGGTGGTACTTTCTGGCTTGTGCGTGTCTGAACAATTCCTTCTGCCCTTAAAATTGTGAGTCTGTGAAAGGTTTTATAGCTGGGTACTGCTATGTACATACCTTTATGATGTATATACACGTGATGTATGTTTTGGAGCCTATCTGTATTGCGCGTGTGTGCAAGCACGTGACTGTGAGTGGACCTGCACTGGTGAGTGCACTTGTCCGCTGTGCACTGAGGAGAGGCGAGGACCTTCCTGGGAAGGGACACTCCTGTGGACAGCCATGTCCTGGGTCTGCAAGGGCCTTTATGCTAGGGTGACCAAGTGGGAATGYGGTACGCTGAGGATGAGGAAGGCTCTGTCCCGGTCGTAGTCATTAAATGGTGCCTTTGGCTTTTCCTAGGAGTTCAAGAAGCCCTTTGAGAAGGCCTGCAAAGACTATGAGAGCAAACTGTAAGTCTTCAGGCTCCCTCACCCCGAAGCCTGGACTTGGAGGCTGGCTTTTGTCTGCCTTCACTGGCAAGCAGTTGGGTGGAGCCTTTCACGCGTGTCTCCTCTTTCCTTGAGCACCAAGATTGAGAAGGAGAAGCGCGAGCTGGCGAAGCAGCACGGCATGGTGCGGAGCGAGGTGAGCCGGGGGAGATTGCAGAGGAGACGGAGGAGCGCAGGACCTTCCAGTTGAACATGTGTGAGGTAAGGACAGGGACCAGCCTGTGCTGTGCAGAGCAGGGTTAGAGTCACTGAATCGGCATCCAAGGGATGAATTTCCCTTCCATTGGTGCACAGCAACTGTGCCACAGCCCCTGCAGAGCCCGGCCTGGAGCAGGCAGACATCAGCAGTCATTCTCATGCTGGTGTTTCTCACTTGCCCTCTGACCTGGGATTGTTTCAAAGCAGCGTTTTTGTCTGAATGCACACTGATTTTTCATTCAGGGCCATCTTCTGTCCCTGCTCAGTAAATGATGCTTGTGTCCAGGGTATTGCAGGTCCCTTTCTGCCTTCCTGGGATGCTGAAGTCCCCCAGGCTCTGCCCTGGGCACTGGCAGCATCCAGCAGCTCCCTCTGCTCGGCCCCTGCAGAGCAGCACCGAGGTGGGCTGCAGATCCCCAGGGACCATTGCTCAGCAGGTCCATTGTGCTGGCGAGACCCTGGGCATATTCTCTCASTTGGAGAGCTGTCTGGGTTGTGGTAGGCTCAAGCCAACCTGGGGCAGGGGCTGTTCGAGGAGTTTAGCCAAAGCTTGAGCCTGTATTAACCTGGCAGTAGAGATAACAACTTGGGAAAAATCCCATGAAGGCTTTGGATCCAAGCTTCTTCCCGACTGCCCACGGTGGGCGCTCCCTCTCAGACAGTCCCACCATAGCCATCCCTCTTCTTGTTGGGATAAACTCAGCCCAACTCCCCTGTAAACGGGATTTCCTGCTCCCACTGCCACATGTCACAAGCAACAACATGAGTAAAATATTGGAAGATACTGATTTAATTCAAAATATCCAGCTCTTCGTAAYGTGTTTTGGAAATAGTTACTGTTTCTGTACTGAAACTCTTCTACTTCAAATATCAGAAAGCCTTGTGCTACAGAGCTGCATTGTCCTTAAACAGAGCCAGTAGGTCAGGTGGAGGTTTTGTTCTGTGCTGATGTAGTCCACACGTGGCATTCGGGTTCCTGAGAGGGTGTCTTCTAGGAAACACTTCTTCTGACGGATCAAGGGTGTTTTGAATTATCCCCTCAGAACAAATACAGGGAAGACTGAGGTTGGCCATGTTGAACATATATTTTGGAAGGTGATTTGCTTTGTTGGCCTGTGGGTCTTCTGGAAATGGCTGTTTGTAGGTTGCTGTTTTTACAGTAGTTGCAATGTCAAGAGAGCTGACGCTGSTGTAGGAGTAGTCCAGAGACGGATGGAGAAATACTCGACGTGTTTCACAGCACAACATGCTGTTTCACGTTGTCAGTCCACTGACTGAAAGGGACAGTGTTGGTTTTCATGGGTGAGGTTGTTATGGTGGAGGATGGGCTGGGTGAGGTGGCAGATAAGTTTGGGCTGGAAATCTGGACCTTCAGMTCACTTCTGAAGGTCCTCAAGGCAGGCTGAGATGCCAGCTGCATGTAGGATATAGGCAGGCAGGCTCGCAGCACTGACGTTGTTGGTAGGGTCAGGTAGAGGTGGTGCAGTTCATGGATCAAGTCTATTGGGTCTTGGAGGAACTTGGCTCTTGAGCGATGAGGTTTGAAGGTCTGTAGGAAAGCTGGCCGTTCTTCAGTGAAGGCACCATGAATGGTGAATCTTTGAGGGTGTATTAACTGAGTGTTTGCCCTGCATAAGTAAAGTCCAGCAAGCCCAGGGTCCGTGCCACCACAGTGCATCCACCACTCTATTGGCCCGATCAAAGCACTGGGCCCTGCTTACCACCATCCTCTCAATCCACAAAAGCCACATGAGCTGCTCCCATCAGGGTGTGACTGCCAGGATGGGCCACAACACGCTGGGGGAGGGGAGCACCAAAAAATGCGTAAAAGGCATTTCTCTCTAAGCTACAAATTCAGTCCCTGTGTCCTTTTCCCTTCAGTATCTAATCAAAGTAAATGAGATCAGAACCAAGAAAGGGATTGGCCTACTGCAAAACCACATCAAGCACTGCAGCTCGCAGTTCAGGTAAGAGCGACCGGTAACCTGCCTGCATGCCCTTTCTCTCCAGAAGCGCTGGTTGTAGAGAGGACCTGGAGGTGGCTTAACTTGCAGGACCTGGGTTCCTGCAGTCGGCTTGGCCTGTCCTATAACTTGCCGAAAGTCCTCTTCTCCTGGAGGCGGTGGAGGCAAGGATCTCAACAGGGTGTGTTTCCTCTCTCTATTCTGACATTTTCATAAGCCAATGTAAAGCAGAAATCAGGGATGCAAAGAAGACAGAGTGCTAAGCACTCTCCCTGAATTTAACTGCCTCCAAATCTTTCTAAAATACATTTCCTAAGAAAGATTTTTTCAACTATGAAGCAAAACTGCTGCCTTCTGAAGGCATGATGGGTTCTGTGACAGGAGCTCAGGGGAGCCTGGGGTCTGTAGGCTTCACAGCCAGTGCCAAGAGYAGGATTTCAGGACATGCCCTTACATTAGCCTCTCCTTTCAGTTTTTTCCAGGAATGTTTAAACACAACAGCAAAACTTCAGAAGTTTACAGAGGAGCTCATCCCGGAGCTGCAGAGTGTGAGCATTCATTTGAAGTTGGGTGTGGTGAGCAGGAGCAGGCTGGAGAGCAGGGATGTCTTCCCCAGGGCCTCCTCTTCCTCTGCAGCAGAACTGAGGACTTTTGCTGCTCTTCAGATTTATTAATCTTTATTTCCTGATCCTCTGATGTGCAGTGGCCCATGGAGGGSTGAAATGCAGCCATCACTGGGAGTGGGAAAATTACGGTGCCAGACCCCAGGACACAGAGTAGGAAGAACAAGGATAAACATGGATACCAAGGAGGCACTAACGTATTCATCTGCCAAAGCCCTAGCTGCTCTGCAGACTTCCAGATTTCTCATTTGAGCTCTTAGCTTTCCATGTCTGTTGCTGCCAACTCAAACTCTCAATGCATTTCCTCGGGGGCTTTGTTTTGCTGTAGAGGCAGGTCATGTAAGCCTTGTGAACTTTAGCTTTTGACTGGGCTCTGTGAGTCATACACAGCCTGGAGACAGAAAGGAGTTTTTCCAAGTGGCAAGGCTTTCAGAGGCAGTCTGAGCACTCATGTCCCAGGTGGTACGATGTCCTCCAAGTGCAGCAGGGGGTTTATGTCAGTTTCCCAGCATTTCTAGACCTCCATTCCAGTTTCCTTGGACTTGCTCATCCTTCTCCATACCTCCTTGCAAGTCAAGATTTGCAGAGGCTTCGTCCTCACCCAGATACTGTCAGCATCACTCGTGCTTGTYTCCCCTGGTCCTGTAGTGCAGGTCTCCTCTGGGCATTTGCTGCTTTGTTTGAATTAATCTGCTTTAGGGGTGTTACCCTGCTTGTTCCACAATTTGTAATCATTCCCATTAAAATTCATTATGTAAATAACAAAAAGAGGGGAGGTGCCACCCCAGAGCAAGGTAACCAAGCACAGCAAGCAACATCTTACGGATCCCTCATGCAGACAAACCCCCAGGCTCCATTTCAGGGCCACATTCCTGTGCCAAGGTCCATCAACTTTTTGATGGCTTGGAGACCTTTTAATTGTTTTAATTACTGACACTACCAAGGGAAAAAAGAAACAACCACCACGGTGACCTTCAAGCTATTGGTTGTTTTTACACTGTGGAGAGCTGCAAGCAGTTTTCTCAGTAAAATGCAGACTGCTCTCCTGTGGTCTCGCATTGCAGTGTCGTTTCGGTTGGGACGGACAAACGACAAGACTCCTTTTGAAAGCTGGGCAAATGCCGACTTTATTGCAAAACTTAAGCCATTATATACTGTGTTAYGGCATGGGTCAGTACRTGTGCAATGTGCTCATTGGTTTCTAACATCTACACACACATTACTATTGGTGAAACACAGGTGTACCTTTAGTATAAACAATAGTGGAACTTATATAATAATTTGCTTAARAATAGGCACTCAGTAATTATGTTGACATACCAGCAGCATTAGATATAGACACTCAGTAATTAGGTTGGCATACCAGCAGCTTCAGTATCAGTGTGTGAACTCCTTCTTGCTAACTTTCAAGCTGCAGCAGGTGTTCTGTGCAGCTTCAGTTTCTCATCTTTTCTCATAATTCATAAGTTCAGTAGTTAAACGTATCCATTGCTTTCTAAAAAGCTTCCCACGTTGCAGGAGTCCCGGCGCTGGGGACATTCCTGCACCCTCCCCTCAACGAGGTTTTCACTGAAGTGCTTCTTGCACATGCCACATACCATGGCCCTGCAGGGCAYGAGCAGCAACCTCCCACCATAGGAATGGGGCTTGGTGCGTCCCACGGACGCGGGGAGGCGGCGAGGGCAGAGGGTGGCGTGGGGGCACCTCCGCTGCGCCTGGGAGGAGGAGTGAGGTGCCGCAGCCAAGGCAGGAGCCTCCGGCTGCCACGTGAGCGGCTCACTGTGCTCTGTCACCTCTCAGATGAAGATCAGGSAGGACGAGGAGAAGCAGCAGCTCTGCTCCCTTTGGGATCAGCTGAAAACAGCATTGCAGCTGGGGCAGAAAGAGGTAAAGTCTGATCCTTCCTGTTAGGGAACACAGGGTGGTGCCTGTAGAGGGCATGGCATGGCAGCTGCTTATACAGTGCCTGCCAGCCGATGCAGAAAGCTGCGGGGTTTCTGGTGAGCTCTGGGGGAGCACAGGGTCCCTGGCAGTCCCATGAGGACATGCTCTTGGTTGCCAGCGGTACTGATGGGGTAGGGCCTTGCTGCTATTTCTCTCCTTCTGCCAGGACCCTGGGAACAAGCAGGCAGGGTACAACATGCACCAGCTGCAAGGGAACAAGCAGTATGGCACGGAGAAGTCGGGGACCCTCTTCAAGAAAAGCGATGGGTAAGTTGGGGTCCAGCATGCCCCTTTCAATTGTGCTTTGGTGACCTGCAGCCAGAGGAGGGCTCACCCAGACCAACCCCCTCTCCCTGGGGTGGCCACAAAGCAGAGGAACAGGACAAGCATGCATGAAGGTGTGCTAAACACTGTCCCAGCCTCCAACAGCTTTCAACACAGAGCTCCAGGCAGCCTGTGTCCGTCTTTTAGCTCTGAGATGAAGATGCCCATGAAGATGCCCAACGAAGCTCCCATCTCAAGCCCTGCGAGCTTTGGGGGCGAGGACCACTGCACCCACCATGGGAAGCCAGAACCACCTCCCYGTCTTTCCTCCCAGCAAGGATCCCACCGCCTTCATCCAACACCCCAYGGTCTTGTGCTGGGAGGAACAGGGAAGGGTCGGTGCTTCTCCCCCTCTCCCAGGCACTCATTGCTTTCCAGAACCCCCTCCATCGCCTCTGCTCCGGGATGAGGAGCCCTGACCCCTCCACCCTTCCTGGGTGGGAAACACTCAGSGRTGCACTGGGGATTTATATACRGTCCTGGTGATGTTTTCTGCTCTCTTCTCCCTTCCCTTCCTCCCCAGCCCTGACCCATCCTTTGCCTTTCAGACCCCTCTGCCCTCACGGTTCAGTACTGGGCTCAGCTCCCTGACTCTGAGAATTAGGGGARGGAGCAGAAATGTGGGGTGAATTAGACACAGTGTGGGTCAGTGCTGCCTTGGAGGTGACATCGTGGGCCAGAGGCGAAAGAGAGCCAGGAGCCAGACCCTGAGTTCCTGGAAAGCACTCCACTGTCTTTGGAAAGAGGATCATCTCCTGCCAGYCTGTGGGAGGATGTTTGCTGGGAATCACAGGGGTCCTGCACTGGGAGAATTGCACACCTGGGAAGGACTGTGAAGTGTCCCAGAAAAACCTGAACCTGGACAGAAAATAATGAACTGGGGCTCAGGAGTCTCCTTCACCGCAGACTGAAGTTCAGTCTCTCTCCCCTTTTGGGTGTATCTCTTCCACCTTTCCCCTGTGTTATGGTCTGCCCCGAATGGCAAGCACAGGAAAGCCAGCCTGGGAGCAGTTTGGAGGTGATGGTCTTGGATGTTTGATGAGGGCTTGTGCAAAGGGCTTTGTGTTCTGCTAGCAGATCCTGCTGCCCTGGTTGATGCTCTGCACCTGTATCACCTCCACAGCAGCTGTGCTGCCTGTCTGTACAAGCCTGTCTTATGCCATATGATGGGTCCTTCTCAGCCCAGAACAGACCAAGAGCGACAGACCACGTTCATGGCAGCCCAGCTGGCATTACTGATGAGAGCTGTGGCCCTGTGCTGTGCCTTGCATGGCTCTTGCATTTGCCAGTGCTGCGCTGCATTGCACGTCTTGCTCCTCCATGTGTGTGTCCTCTCAGCTCACTCTCTGCTCATTTCCAGGTTGAGAAAAGTCTGGCAGAAGAGGAAAAGCACCATCAGCAATGGCTACCTGACCATCTCTCACAGCACGGTAAGAACCACTTCTTCCACTCTGCTCTGCTTCTGCCTGGGAGCTGCTGCCCGCCCCTGCAGGGTCCACAGAGCCTGCCGCTGCCAGGCATGCCGGTGGCTTCCTGGGGCTCGTCAGAGCCCTCGTGCCTGCTGCTTGCCCTGCTGGGCTGCCCTGGCGTAGGAGGCTTTCTGTTGAGACTTAAGTCCCTGCAACCCAAAAGAGCTTTAGACAAACACAGGAGGTCCTCGCGTGCCTGTGTGCGTGGAGTGGCATGAGCCTGGGGACCTGGCTCCAAGCTGGGGTGGCTGTTGGGAAAGGAAAGGTCCATGTTGCTATTTCTTGCATTGCTCCGGAGAGCGGAGCCAAAGACAAAGTGCTGGGCACAAGGCAGATCTGTGGCTCTGCCTCCAGAGCCAGGCGGTGCTCGTCACCACTGGACCACAGCCCTCTGATGCTTCCTCGTTCTGCTTGTAGTTCAATCGCCCACCAGTCACGCTGAATTTACTGACCTGCCAGGTGAAGCCGAACATGGATGACAAGAAATGCTTCGATCTGGTTTCCCGTGAGTGCTGGTGCCTACCTTGCAGTTYGTTCAGGAAGGGCCTGGAGAGGCGGCAGTGCCTTGGACTCAGAGATCCAGCCCATGCAGGGATGAGGGGAAGCTCTGCAGCTTTGGGCCAGCTTGGGGGGATTACCCTGGGGAAATTTTGACAGGAGGCAGCGCTGCTCAGGAGCAGTGATGCACGTGCAGGGTGTGAGATAGGCAGCACTGCCATGGGGCACTGCAGGGTGCGTGGGGACCACGCAAGTGTAGTTCTCTGGCTGCAGCTTAGCTAACACCAGCATCCCTTGTTCCTGATACAGGAGCACGTGCCTTTGCGTGGGGTGCACTGGGGAGGGGCTGAGTGAGACGGAGGTGACAGTCACCCCAGCAACCCTGGGCTGGAGATCGCTCCCGTCTCTGCTGAGCACGGCTCAGGCATGTTGTGCCCTGCCGTGAGCCTGGCAGGCGAGATGGACAAGCAGGGTGCCTAGAGGAGACCGGCTCTGTGTGTTTCAGACAACCGCACGTACCGCTTCCTGGCAGAGGACGAGCAGGACTGTGTCGCGTAAGTACTGCCAGTGCCTYGCTGCGGACCAAAAAATGCTCCTCTGGCTGCTGATGAGAAGCCAGCTCTTTGGCTAATTGAGCAGCACGCTGCAGCCCGTTGTTCGATGCCCTTCCCATCCTGACTCTGTCCCGGTCACTCTGGGGGTGCTGGCCAGCTGCGAGCAGGACWTGGAGCTTGATGGAGGCTCCTGGCACCCAGTTTGCTGCTGGAGTCCTGTGCAGGACCTTTGTGTGTGGTGGCTGCTGTGCAGGCTGGGGCAGAGCGGGATCTCCCCCGCAGCAGTAGGACGAGCCCCGCTGCCCTCCTTGCCCTGCAGCCTGAGCACGGCCACGTGGGACCCTGCTCCTAAGCCATTTTCTGCCTGTGCAGCTGGGTGTCCGTCCTCAGCAACAGCAAGGAGGAGGCACTGAACATGGCCTTCAGCAAGGCACAGAGCAGAGGGGGGAGCAGCCCGGAGGATCTGACCCGGGCCATCATCGAGGAGGTCGGAGGCCTGCCCGGGAACAGGGAGTGCTGCGACTGCTCAGCCCCAGGTGAGAGCCAGCCCATGGCCGTGGGGCTGCYATGCTTCTTCCCCCCTGGACAGGCAGAGTTCTGCCCTGCCCTCTGTGGCATCCAGCTCCTGGAGACCCACAAGCATCTGGGGTCTTGCCTTCCCCTCTGTCCTGCTGTGGAGCTTGTGCCCTGGGGTGGTGGTGGACTCGCAGGGAGAAGAGGCAGGAGATGCACATGAGCCCACTAGTCTTGTCTCTACAGATCCCACTTGGCTCTCCATTAACTTGGGCATCCTGATCTGCATTGAGTGCTCTGGGATTCACAGAGAGATGGGTGTGCATCTCTCCCGCATCCAGTTGCTGTCTCTGGACAAGCTGGCAACCTCTGAATTGCTGGTAGGACACTGCCAGTGTGCTCTGTCTTCAAGCCTCCCCTGCTTCTGCTGTGGCCTTCCTGAAACTAAGTTAATTCAGTGGGTTTTTCACCTGTTAAACTGACCCATACCCACCTGTAATTCCCAGGGTTTAGTGGTTATTGTGCCAGGAATTGTTATCTTCAAGGAGGAGAGRGGGGAGTAATTTTGCTGGTGCTGCATGACCCGTCTCCCTCAGTCCCCTTTCCCCATCTGCGTCCCCTGGTGCGGGGGAGCTGTGGGGCAGGGCCAAACTTGAACTGGGGTAGAGCAGAGTGTGGGGCAGGCAGGGGGTTGGAGACCTTGCATGGGGCTGTTTTAGGGCCACGATGCTCCAGGTGCTCATGGGTTTGGTAGGGCTGTGATGGGAGCTGCTGGCAGCTGGTGGGCATCAGGGGAGGGGATGGGAGTGTTTGGCAGGGATCATTGCTTGCCGAGATCTGAGCCCAGGGGTCGGCTCTGGRGTTGGTTGCACTGCTGGAGTTGGGAGATCTCAGCAGTACGAGGCAGGGCAGAGTCTCTGGCCATTGGGCACACACATCCTGGCCCCCCTTGACATCCCCTCAATACCTGGTAAGGAGCTAGGAGCTCCCTCTCCTGCTGCCATGCATGTAGAGCTGCTGCATGTCCCAGGTCACCTCTAGCTTGGCTGTCTTGCAGCTGGCGAGGAATATCAGCAACTCTGGCTTCAACGACATCATGGAAGCAAATCTCCCCAGCTTGTCCCTGAAGCCCACAGCGCACAGTGACATGTGAGTTGCTCTGCAAGAGCTGTTTTTTTGTGGGAGGTTAGATAAGGGGCCCTCACCCATGGGCACATGGGCTGTGGTCCTGTGTGCTCCCTGCAGTCATCAGGCACATGGCACTGCCCGATCTCCTCTCCAGACCATAACTTCTCTTTAGAAGCAATTTCATCAAGTCCAGCAGGAAAGGTTTGGTAAAGGAAAGAAGAAGAGTGAGGAAGAACCAGCAGGACAGCTCAAGGATTGGCCTTGAGGTCAGGATGGGGATTGAGGAATCGGTGCTGGAAAGGGAAAGGCAAGAAGAGAAATAAGTGGAGCTGCCAAGCAGGACAGCCCTGACTGCACATCAGCAGGGCAGAGAAGGGCAGGAGGGTGGAGTGGGATGGGGGCAGGGACTTGTGCGATGCAGTTCACTGTGTCCAGTGGCTTGGGCCCAGGGTCGGCGGGATCAGTGTAGGCATCGAGCAAAGATCTGCTGASGGTGTGGGAACCCCCATCCTTCATCCCAGAGCGCCCCAGCCTCTAGGCTCTGCAAAGGACAGGGGAGAGCTGGGTGGTGTGGCCGGTACCAGCAATAGCTGGGTGCTTCTCCACGGCTTAGTGCCATAAACCTGGGGTGCAGCAGAGCTCTTGGGGGAAACATATAGCTGGGGAGCTTATTGTCAGGGGTCAAGGAGACTTTCAGGAGACTGGAGAGCAGGCAGACCAGGCACAATCAGGTTCCATCACAGGCATGTAAGTCCTGACTAGGGCACAGTTTAGACAGTGTGGACCTACCCTGCAGTAAGTAGGTGGATAAGGAACTGCACTTGGCTGGGAGAGAGTAGCAGAGAGCTGGGAGAGCAGGAAAATACAGCTGGAACAACATGGTCAAGGTTGCCAGATCCACCCTTCTGCTTGGATGCTGGGGAAACTGAAACCATGAAATTAATAATTCAGCTCTTCCTCAATGGCCTTTTCTGTTTGGATCACTCCTTCACTCCTAGGGCACCTGTGGCCACCTCAGATCCTCTGACTGGTCACCACGTTGTGGTTTAACCGCAGCCGGCAGCTAAGCCCCACACAGCTT
Organism: Oceanodroma leucorhoa; assembly: GCA_030449065.1. NCBI lineage: Eukaryota > Metazoa > Chordata > Aves > Procellariiformes > Oceanodroma > Oceanodroma leucorhoa. The sequence continues at coordinate 1,294,616 of JASVER010000174.1, forward strand.
ACTCACTCACTCCCCCCGCAGTGGGATGGGGGAATCGGAAGGGTAAAAGTGAGAAAACTCGTGGGTTGAGATAAAGACAGTTTAATAGGCAAAGCAAAAGCCACGCACGYAAGCAAAGCRAAACAAGGAATTCMTTCACTSCTTCCCATCGGCAGGCAGGTGTTCAGCCATCCCCAGGACAGCAGGGCTCCATCAYACATAGCAGTTCCTTGGGAAGACAAACACCACCACTTCAAACGTCCCCCCATTCCTCCTTCTTCCCCCCCAGCCTTATATGCTGAGCATGACGCCATATGGTATGGAATGTCCCTTTGGTCAGTTGGGGTCATGTCCTGGTTCCGGCTGGGACAGAGTTAACTCTCTTTCCTGTAGCTGGAGGGGGTGCTGTGTTTTGGGTTTGGCGGTGATAGGAATGTTGATGGCCCATTGATGCTTTGGTTGTTGCCGGGTGCACCGACAGCCTCCCCCGCCCTTCAAGGTGCAGGGGGACCTGGGGGGGAGCATAGCCGGGGTGGTTGACCCAGCTGGCCAATNGGTCAGCTGTCCCAGCTGTGTCCCCTCCCAACTTCTTGTGCACCCCCAGCTTACTTGCTGGCGGGGTGGGGTGAGAAGCAGAAAAGGCCCTGACTCTGTGAAAGCACTGCTCCGCAATAACTAAAACATCCCTGTGTTATCAACGCTGTTTTCAGCACAAATCCGAAACATAGCCCCATACTAGCTACTATGAAGAAAATGAACTCTATCCCAGCCAAAACCAGCTTACCTCTTGACCTGTCCAGGGGGAGAGACCCAGCTTACTCGGCCAGTCCTTGTCTGGAAGCTGTTCCTGACCTGTGGACACTCTTGGTCAGTTCATGCCACGTGGTGTTTCTCAGTCCTTGAGATTTCTGCTCCTTCCCCTAATTCTCAGAGTCAGGGAGCTGRGCCCAGTACTGAACCGTGAGGGCAGAGGGGTCTGAAAGGCAAAGGATGGGTCAGGGCTGGGGAGGAAGGGAAGGGAGAAGAGAGCAGAAAACATCACCAGGACYGTATATAARTCCCCAGTGCAYCSCTGAGTGTTTCCCACCCAGGAAGGGTGGAGGGGTCAGGGCTYCTCATCCCRGAGCAGAGGCGATGGAGGGGGTTCTGGAAAGCAATGAGTGCCTGGGAGAGGGGGAGAAGCACYGACCCTTCCCTGTTCCTCCCAGCACAAGACCGTGGGGTGTTGGATGAAGGCGGTGGGATCCTTGCTGGGAGGAAAGACAGGGAGGTGGTTCTGGCTTCCYRYGGTGGGTCCTCGCCCCCAGCCATGGCAGTCCTTGCACTTTAAATGCATGAAAGTCAAGTYCTTGTTTAATTATGTGACTGCAGGAAAGGAAGCTTTAAGAAAACCACAGTGTTTTGTAAGAGTTACTGTGAGTGCTGCTGTAGAGGAGTTTGGGGAATGGGACAGAGAGAGGAAAGGTGCTGAACTGCCTGGCAGGTCTGAAGGAGAGAGAGGGAAGGTGGCTGGGGCAGCGGGAGAGGAGGGGRGTGGTCCCCGGATGCTCACTGTGGCCCCTAACTCTCATTTGGCTGGTATTTGCCAGGGCCTTTAGGAGAAATTTCATCATTTCCAAGTATGTCGAGAAGAAATATGCCAAGAGAAGCCGTGCTGCTCAGTGCTCCGGCCTCCCAGAAGCTGTCAAGGACAAGGACATATTTTCTTTGCTCCAAGCATATGCAGAGAAYGTGGATTTGAGCGAGCCTGTGCTGGCACCTCTGCAGGTAAGGCCACCCGTCCCCTGGGCCTCTATGGCAAACAGCTTTGCCGTCGCCTCTCTAGCCTTTCCATAAGGGTCCCTGTGCCCGGGAGGGGACAAAATTTTCCGATGAAATCGGTGCTTTCTGTGAGCCRGGAGCAACAGGCAGACTCGAGCAGAGTGAGGAATATCATGTCAGAGGGAGGTTTTCTGTCTGTGACCCCACAGCCCTCCTTGTGCTGTGTGTGGGGGGGCCAGAAGTCATAACCACAAGCCCAAGGCTTTCCAAAGGCCAATTTGTAACCGAGATTTACTTGTAGATTTCTGAGTGGATTTTCTCAGGACATCCAAGTCTCACTGTAGGCTAAAAAATCAGGGCAGCATTTTTTCCCGCAAAACTGCAGCGTGGGTCCTTGCCGTAAGTGCAAGAAGAGAGCGCAGCCCTAACCCTTGGAGCTGTGGGCAYGCCACCATGCCACCCCCTTTGCTGGCAAGGATGCTGGTGGGTGTCCTCCAGAGTAAAAATGAAGGAACAAAATGCTGCAGTGAGCAAGAAGCACCATCAATATGGGATGTCTTGGGACAAACTGGCAAGCGAGAAGCAGCTCTGCGGGGAGCAGCCGTTGCACACCCTGGGGCTCTGGTGAGATCGTGGACTCGGCAAAGTTCAGCCACTGGCCTGGGGAGAAAAGTCACCTCTGGTTGCCTCAGTTTCTAGATGTGAAAAGGAGATGATTGATTCTTCTTCATGAAGCCATGAGCCATGGCTCTACGCATGTTAACTAGGTTCTCACCAGCCTTGGTGGCCGTGACTCTGAAGAGACAGTCAAACCTGTTCATCTCTCAGGGATTTTAAATCTGTAAGGAGAGTCCCTAAAGGACAGTGCTCCTATCTCCGGCGGTGGTGTGGGCAGACACAGTCTCACCMTTGCTGTATTTTTCTTGGTTACAGGAACCTGGGGAGACCCCTCTCCACCTGGCAGTGCTGCTGTCTGATCGAACCTCTTTGCATATTGTCGATTTTCTTGTCCAGAACAGGTAAGCTCATGACACCCAGTCAGCTTGTCATGGCTAAGCCATGCTAGTGAAAGGTGCAAGACTGATGATCTTCTCCAAAATGCTCCCAAAAAAAGAGAAAAAGTCACCTGGGCAGGCCTCCCAGCAAACATGCCTTGGGCTGGGCCTGGGGTAACTCAGAGGGGCCTTGGGTTCCCTCTTCTCCTCTGGGTTGAGGTGTGACGGTGGTGGTGACCACCTCTTCTTYGGGCAAGGTGGGAAGAAAGACACATGTGCCAGCACCAGGCAGTGTTTGCTGTGRCTGGGGCCGGTGGCTCTTCCCGGGGGTGCTGACATTATCCACCCTCTGCTGCAGCAGGAGCCTGGCAAAGCAGACGGCGGAGGGGAACACGCCACTTCACTACTGCTGCTCTCACAACAAACCTGAGTGTGTCAAACTGCTGCTGAAGGCCAAAGCCAACATCACCATCAGTGAGTGGCCGCGGGACCCTGCACCCCATGCACACACGGGGTGTCTTCTCAGCTTTTCTCTGGAAACACCTCCTTAGCCTTGCTAAAGTGCCCAGCAGTGCTTGTCTGCGGCTGGGGAGAGGCGGGTTGATGATGGCATTGGGTGGGTACCCTGCCCGCGGGGTGACAGCCTCAGGCCCAGGCTCTTCTCCACATGTCCAACGAGGTGCCCTGCTCAGACACTGCTCTTGGTTGGCTCTCCAGGCTCAGTAGCGTTCACAAGCTGGTTTGGGGTGCAAGTGGCCCCATGGGGTGACCACATCTCACAGGTTCCTGCTCTCAGCAGCCTGAGACAGAAGCGGTGGCTTTGCTCTCCAGCTTGGAGCAGGGGATGCTCCCCCCTGCTCCCCAGGGAGGAACCAGCTTGCTCTGGGGTGCTCCTGACCCCACGGAGCTCGTGCCTCTGCCCTACTTCACTTATCCCCCTCCTAGGTGAGCAGCCACAGGCCTGCCTGTGACTGGTAGCTCCGTGGTGGGACTGCACTGGGGTGGGCTCACCAAGCTGGCAGAGCCCAGCAAGGCAAACACTGCCTCAGCTGCTCTTCCACACAAAGCACATGTACTGCAGGAGCCGAAACAGCCACTTAACTCATTTTCAAAGCCAATGCTGCAATGCTGGAGAGCAGGTGGGAGGGCTGCCAAAGCACTGTTTCAGAGATGGTGTGTGCTGGTCCTCTGGAGCCCAGATCATAGGTCCAACCATTTATACTGCCTGTGAATCTCCTCTTCACAATGCAGAAGTGAGCTTTAAAACTAGGATCCTGGGTGAAATGGGAGGGCACAAATGTTTCCACCATCATGTATCAGCTGAGCTGGTAGGTGCATTGAGCCTTGCCTCCTGGGATGCTCCTGAGATGCTCCTGTTTCCTGCTCCAGGCAGCGTGGTGGCAGCCCCTTGGAGGGCAGAGAGACCGCGGCGGGGTGGCAGGAGCTGGGCACAGGTCCCTCAGTCGCACAGTGATTTGGGCAGCCAAATTTCTCACTGCCTTGGCCATGCCGGGCGCAGCTGTGCCTGACCTGTCTTTACTGACTACCACTGGTACCTCAAGCATCTTGAGTCCGCAGTGCAGACCCTGCTGCTGGTCTGGGGATGCTCTGCGGTCCCTCAGGGTGCAGACCTCTTGCTGTTCCCTTCTCCCACCCTCCCCCACCCTCCCTCTTCCCCAGAGTCCCCCCAGCCCACACCTCCCCAGACAGACTTGTGCTGCAGCTCTGCAAGGAGGGGTTTTGCAGCAATAATAAGGTTGCAAGTTACAGCAACACCATCACAGGTCCCATCCTCAGACCTCCCAGGAGTGGAAGGTGTTTTAGTTTAAAGTGAAACTGAAGTAAAACGGTTGTCACTTGTTCACACTTTCACTCACACCCCTGCTTACAAGCACTGGGACCTGGTGTCCAGACACTCTGTGTGTCCACCAGGCATCAGGACACACGTACTGGGACTGCCCAAAGCTCCCTGAGGACACAGAGGACAAGGGGTGCTGGCTATGGCATTCTCCTCTGGTTTTGTAGCCTTTAGGCTCTGGCAGTGATGGAGCTCTTCTGTCTCTCTATCCTGTCCCGTCTCAGTCATCAGGATTTACTTGTGCTCCTTTCTCTCCTTATCTGGGTGTCTCAGCTCCTGCCCTCTTCTTCATCTTCCCACCACCATCCCTTAATGGCCTGAGCCTTTGTTTTGGTCTGGGTTTAGGCTGTCCCTTCTTTTAGGCTTATTTGCCTCTAGATGCCCCAAATGCAGCACTGCTCTTCAATTCGCTGAACACAGGGCAGGCTCGCAGTGTCCAACATTGCCATTTCCCCCGCAGCTAACGAAGCGGGAGAGACGGCCCTGGATGTTGCCAGGAGGATGAGACATCCCCTGTGTGAAGAGCTGGTAAGATACCATGTCTCATCACCCATCTGGTTTTGGGACATGTCCCAGTGGCAGAACACAGCGGGGGACCGGCACCCACGTGGATGCGTCCTGCAGGGCCACCCGCGCCCCTCAGCATTTCCAGTGCCAGTGTGGGATGCAGAGAAGGGCGCGGAGGGGTCCAGTGGGTGCTGGCCCTGCTGGCGTGGGGTCCCTCAGGGCAGAGRGGTTTGGGACAGGCCAGGCAGGGGTCGCGCTGTGCCTGGGCAGGGGGACCTGGAGCTGTACTGAGGCTGCATGGGGTGAGCGCATCTCCTCAGCGAGTCCAAGTCTTGCTTCTGCCATGTCCTGATTTGTGTGTTTGGAGACCTTCATAAAACCCCCTTGCTGCTGGGAGGCACCGCTCACGGCTTGCAGATGTTGCCCTGATGCGCGGGTGGTCAGAGATGGGGCCAGCAGCTGCCTGTGGGGCTGGTGGGGCAGGACAGGGCTGGTGGGTTCTCAGGGAGCTCCTCTGTGCCCCAGCTGCTGCAGGCCCAGAGCAATCAGTTCAACCCCAATGTCCACGTGGAGTGTGAGTGGTGGCTGGGCCAAGATGATATGTATGAGAGTGATGAAGAGCTGGATGAGAAGGTGAGGACCTGACAAGCTTTGGCTTGGGGCCACGCGTGCCGCTGCTGCCCTCGCTCCCACTGTGCTGGAGTGGGTGCTGCTGTACCTGCCCAGCCATGCCCGCTCCGTCTAACCCACAAATATCTCTTTCCCAGCTGGGTTCTGTGAAGAGGGGGTCTGCCCATTCCCAGAGCTCCTACCACCCCCCTGCCACTGCCCCCAGGCCGGAGGCAGAAGGGGCAGTGCCCTGGGGGAGATGGCTGGACACCTGCCCCCCGCCAGTCACCCAACTCCACAGCCTGGACGTGCCGCCGGCCCCCTCCTACGCGCCTCCATTCCTGCCCCAGAGGGCAAAGCCAGGTGAGAGCCTGTGGCGGGGTCCTGCAGTGGCTGGCAGGGTGAGCTGCTGCTGCTGCAGCCTGGCTTCATCGGCAGAGGGTGGTCTGGGAAGGACGTGGGCTCCCGATGAGGTGTGAGGGGTTGTCTGGTGCCCTAGGGCACCCTTCTGTCCTCTGCTCCTTGAAGGACCAAGGCTGGCTTGGGCTGGCTGGTCTGTCCTAGCACTGATCCCTGCTTTGAAGAGCAGTGCAGCATATGCTTGCCCTTGGAGCCCCTAYGCTGGTGCTGTTAGGATGCGCTGTCCCCTCCCAAATGCTGCTGCTGTTGGGAGAGGCAGAGGAGCATATCTTTAGGGACAGGGCTGGGAAGACAAAGCTGCTGGCAGAAACAGCAGCAGCATCGCAGTTCTGCTCCTTAGCAAGACCAGCTCCCACAGTCCTTGCCCAGCCTTCCCATGGCATGTCCCACCTCCAAGAGCTGCCCTGCTTTCTGGGAGACACCAAGTCCTGCCTGACTTCCCCTCTGCTGGTCCCAGCTCTGCTTCCAACCTGATGCGTTTCTCAAGTCAGACCTGCAAGCAGAGAAAAGAAAATCCCTGCCCACAYGTTTGTGCCCTTTCTCCACTGGAGCTTCGCCCCAGGAGCCCTGCTCAGCGCCAGCTTGCTGCTGACCTCTGATCTCTTCTTGCTCTGTGTTTAGCTCCCCGGAGGGCATATCCACCCTTCCTTACCAGCTCATCCGTCTTTGCTGAGGACACAAGAAGCAGCAGGAGCCCACCCCCGCCTCTGAGCATCAACCACAAGCGCACATCCTCGGAGCCGGCACCTTGGGTACCGCTCAGCCCTGARCAGACCAGCCTGGCTTCAGGTAACAGAAGGACAGCCTCAGGAGGGACAAGGAGCCAGACCATGCTGGTGGGAAGGACCTGCTGGAGGTCTGCATTCCAGCACCTGCACTAGGTCAGGCTGGCTGTGGCTTTGTCTGGCCAAGCCTCATTTGTGGATCAGGCCCATGAGGCCTCTTGCTTGGACGTGGGGCTGGGTGAGCTGCAGCACTGGACGGCGTGCCCACAGCCGAGCACAAGGGGGGCTCCCCACACCCTGGCTGTTAGACACCAGTGTCTCCAGGGCAGGGTTATTCTGGGGTTTGCTGGGCTATTCGCGATGCTGAATTTGGAGAAGGGAATGACCCCGTCCCTGTCTTTCAGGCAGTGGATTTGTTTCCACAGGTGCCCTGTGGCAGAAAGATGCCCCCCTCTCCACACCCAGGCAGAGTGGCAGGCTGGGGGCTGAGGCAGTGSCTTGCACAACACAGCCCTTTGAGAAAGGGGTAAGCGCTGCCAGGAGCAGCCCCGGGTGCTCCAGGATGGAGGTCTGGTGCCTCTAGGAAAGAGCTTCATCCCAGCAGAGCTCAGCAGCGTGGGGGGACAGAGGGTGCCAAGCGCACGACCCATGGCAGCTGCATCCTTCCCCCAGTGCTGGCAGCTCTTGGGGTACCTCTATGTTCTTCTGCTGCCTGGCTATGTCCCCTTCCTTTCCACCCCATGCCCAGTCCCTCCCCTTTCCAGCTCCCAGACTGATGGGCTGATTGTTGCCTATGCTGTACTATGGAGGAGGACCATGCTACACCATGTTGCCTGACAGTGATGGTTGCTGTTGTTCACCTGTGATGAAAGATGGGAGATGACCAGCCTGATTGTGTCATAGGTGCCCTGAAATCCATGGACCCCCTCTGCATGCCTGGCCCCAGCAAAGTGGGACAGCCTGGCCCACACCGATCCCTCCAGGAGCCATATCCATGTTCTGGCTGTGCCTGGGATGTCCCACCTCTTCTTCCTCGGAGGAGCAGTTTGGTAGGTGGCCAGTGGCCAGGTCAGCTCCCACATCTGCCCMTATTTATCACTTTTGGTTTTGAACTGAGCTGGAGACGGTCCCAGCAACTTCTCCTCCCAGCACTTTTGCTGTGAATCTGTGGCATTGACATCTCCCTGCTATGCACTGGGAATGCTACCAAAATCCCCACAAGGCTCCGCTGCCTTTTGAAGGAAGCCTTGTTTATGATTTTAGGTGGTTGTCAGGTCAGGGTGCAGTTTTGGACATGGACAAGTGTGCAGCGTCCGCACTGACCCTGCCTCTCTGTGCTCCAGGGGACACCCTTCTCCCTGACGACCCTGTGCAGAGGCAGAGCCCTTTTGTTAGGGGGACATCGCTTGGGTTGCTTGGTCTTGGGGTTGTGCTGAGCAGCACCTCTGACTCCTTGCACAGAGCTTCCCTGAGAGAACCGGGACCCCAAACAGTGCAACTGCACATGCTGCAGTCCTGGGGCAGAGGAGCAGGTGCCTCTGGAAGGGTGCTCCAGCAGAAGGAGGTGTCTTGTGGATCCCTGTCCCACCCAAAGTCCCAGCAGGTGACCTGCCACCTCTGCCCTCCTTCTGCACAGGAAACCTCCCAGTCTCTCATCCTTGCTCCTCACATTTTTGCCAGGGGCTTTGGGATCAAGACRCTAGAGCTATTTTAGTTTGTGTCTGATGAAGCCGAAGAGGCCTGATGATGCTCTGTCCTGCTTGCAGAACAGACTGCTGCTCCATAGGGTCCACGCTCTCTATGACTGTGAAGCTGACCGGGAAGATGAGCTGACTTTTCGCACAGGCGAGATCATTGTAGTGTCTGAAAAGGAGGACAGCAACTGGTGGGTGAGTGAACCTGCGTGTGCTGACCGGAGTTGGGATGCACATGATACCCTCTCCATCCATCTCTTGCCTCTGTCCCATGATTGTAGCACCCATTGTCATCTGCATCTCTCTCTCCATCTTCCATCTTTTCCTTGGCAACCAAAAGCAGTTGTTATGGGGCCAGTTCCTCATCCCCTTGAACACCCCTGTGCCAYGCTCACCGCTCCTTCTCCTTCCTTTCTCCCTGCAGAAAGGGTGGATTGAAGGACAGCCTCACAGGCAAGGTGTCTTCCCTGCTTCATTTGTTCGCGTGCTCAATGAGTAGAAGCTGCTTCAATTCAAGAAGGAAGATCTGATCAGCTGCTTTAAATGCAATTCCCCAAGCTCCCATCCACACTGAGGTCCCCAGAGATGAGCCCCCGTTGCTGCCTCCCTCACCTCTGCTSCCCCAGCACCCCTGTTCCCACCCAACCCTCTCCTCCCATGGACCACTGGCAGTGTCAGCCTGTTCCGTAGGCTCCCTTAGTCATGTAAACGGAACAAACACAGCGATCTACATGCACCACAGATGTGGTTATGCCCTCCCCTGCAATCTCATGCAGGAAATAGCAACTTGTGGTGCAATGCCGGACTCCTGCCTTGCCCTGACCACGCTGCCCTGATGCGGTGGTGCTCCCTGCTCTGCTACTGCTAATGGAAACGACGGTAGAGCGGAGCAGCACTGTGCCCTGCGGGGCCCTGGAGCTGCAACTGGAGCTGTGCTGGCATGCAAACCCCTGGGACAGGGGCTTCTGCTGAGGGCTGAGCATGCTGGGAGCTTGGAAATGCAAACAAGTGCTGTGGAGCCAGCACCGCCGCAAGCCTGTGCTGTCCCCGATTCCTCCCACCCAGATTTCACTGTTTGTGCTCCATAAAATGTGCTCTGTGGCAGCTCAGGGCATTGCTGCTTCGATGCCTGGCCCCCCAGCAACGATGGAGAGGCACTTTGAGCCCGCTGCCAATAAATACCAGCATTTCGGTGCTCTGTATTTCGCGGGGTTGTTCCAGTTTGAGTGTCTAGATCCTTCTTCTTCGCCGCTCTCCCTCAGGCACCAAACCTCCTTGCAGGCATCAGAGTAAAGAGGGCTGACCTCCACTTGGATAAAATTATTCACAATTCATCTTGCATGGCTTTTCTCCACTGGCTGTGYTTTTCCAGTTGCTGAGGCACATTTCACAGCCTTCCTCTGTCCTCTCTGAGCCAAAATCCCACCTAGGTGAGCAAAAGAAACCAGCTGGTGAGGTGCTGGATGCAGGAGGCTGTTGAGACCTCTGTGTTGCTGGTGTCGATGTCGGCAGATGTTGAGCCATCCCAGCAGGACCCGTAGGGCCAGGAGGGCAGTTCCACTCCAGGCAGATTCTCCCACCCTCAGAGGAACATTTTAATGATGGTTTTCCTGATTTGGCCCTGGGAACATGGCCAGGGCATCTGGCACCAGTGGGTGGCTGCTGCAGTGCCGGGCTGGGAGGGCCATGCCAGGATGCCAGGGTGGTGGGCACCACCGGAGGAGGGACAGCAGCCCTGACCTCGCTGTGCCACTCGCCGCGAGGCTCTCTTCTCCCCCACGTCATGGTGCAACACTTCCTCTTCCCGTGGCGGTTGTCGCAGCTTGCAACGAGCACTGGTGAGGCCACCAAGCCCAGGAGCGTCACCTTCGCTTGGCTCTGCTCAGCGGCACTTTCTCCAAGGAGGTGGGGGGCCCTGGGGACAGCTGGCTGGGGAGGGCCTCTTTCCTGGCTGCGGGGCTGGGGACTAGGGGGGTCGCGACACCATGAGGGCCTCTTTCCTGGCTGCGGGGCTGGGGAGCCCCTGGCAGTGTCCCTTGGGGCTGAGCGGGGACGGGAACAGGTCTGTGGCCACCGGGTGCAGCCCACTGCAAGCGGCTGCACGGCTGCGGCACGGTAGCTTGTGGCTGATGGCGCTGGGCTGGGGAACCGCACTTGGGGAACCGCACCTCTGGGCGCAGGGCCGGGGGTGGGGGGGTGGGGGTTYCATTTGCTGTGGGAGTGTGGGTGCAGGTGGAGAGGTCCTGTCCACAGAGCAGGGGCTACACATGGGCACGGGCAGGGAGACGGGGCCGCGCAACTCTTCCTGTCCAGAGCCCTGTCCTCCCCGGCAACGGGYGACTGCAAAAAGCTTCATGAAATATTCACTGCGCTGCCTGAGTCCCCTGGCTCTGGGCTTAATGGAGCTGCTGGTGCCTGCCATGCAGCTGCCAGCCAGCTCATCCCCCTCCATGGGCTGCGGCTTAGTAACCCTCAAGGCTCCACGAGCACCAGGGGACTGCTGGCTCCTGGCCCAACTGGCATGTCAGATGGATGCTCTTTGCCTCCATCACGGCAAATGCTTATGGCTGCTGCAGGAGGGCAAAAGACTAAGTGATAGGGATCTGTGGCCACTGGCAGGGGACCACAGGCCACTGGGGACCTTCGGGACCGAGCCTGTGGGGCAAAGAGCCGGCATTTCATGGCTGCTTCCTGCTTGAGAGCACCCACATCTGCGTTTCTGGCGCGCTGGTGGTGGTTTGTTTGTGCTTCCCTTCAAGAAGAAGTGGTGGTTCAGTTGCTTTTTGAAAGGGGAGCGCGATCCGCTGCAGCCACCTGGGATCATCCAAACTCCCCTCCCCCCACCAAATCTCTCATCTCTGCTCATTACTTGGACCCCAGAAGCAGCAGTTTTGCTGTCAGATGCAYGTCCTGCAGGTCAGATTTGAGTGCAGTTGGTGGGATACCATGGCGAGCAAGTACATCTGTGCTGCAGGAGCTGCAGAAAATGGTTAATGTGGAGAAACGAAGCCGCTGCTGACCTGTGGCCCCACGTCAGCACCCGGAGGACTGGGGGAAGCACAGGGTGCTCCTGTGAGGACAGGAGGGGTTTTCTCTCCTTCAGCTTTCCCAGTACAGGGGGGACCCCCTCCTGCCCCCCAACCTGCTGCAGTTGCTTCTGACCCTGGGATGGAGGCTGTCCCCGCATCCCTGCTCATCCTTCACTCTTGCCTTGGCCCATGGGAGCCAGGTCCTGAGAGGCTGAGCACCTCATGAACTCCCAGAGGAGAAGAAAACCCTTTTCCCTCTGACTTTAGTTTTACATGAGTGCTTTTAGATRGAGAACAGAAATGCCACCTAAATATGGGTATTTAAGAAAGGTTCCTGCACACAGATGGCAGTTAGTACTTCCTGCTCCTTCCTCCTGGCAGCTCTTCAGTGCCCTTGAAGCTGCAAAACCCCAGGGCCGCGGGGGCAGGAGCACCTCGCCGGCTGCACGGCGCCTGCGTGGGCTCAGCCGCGGTGGAGAGGCTGCAGAGCTCCTCTGCCCAGCGGCTGCTCCGCGGTGCCGGTGTGCGTGGGGAGGAGGCAGCAGGGCTGGCTGCCAGCAGAGGAGCTGCTTCACGGGCGGTGGGCTGCTGCTCCAGAGGGGAGCTGGAATTTGGCTCGTGGCTGGGGCAATGATGCTTTGCCACTTGTTCGCGGGTCAATTTGCAGACCCTAAAAGTGTTGCAGGCAGAGAGCAGCTCCTTGTAAAGCACGTGCTGCCAGCCGGCCCTGCCCGGACCTGAAGTTAACTGCAGCAGTGCCAGAAGCAGAGCACAGCAATAAAGCCATTGGATGGTTTGAAAAGGAAACGCGTGCCAGACTATTTCAGGTCCCTGCAGGGATGGTGAGCAGCCAAGGGCTGTCCTAGGAGGCTGGGCAGGGACGATGGGTGGGAAGGGGTCCTGTAGTGCCACTGCCACTGGTCCCTGTGACATCTCGCTGCAGGTGGCATGAGGGATGCTGTGCCAGAGGCGCACACAGTTGGTGCTGGCCCTGTGCCTGCTGCTGGTCCTGTGGCAATGTTTCCGAGCCCCCACGGATGGCCTCGGCCTCTTMCCTTGGGCTCCCTCCCTCCTTGACGCCCCCGCTGCCCGCTGCACTGCCGGCACCAACAGCTCCGCATGGTTCAACGCCCGCTACAAGATGGCCACGGGGCCTCTGCTGACRGGCGCAGCCCACGAGCTCTCCCCTGATGTGATTCAGTGGTGGCTGGTGAGTGGGGGCATGGGCAGGAGCTCAGGGCTCTTCCYGGGCTCCCTGAATCTGTTTGCAGTGGGGCAGGGCCAAGGTCAAGTCAGACAGATGTGATGGGGGACGAAGGGGGTGCAGGGACCCCAGCTCACCCCACCCCTCTCTGGGCTGTCCCGCGTCCTTTTCCTAATATCCCATTGGGTTTTTCTGTGCCTTTCCCAGGGCTCCGCTGGGACAAGTGGGGCTCCATCTCTCTTTAGGGGTACTGGGGGGGGAAGGGGGGCTGATGCTGCCTGTCTCTGCCCTTGCTCCCCCAGACCCTGCAGGGTCCCCCAAGTGGCATCCAGCTCCAGGCCATAATTTGGCAGCTCTTCACTGTCCTCCCGGCCCCAACCGGCAGCATGTGGGACCCGTCTCACTGCAGGACTTGTGCGGTGGTGGGGAACTCAGGGCGGCTGAAGGGGTCCGGCCACGGGCTGCGGATCGACGCCCACGACTGGGTGCTGAGGTGGGTGACCTGAGGGGGCTTGGCCTCTCCCTGTCTCCCCAGGACCCTGACATGCTCCAGCCCCCGGCCACCCTGTGAAATCTGCCACCACAAGCCCTGTGATGGCTGGGGGGGCTGCTGGCCCTGCTCCCTGGAGACCCCTACCCTGGGGCACACGCTGGCCCTGTGTTGCCCATGTCCCCTCTTTGCTGCTGGCCAGGGTGACCTGGTGTCCCTGCCTGGTAGGACTGGGAGCCTGGGACCGGCACGGCATGTACCTTCATTTTGGGACATGCCTTCCCACTGTCCCCTAGGATGAACAGAGCAAAGATCACTGGCTTTGAGCTGGATGTTGGCATGAGAACAACCCATCACTTCATGTATCCGGAGAGCGCAGTGAACCTTGGACCCGGTGTCCACCTTGTCCTCGTCCCCTTCAAACCACTGGACCTGCAGTGGGTGGCAAGCGCCTTTTCCACTGGAGAGCTCACGCAGTGCGTTGGCTTCAGGGGACAGCATCTCTTGTGCTGGAGACCCTGGGGATGGTGCGGGGTAGTCCTGGGGACCCTGGGGCCTCACTGGGGCCCTGGCACCATGGGCCTGGTGGGACGAAGGGCCCCTGGGCGAGGGTCCTGGCATCCCTTTGCACCACAGTTTGGGGAAGTGGGCACTGATCCGTCCCCRCAGGGCTCGGGCATCTTGCAGTCCCATAACCTCCATGGCTGAGGTGGTGGCTGTCCCCCCTGTGGGGCCATGGGCTTGATGTGTCCCTTCCCAGAGCCAGGCCAGGGGATGCTGCTGGGCCAGCCCAAGGGGCTGGGGGTGCCATGGGGCCAGGTGCTGGTGGACACAGCCACCCTCTGCAAACCGGCTGTCCCCAAAGGAGAGGCCCAGGCAGCGGGAGTGCCCCACGCTCACTGCTGTCCTCTGGCTTTTGCAGCACATACGTGAGAGTGAAACAGTTCATCAAAGCTGACAGAAACAAGGTAAGGGCTCAACGGGCTCCAGCTCCTCCTGGGCAGGCAGGGCTTGTTTTTCAGCAGGATGTGGGCAGAACTGGTGAGCAGGAGGGCCGATGGCTGCGCTGGTGGCGGGGGCTGGCCGTCCCCTTCGCAGCACGGTGAGCAGCTGATGGCTCCTCCGCTACCCACTCAGGTGCTGATCCTGAGCCCAGCTTTCCTCAAGTACATCCAYGACAACTGGACCCAGCACCACGGGCGGTACCCCTCCACCGGCTTCACGGCCCTGCTCTTCGCTTTGCACGCCTGCCAGCAGGTGAGTGCAGCCAGCGGGACCGGGCGCTGCCGCCGTGCCACCACTGCACCGCTTGTCTGCGCGCTCCCAGGCCGACCGAGCGCCCGTGCAGCGAAGGGTCTTGCTGGCGTGTGYGCAGGTGTCCGTGTTTGGCTTCGGAGCAGACAGTGAAGGGAACTGGCACCACTATTGGGAGAAAAACCGCGGGTCCAGCGCCTTTCGCAGGACGAAGGTCCATGACGCCGACGTCGAATTCAGCCTCATTGAGAGACTGGCAGCYGAAGGCAGGATTTTATTCTACAAATGATGCATTTCCAAGAAACTGAAGCCAGGCCGCTAGCGCAGGAACTGGCAGCCTCCTGCACTACTGGCAGCTGCCTCAGCTCCTCAGCTTGCTTCTCCCCACAAGCGCTGCCGCGTGCCTGGGCTCACAGACCCTGCGCTCCCCGGGGTCTCAGTGCTGCTTGTGCTGGTCCCCCCAGCTGGGCACTGCGGGTGCCAGGAGGCAGCACGCTCCCACRGCACCCTGGACGTTGCATTTGGCTGGACATGGCATGGCTCTGCCCACACTGGCTGGGAGAGAGGAAGGGGAGACAGCAGGGCTGGAGGTGGAGCCCATGAGCTGCTGTGCATGTCCCTGGGGTAGCCACAAAGCTGTCGGGTGACAGCGGTGGTGGTGACAGCAACAGCTCGAACGTGGCTGGCTGCTTACAAAGCTGACATTTCCACTCACTGATGTCTTTTGGCAGAGGTTCGTAGTTGTTCTTTGCCCCTTCCTGTCTTTTTATAACTAAGGAAATATTTTTAAAATTGTATCAAAGAAGAGTAAGAAAGAAAAAAATCAAGCATGCTAAGTCAAAAGATGACAGAATCAAGTACAGTTGAAATGATCTTACATTGAATAAACTTTGAAAACACCCATGAATTTATCATTAACATTTACTTTACTTTTTGAGCCCTGACTGCTTTGAAAAGACAGCACAATCTATCTCAACCCCACCCTGCAGAACAAGATTGCAGACCCTGGAGACTGAGCTCCCCAGAGGAGATTTTCTCCTCCAGAACTGGGTTAGCAGGAGGTCTTTTCCTATTTTCAATCACAAACACGAACATCCTTGAATCAGACTCAGCTTTTCCATGGCTATTACTCACTTGGTCTTTCAGTTTACTAAAATCACCAGATCTCGCCTACTCATAAGCTCCCATGTTACAGCAGAAGCCTGTATTACTTAACTATTAGYTTCATTGATTTTCTATTTTCCAGGTAGAATCTCCATTTCTGTATGTGTCTTCTGTTTCTCTTCTCCATTATATCCCGTTTCCCACACTGAGTACGAGTCTTGCACTTACCTGCCCCTTCATCATCCCTCTATTTTCTCTAGGTGCTAAGCAGTTCTCTGTGAGATGCTCTCCAATGCTTTTCTGAGGTTTACAAGTAACTGGCTTTCTTATCAAAGACAAGCAATTAGCTGGTAGATGTTTCACTTGCTACATTATTTCCATTCATCTTCCCCCTCCTGATTATTCTTTCAAATTTAGTTACAGAGCTGTGTGCTCTGCTGAGCAATTGAAGCTGTTCAGGTCACTTTTTGTTCATGATAAAACATATAGATACTACATCCCCTTTCTCACATTGTAGTAGTACTATATGATCCTGATCCGATGGATTTATTAAATATCCTTGTTTCAAATGTGGTGTTTTTTTGTTTTGTTTTTTTGTTTTTTTTTTTTTTTACAAACCCTTTTTTTTTTTCAGTATTCTAGCTTGGAAATTAATCAGTCTCTTTACCCACATCTCAAATTGCTTCTCTCCATGACTGAAAAGAACACAGGTTTTTATACTCCCTGGTTTGTAGATAAGTTCAACTAATTAAAAAAAAMCAAAACGCACAAACAAAAACTACTTTCAAATGAATTACAAAATAGCTTGCTTGCTGCATGATCCTGTGCCTGTCACACTCACTGTACAATGTTGGACCAATTGCTTGGACCAAGTTTAGAGTCAATACCAAAGCAAATCCAGAGCTGAGATTTAAAAGAGTAATGAGTCTGCTTTAGCACGATATTTTATTTTTCCTCATTATTTTCAAATTTCTCCCAATATAATTTCACATACCAAGCACTTTACTCACTTGTGTAAATCATTATGAAGATCATTATGATCCTACACATCATATCTACATACTTTCTGACAATGAAGGTGTGTTTTTTAATCATAATTTCCAATTCAGTACCAGGATTAGTTCCAATAATTTAATTATTCTTCCAAATGCTTTACCAAAACACACAGAGGATGGACTTCAATGTATTTTATATTTCAAATTTTATGTTTCAAATATAAACAGAGGGGAAGTGAAAAACAGTCTAATTTAAAAATCAATTAAAATTCCAAACACTTTTTTGCTGAAACATCAACTTGCATCTTTCGTACGAAGAGCAATCTGGAGCGACTGCAATGCCCCATGGTACGCTAAGCACATCCCAAGTGCTAGGTCTCACCGCGTTGCCCAGGACAGCTGGAAGGAAAGTGCATGGGATTCAGCACATTTTCACAGAGATCTGGCATACAGCATCAGCACATTCAGAAACATTTTTAACAAAAATTAAAAAAGCTAGATGGTGTTGCTAGAAAGCTTATTTGGTGGCAACTTCAATCCATTCCAGGTCTCATGACAATACAGTACATTATTCCTGGAGGCAAACAGAATGCAGTATCTCCAGCACCTCTTTTGGGGAGGRGGGCGGAACTGGATGACCATGGACTGACACAAAAGGGTTTTTACAGTAGGATTTGCACAGCCAGACAAGATGGCTAATCTTCATAGCAGCAAGGTTCAAGCAGTTCCATCCACAAATTAATGCCAAACAAAGAAYGATGGGACAGTAACATAAGAGCAGTCAGGGCCATCTGGTAATTCCAAACCTCTTCTCTTGTGCACTCAGAAGACCACTTGTGTTTCAAAAAACCTGTTTAGTTCTCCTTAAAGTTTTTTTTTGTGGGGTGAGGTCGTTGCTTATTTATGTTGTCTTCCCAAGTTCAATTTTCTTCTGGATAGCACGTGCTGAGTGATAGATCAAGGAGTCAATGAATCCTGCAACTAAAAGGAAAAAACAGATGGATCAAGCCAGACATGCCTCAAAGAGAGAACAACTCCCAGGGAAAGAAAACACCTTTTGTCAGTGGAAAAAAATCCCTTTTGTCAGTGGAAAGGAATTCCAGCTCCCCCAGACAGAAAACAGCTGCTGCTGCTCAGAAGAATAAGGTSCTTATCTCATTAGGACAGACAAGATCCAGCTTGCAGGGCAGAGGTGATCATGCTTCTCCAGAAAAAGAGCTCTTTTACAGAAGTAAAAATAAGACAGGCTGAGTCACATGTGTTTACTGATGAGTGAGAAGAGTTTGGAGAGGAAGCTGATGCTGAGAGCTTTATGCCATGTCATTGCCCTGACTCAGCTTGCCAAGAGCCTGTTTCCCATTTTTTGCTCATTTCACAGTAACCTTAAAAGTAAGCTACTCTACCCGATGTTGCCCTTTATGGATGCCCTTTATTGGAGACTGCAATGTTTACCCACCAAGGACACAAASCAAAACAAACCAATGCCTTTAAGTTCTTATAGAATCATAGAATCATTAAGGTTGGAAAAGACCTTTAAGATCATCGAGTCCAACCRTCAACCCAGTACCCATGCCCACTAAACCATGTCCCAAAGTGCCACATCCACACGTTTTTTGAACACCTCCAGGGATGGTGACTCCACCACTTCCCTGGGCAGCCTGTTCCAATGCCTGACWACCCTTTCGGTGAAGAAATTTTTCCTTAATATCCAATCCAAACCTCTTTCTGCAGTATTTTCCCCAAATCTCTCCAGCACTGAAGGAGCCTATTAATTCAGTGCTTGTCTGGGACCACAGAAAAGCTCAGAATGGGTCCACTGCACCGTAAAGCCCAGACAACCCTGCACCCAACGAGGTGGCTTTCACAGGACAGGAACCCTGAGCTCCTGCCAGGGAGGGAACACAGGGYGCCAGTGAGCAAAGGTATTTTCAGTGCCTCAATCTAAGGAATAAGTAAGCGATTACTTGGCCCTACACAAAGACAGACATTTCAATACTATATAAAGAGTAGCAGCTAAAATGGGAACTGAGTCTTCTGTTTATTACTGTAGAATACAGAATTATTTGCYTTACTATCTGGTCTTTGAGTAACGCTTCAGATTACTTTTGTGGTTGTTTTGCCCTGAAATTATCTCTACTTGTGCAATCAATTTGATGGTGTAACACAAAAACTCTTACATAGCTGATTTGATCTGTCCTCTAGAATAYAGAGAGTCTGAACACGGCATATGGCAGCAAACACTATGAACTGGCTCTCAAACCTGATCAGTGCTGGAGGGCACTTGCCTTTGTCATGAAAATAATTTTTGAAAGCCTTTCCCTCAGTCAACCATAGAAATGAATACGATCACATTTGTTACAGACAGAAATCCTGTTTAACAGTATCAGGTTAATTGAGCATTGTGACACCTCAGGTGATGGGAAAACCTTGCAGATAAAGGTATTATGTGATATAGGTATGTGATATAGGTGTTACGTGATACAGTAGCTGGCTTCTAAGGTCCAGTAAGATCTGCTGACCAGATCTCCAGTAATGCGGTTCAGTAAAAGCATCAGTGACAAACTCCGTTCTGTAGCCAGCAGGAGTTATTTAATTGTTAAATCTGTTAATTGTCAGCTATTAATATTTATATAATGMATATTTATGTGCTATGATGCACATTACAATAATTATTAATTATTAGTTTTTTATTAGTGAATTGTTACTTATCTGGCCCTTCACAGCCATGTGAGCATCTCTGACTATGTTTCAGAGCACCCTGGGTTATTAGCTGGAGTGCAAGGCTGGGCTCTGTCACACACATGGAGCTGAGCAGATACTGATTAGCTATTCCAGAAACCAGTGCTGAGAATGAAGTCCAGACACTCCAATGGCTCTGCAGGAACAGTCTCTCCTTCCAGGGCCCCGTCTAGCTGTGAGGGCTACTTTTAGTCCCTGCAGAGCACTCRCTGGAGCTCCTATGTCTGGGAACACAGTTTGAGACTTCTGAGATGGCTATGCCTGCGGCGACCTGGCTTCACAGAATTTAATGGCTTTGGTTCCACATGAAAGCAGCTATCTGCTTACAGACCCACGCTGGCCAAGGAAACAGTACAGATGCATTCCTATGGTACGTGAAAGACCGCATGATTTGAAAACAAAATGTCCTGTAGAGCATCAAAATGAAATATTATGGTAGGTCTACATCATAATGAAATTAARTATTTCATCAAATGAAATATTATAATAGCTCTACATCACCTACAGCATCTTGAAAGTCTGCAGTGCTAATTACAATCTGATGCCATTCCCGTGGCTCTGCAGAACATGTTATATCCCCTCCTAAAGGCTGAAATCATCTCTCACCATCAAACAGGGATTTATTACCAGCCATGCAAACTTTAGAAAGAGTAAGATGGCAAATGTTTACACTTTAGAAAGAAAAAAGATTGAAAGGTGCAATACCTGTAAATATGCCTCCAACGATGGCACAAACTCCCGTGAGAAAGTGTGTAAAGGACCTAGAATGAGGAAAACAATTTGAACAACCAGCATGAGCTCAGATACCAATATGTCAGATAAGTAACAATGAACTAATAAAAACTAATAATTAATAATTATCATAATATTAATCATAGCACATAGGTATGCATTATATAAATATTAATAGCTGACAACTAACAGATTTAACAATTAAATAACCCCTACTGGCTCCAGAATGGAGTTTGATACTTTTACTGAGCAGCACTGAGTAGCATTAGAGCAGTGCACTCTAATGAGCTCARTGGCAACCCTAGGAAGCAAGTACTGAATTTTTATTATAAAACTAGAGGATGGACTTCTAATCCCTAAGGTTTTAACCATTCCTACCCAAGACAGAATGCACTGCAGGCTGCTGTAACACAAAAACTAAATCCCTAAGCACATGTTAATACATTTTAAGGTTTAGACATTGGCTGTCCCTCGTTATGATCCTAAAAGTGATAATAACAATGATAACAACAATAACAGAATATACAAACAGGTGATACACAACGCAACTGCTCACCCCCACGTGTTCCGACTGAACCGCCCGAACTGTGCGCTCCTCCCCCCGAAGGAACCGCCCCCGGTTTTTAAGCTGGGCATGACGTCACATGGTATAGAATATCCCATTGGCCAGCTGGGTCAACCACCCCGGCTATGCTTCGCCCCAGCTCCCCCTGCACCTGGCAGAGCATGGGAGGCTGAAAAGTCCTGGTGCAAGCACCACCCAGCAACAACCAAAGCATCAATGGGCCATCAACATTCCTTTCATTGCCAAACCCAAACCACAGCACCCCCTCCAGCTACTGGGGAGAGAGTTAACTCTGTCCCAGCCGGAACCAGGACAGTGCTGCTGTAGGTGCTGGTAAGATGGGCATGCTATATAAATCTAGTCTTCCCATTAAAAAAGACTGAGGAAATTTGTCTGAACCGAGAACCATTATATCAGACTTCTGCTCACTGCACCAATTTCCTTCTCCATCTTGATACTGGATTAAAACGCTTCAGGTAATATCAGAAAAACCCCAATTCGTTTCAGGTGTTCGCACTGAGAGGAAGGGCATCTGGGAGTGCCTCTTCCTCACCACTGACTGGGAAGGGGCTTGGATGGCTTTCAGGCATTTGCACTGTCGTGTCTAAGCAAGGATGGAGTTTTAAGCTATGCAAAATAACAACATCAATGGAGGGTGAAGGAAATAGATTGAAATGTCTCTTACCTGTGTTTCTCTGTCAGCTTCACCATCATGGGCGACAGTTCATATAGCACAAATACACCAGGCAGACCCTGGTCTCCTAGTAGCCCGTTGGCTATTTTCTCATGTCGTGTAACTGAAAACTGGTTAGTCCTTACCACCTAGCAGGAAACAAACACAGCAAATGTTGTTTTGTTAATGAGGAATAGGAAAGGCTACTAAAACATGAGTTCAGTGAATCATATCAATGTAGGCCTGCCTACTCACTTGTGGGAGGCCTGACAGTGGTTACAAAGGGTCATAAAGAGCACCATCAGGATCAAGTCTATTTTTACTACAGGCTATCAGTTAAAGCCCCAGCTAGCCCAAAGAATCAGTGATGCATCAGTCTCCATGCTGGACTGTTTTGGTCTCTGCTGGCAAGTAATGACATAAGCTGTTCCTCTTGACCTCAAGCCCAAGTCCACATCATCCTCTACCAAAATGTAGTCCACCTAAACACGCTTCAGGAGACAATGCCGATGTGAGAGAGCCATATATATTCAAGAGTGAGAAACATACATCTGGCAGCACACTTGGATCCATAGTTACCATAAGTATAAGCATCATGRTCTGCATGGATTCCTTTCCTGGTGACGAATAAAAAGCAATTCTTTTGACAGGAGAAGTCCTTTGGAAACTGAACAGCAGCTCTACAGTACAATTCARGATTTCATCAAGAGAAACAGAAGCCATGGTATACTGGGAGGTGGCCATAAGAATAGGGCTCTGATTAACTATGCTTTGTACTTCAGGAATTTCAATCATCCACAGAAACTGCAGAGGCATCCTGAATCCAAGCAGAATGAGCTCCAAACACAGTCTGTAGGTTCTCCCAATATCACCTCATAGCAAGTAACTTCCAGGAAAAAACAGATGGGTCCGTTCTAGGCAGGGGATTGAGGAAAGAGTGGTCCGCATAAGGATTTATCACACGAGAACCCAGTCTTGCAAACAGTTTCAATCTTAAGGGCAGATGAAGAAATACAAACTACGTCTACCTTTCCAATGGATTCTGTTAGATTGCTCTGCCCACGCTGCTCTAGGATAGTTTTACTTGAATGTCTGCATTGTATCTACTGTGGCTGTGTGGCTCCTCAGATTTGTGGTTCCTACGCAGCCTCTGACACAACTAATAATCTGCCGGTGATTTACATTTCAGAGTGCCTAAAGCAACATGAAGGTTGTGTRGATGTGCAGTAGTATGTTGTTCTGATTGCAAGCATATGTGGTACATGCCTGAGAGTGGTATGACTTTGGGTGAAGAGCCTGRGGTGGGAAGGGTTCCCAGTGTTGTGGGGTTTGCACAGCGTTATAAAACTGCGTAGGACAAGGGAGTCAAATTCTGGCATAGTTTCATCCACATGTAGATCAGTCCTTGCACTAAATGARCCCCAGAACCACACTTGGGTTTCACCTCAGAGAAAACTGGTTTGGTGTTGAAGTGAAGCTGGGCATGGACCACCCAT
Source organism: Oceanodroma leucorhoa (assembly GCA_030449065.1). Classification (NCBI taxonomy): domain Eukaryota; kingdom Metazoa; phylum Chordata; class Aves; order Procellariiformes; genus Oceanodroma; species Oceanodroma leucorhoa. The sequence continues at coordinate 1,317,445 of JASVER010000174.1, forward strand.
GCAGCGTAGAACATACAGAACCAAAACCTGGGAGACAGCTAGGGAGCTAAGCCATCTTGTACGTGAATGTTCACAGGTGCATGTGGCACCTGTCTCTTCCTCCCAGGTTTAGATAAGTAYACTGGGTAGCACTGGTGGTGAAGTCTGCACAACAGTAGAGCTGCTGCCTCTACTAGTGTTTTCTTTACAAGAGAAACATAACATCATTCTGCTGCCCTAAGACTGTKGGGGCCCAAATAATGGTAACTGACAAGTTTGTTTTGTTTTTTAAAAAGAGGTTCTCCACAGCTCTTGAGACCCCCTCCAGAATGATGGCAACGAAAATAAATGCTTCCAAATGAATGAAAGAAATGACAGTTCTTTCTGCTCCCTCAGACTGGCTTCAGAAGAGAGCGTAAGTTTGTCTCTGTTCTCAGGATCTTCGTCTCACCCTGGTATCTACTYGGTAATTTGTTTATCCTACCTGTCCCAAAAGAAGGACATAGTCTGAAAGCAAGGCTGAAAATCCAACCATGCTTTTTTGGAGGCTAAAGGGGTTTTTAAATTAGAGACAAGCTGATCTTGGGTTATTCTCCAAAGAACATTTTTAGGATCTTCTTGTTGCTTTGACTTCTCCTGAGCATGCACTATGAAGGATTCATGAGGGAACAYGATGAAAATGGCATGGTCACTCTGATCTAGGTGGGATGGAGGAGGCTGAAATCTGCTTCATCACTGCTGCAACATTACAGATAACATTACACCATAGATATTGTTATTCTTGCTGGGCTGGTTATATGAAGAAAGTTGAACAGATCGTGTGGCTTCCACCAGAGATTAGATATGGTCAGCGTCAGAATATGAGGAGAAACTCTGAAGGCTTTCACTTGCCAAAGTAATAGGGAAAAAGGGTACTTACTTCACCATCTACTTTCATATACACCGTGGGGACCACTTTGACAAAATACTGAAACATCATGGAAGCTATAAGCAAAGACARAGAGACACAATTAGTAACTGGTGAAGAGCTGGGAAGCTTAACTGACAGGTTAGGTAGACACAAATTGGTTTTGTTCAACTTGTCAGAGAATGTCTTTCTGCACAACAGCTACTGGAGGTTCTCACGGACAGTAAAGTTAATGTCTGACATGAGTTTTCCTTTTGCCAAAGTGAATCTCGTTCCTTTTCCAACCAAAACCAAAACTACCAGCGTTCTGGCCTTGACTAAATGGAAAACTTTCTACAAACCAGTTATCTTGCTGTAGTTTTACCAGTACAACTTCTTGAAAATTCTTATTCTAGCACATGAAAATCTTTATATTTAACAGCATAGCCCTAACAAAACACACTCAATTCTAAATGAGTATCCTATATCAACTTCAAYTAACACTACAGTTTATTCTTGTAGAAACACGGTTTCTATATATCAGGAGATGAAGATCTGCATCAGTGGAGAAAAAAACAGGAGGAGAAATCCTTCTGCTGCCTCAGACCAGCCTGTTCCTTCAGTTCTCTTAAGGATAACTGAAGGCAGGAGTCGCTTTGAAAACCTGTTTTGTATGAAACTCCCTAGAGGAGAAGATTTTTTATCGATTTCTACAGAAGAAGTAATTCTCATATACAATATCTTTAGCTGGTTTGCAATAAACATACATTTGACCTGCAATCTACTTCTCCCACTTCTTTTCTGGAGCACGTCTTCAGTCCTAATTCCTCAAGAATTTGCCACCTGGTTCTCTGGGGACCAGAATGGAAAGCTTCAGCCTACACAGAGCATTTTACCGGCCAGCTACGGGCCCCCTCTCAGAGTGTTTGTTACTCCACAGAAAAACTACRGCATCACAATCATATCGAGCATTATGACAGCTTTTCATTATTCTGTATTTTATTTTAAGCACCATCCTTTGATTTGGGTACAAGATAGAGCAAAATTTAAAAGAACGGATTCAGGTAGGATTAACAATCCTACCGCCACCTCAAAGCAAAYGACTTCTTTCTCCAAGCTTTATTATATTACAGCAGCCCAAGTACCCGCAAAGACAAACTTTGCAGACTTCAGCGGATTTAAAAAAAATAATTAATCTCTGCAGTGGCATATAAAGTGGTACGGTCAGGATCTTTCATGAAAAATGCACACAAGCAGRCTTGTGTGAATAAACCAAGATTATAGTTTGAACAGCAGCGGCACGATGAGAGAATTGCCTTTCCTTCTCAAGCCAGCAAACTGGAGTTGTCTAGGAAAGATCAGCAATATTTTAACTTCACTGCAGCTGTTCAGCTGTTACTGTTGGGTAGATCAAGGTCAGGCAGACATCACGGCTCTCCAGCAACTATTAGGSCTTTTTTCTCTATCCTGCATCTTCTGGTTATCTCCTACTGCATGCAGTAGCTAGACAGGGCTCTCCCTGAACTACACCTGATGTAGGCGTTTAATAATGATGTGCTGTACCTGCTGTTGTGTATSCATGAACACTGAAAAGAGAGATCTTTCAGAAAGGTCACAGAATCAAAACACATTGGCAGATTTATTGCAGATAAATGGAGGCAGCTGTTCCAGAAAGAGCACAAGGTGGAGGAGTCCACATTTTACACAATGCTGTCAGGGTTCTTGCTAAAGACTGGGAACTTCACTTCTGTTCTCTTCTAACACTTATTAATACAGACAATTAAAAAGAGATTTCTCTCAGCTGGCTTCTACCTTGCTGTGCAGTGACGTCCGTCCCATCCAGAGGGTTCACAATGCCTGGATAATCCCTTCCAAATGAGAGATGTTTGATATAGTGCGTCATATTGATCTGAAACGGAAATGCTAATAACTCAAACAACYGCACAGCATCCGAGGGGCAAGGTAAGGGGCCTAAAGTTAATTATTTGTGTATTTTTCTGAGTGTGGCTCTGGAACAGAGACAGGTCCTCCCTTCCTCTGCRTGTACTAATAGTAAACTCCAAAGCAGCTGCTCTTCTTTTTTTATTCATGGGAGATTCCAAGGTGTGGAATTTCTCCTTTTCCTGCTGGAAATYCCTGGATCCCGGTGCCCTTCCCTCCCATCTACAGAGCAGGCTCTCCCACCCACTCCTCTCCCTGCCATAGGAGCACCATGCTGTCAGCTGCCTCGGTGGCATAGGTATGGGTATCACCTGCTTTCCTCCCAGCACAAGGTAAACTCCAACAGATCCAGAAGCAGTTGTGAAAATGTCAACCTTAGAAAACTGGGAAGCACAGATTAAGGAGCAAGGGAGTCTCAGGAAGAGGGGAACAGGCTTTCCRAGCAACATGCAGATGTTCCAAAACATACTTCAGAGCCCTGTGTGAAAGCAGGTCCCAGGTTCTGCTCAGACTCATAAAGCCAAAACTGGCCGGGATCAGTACACTAGGATCTCAGTGTGGCAAAGGGAGGGAAATCCAGAAGGAAAATAGACCGAGAGAACTAGAACACTATCTTGGGAACACTTACGTTATCAAGTCCAAAGCTCTGCAGATCGTGAACTGTAACAGAAAAATAGTTTAACGATATAGTTCAGACTGTGATAACAAGCATATCTATTTACCTTATTCTAGCTTATAAGGGAGTTCCTCTCATTTCCATTGCAACCTATAACGGCAGGAAAATCACCTGGGTTTCTCTCTTGCTTGCAGTAAGGCATGTGATAGATAAAACTGCTGCAATTCCCCTCCTGACATAGACTAGCCACTGCTAGAGTGAAGGAAAGTAACTAATTTGGGGTTAATTCAGATCAAGTATTTCAGTCCTCASCTGAATGTATTCTTAATCTAGGGCAAAAACAAGATCCCAGGGGCAAGCAAGGAAAACTTCACTGYTATCTCAGTCACCACCTGATACACATAATTCCTCTAACTACTGTGGAACACAGAGGCACAACAGATCTAATCTAGCAACTGAGCAGAGCACTTGCCTTAATATCACACGCAAGTGCCCTAAAGAAATCATCGTCATCTTACCAACTCTCAGTGCTCTGTCTATCAGCCTTGTCACTGCTGCCTGGAGAACGCACAGGGAAAGGAAAAGTCTTTGGGGGGACGGCCTGAGCAAGGTATTTGCAAACCACTAGTGGGGCCAAGGTGACTGTAACCAGYGCTAGGATTTGGGGAATTTGGCCTGCCCTCTCTCTGCTCTTCCTGCATACAGCAATATGACGACGCCAGCAGCACCACGCACCCCCARTAGGGATCTGGCAAAGATATGGGCAATGGATATCTTTTGGTTGGCTACTTAAATGACTTTATGCAATGCCAGAAGCATCAGTCTCAGGATGAAAATATAACTCACAACTCGATTTCAGTATTGCTCCCAGCAGGTGTACCCAAAGTCACACAAGCATCTTAAAGTAGCCAGAGGCTGTGGCGCATTTTAACAGGTAAATTCACCTGCTCAGGAAGCCAGACCTCACCTTTCACCCTGGCAAAGAAAAACACACTTCAAAAATCATGGGCTATTATTTTAGGAGCTGACAGAGTCAGATCACCAAGTGCTGCTACAYCATGAACCAAGATTAGAAATGCTGCTCCCTTGAAGGGTTTCTGATATACAGCCTAGCATAAGACAGGCTGCAAAGCTAAAGAACTGATTGAAACTAGCCTCTCCTTTAAAACATTTATTTAACATGAGTGTGCTGAGAACTCATTTTTTTTCATTAACATCTTTMAACAAAACACCAGAACCTTTATTTGTATTTATGTGAAACCCTTACTAATCCCAAAGATATATACATGCAAAACAGAAAATGTAGTTAGAAAAGGAAATGCTAAGCCTAAACTATACTCCTCCTAACACTCTGATCTAGGCAGAGGCCCTTGCATTTCACAGTTAAAACGTTCGATGCTCAGAAACTAAGGCTGCAGTCAYTGGAATTAAGGCAATGGTTCTGCATTAAAAAGAGCTCAGAGCTGCACTGGCTTCAGATATTCCTGTTGCTGTCTTTGACAAGCGTGCAGACCTATCCCTGCCACTAGCACAGTGGTTTGTGTGTCTGTGCTGGCAACTGGATCAAAGAACTCATTTGGCTTTAAAAAAGAAATTCCTACTAAAAATTTGGAAATAAATGTGAAATGGTGGCACCAGCAGGCTAACCTTCAGCTAATAACAAAGTTCTACAGAGATCCTGGCTCTGGTGGATCTGCATTTAAACTGGACCTACTGCCAAAGGAATAAAACAGTCTTTGCCCCCCCCAGCATCTTTCTGTCGATGGCTCACTCCTGTCCCACCCTCTTTTTGGTCATGAGCCAGATCAGAGAACCTAACAGGCTGAAATTGCTTTATGTGAGTAAGTATTGCTTTATGTGAGGCTATTCTCCCAGCCAGAGCAGTTCCAAAGTAAGGTTAATCACATAGCTCCACGAACGCTTGGGCTGGCACAAGCACAGTGTAACGATGCACAGGGAGGGGGATGTTCCTCCTGGTAGCTGTGCTCCTAGGACCCTACCCAGGATTATGGTGTTTATCAGCTTTAACGCTTGGGCAGTCAGTTTGTTAGCATGTGAAGTGGGAGCTGAGGACTGGTAAGGCTGACAAATATTACAGTAATAGCGCAGTACCAGAGAAATTTAAGGGAAGCACTTGAGAAAGACCAGTCATTAACTAACCCGTTACACTAGATTTACATCGGGCGTGACCCATTTTAACAGTTATGGCTATCCAAAACAAAATTTACCCACAGTGCCCTGCTATGCCTTCCACAGATAAAATGCCAATTAATTAGTTTTTCTAAAACTCCTCTCCAATAAATGATTTACAACTCTGTGAAAAAGCATGATCTATACGTTCGGTTTCTAAAACAGTGTTCCACCAGACCACAGGTTTATTTACCTCTGGTCACTGAGGATTATGCTAAGCACATGTGTATATACTCCAGGTTGCAGATAAATGTTTAGACAGCCATAGTTTGCTTAACCTAAAACAACAGGCTATTTAGCCTGCTTAGAGAAGAAACAGAATGAGGAAACACAACAGAAGATCATAAGAGACTGTCAGCTAGGACCAGAGACTTATTTCTGAAGAAACATAAGCACATTCCTTCCTTTCCGTAACTGCAGCTGAGTGCCTAGCTAGGTAAAAGAGAGACCTGTGAAACATCTTAATTTGTCAAGAAGCCTGYCTGTTTTTATATAACCTAGTTTTCTTCACTGTTTTAGTAACGGTTTTAAGAACTGCTGGCTGTCTGAAGAATTCTCCCCATCTTGCATCTCCAACCTGAACAACCACAAAGCCTCCTTAGACTCTGAAATTCAGTCCTTTACCTGTAAAACAGGGTTAACAGCACTTACGGTCACTCAGGACTGTCAATAAACACATTAAGACTGCAAGAAACCCAAGACACAACTACACAAACATGTTGCTCCAAGGTGAGCTAGAACACCAATTTTCAAACTGGGGATGAATTTTCTGGAGGAAAATATCTTACAGGAGCACAGTGACAGGAAGATGACGAGTGGCATAAGGATGCATCATAAAGAGGGGATCGAGGCAGGGAGCAACACAGAAAATGTTGCAGCTAGGGGAGGGAGGGAGCAAAGCTGAGAGCCTGAGCCCTCTGCCACATGTTACTGAGTTGAAACATCACATCTTAACCTGTAATCACCATGATTACCCTTAAAAAAATCCAATGGCTTACAAACCCTCAGAAAACCTCCTACTGAGTATTCTGAGATTAGTAGGCTTGGTGCATGAATTYCCAGGAGAAATTCTCTACCCCATTGTACAAATGAGATTAAATGAGATAATTACTCCATCTGACTTCAAAAGGCAGAATTCTCTCCAAGTTGTCACCATGTCCCCCTCAATTATATTATCKGCACAGAGCAACTAATAATCTGCCAACACATTATCTCCAACGCTGATACATTAAAATCGTTTCAGACAAAGATTCTCAACCTTTTCCATCTGGTGACCTCGTTTACCACAGAAGAATGACCTGGGATGGCTTTCAGGAAATCTTCTAAAATCCCAGCCTAGATCAACAGCTCCTCCCAAAGGAAATTTATGGGCACATCAAATAATAGAAATTGCATTAGTTCTGTAGTAAGCAGTTTTGGGGTGGCGGGGGGAAAGGATACAGCAACACTTACTCTCAACAGCGTGCACTGCAAAAATGAGCAGAGTAGGAGAGAAAAGAGAAATATTCAGATCCTTACAATGAAATGATACAGAGATTCAGATAGAGCAGCATTTAAAACTTGTACCAAAAAGGGGAAKAGTAACAGCTTTGCCGATGTGCTTTCTAGGCCATATAAAATGACTCCCTAGCTAGCCAAAGGACTGATATAGGGACAAGCAATCATTTAAAGAGTAACAGAGAAACAAAAATGCAGGAATTAATCACTAAAAGCAAAAATACAGTGGGATGTCCATATATGTTAAGTGAGCTCTAAAGCAGCATGCCAGATAACAATGCTGGTYATATTTAGATTCTTTTTCAGTCTTAAGGTATCAGAAAGGCTATTTTAGGAGCACACAAAGCTATCCAGAAGTGCACTCAAGGTTTACATTCACAACATATTAACATTCAAAGCTGGGTAACAAGTTTTTGTTCTTAATCAGTCCTGTGCCTCTTTCGTCATACCCGATGCACGGAGAAGGTAGCAAACCATGAGGTTGTTTTTGTTCGTTCTGTTGCAAGAACCCAACAAAGGTGAATACCTAGAAGGATGGGAGGCAGGGGAAATGTACGTTTGGACAGCGTATCTCAAAGGAGGTTAAGTAACCTCCTTTTTTGTTTGTTTTGAAAGACTGTTCACGTATATTCAACACTGTCCATGACTGACCAATAACTGTCATAGGCTTATACCTCCTCAGAGATGGACCTCTGAATCCTTCACACAGCAATTTCGATCCATTATGCCAAACGCTACATCCCTGGTGATGCTTCTACAACAGCATGGTTTTTGGTATGGAGAAAGTATGGAAGGTACGGAGAGCGTCCAGATGGCTGCTTGACAAACGTGAGGCATTCCCAACAACCGGTATGACTTGAGCTCTGATGGATTATAGTCCAGTGACAAATGGAAGTGTCACCATTTGTGGTCTCCAAAACAGACYTGATGTAACTTGAAAACAGTTTGTCCATCTGCAGAGAAATGGGTGAGACCTTGCGTCTTTCAGCACCAAGACAACCAAACTCTGAAAGGAGTTTACCAGCCTAAAAAGAAAAGTCCTTAGCAATGCTGAGGATGAAATAAGAATCTCAGCCTCCAGTATTCAGTTTGGGGATGAAAATGGTTAATTCCCTGGCAGACACTACTTTGGGACAGAAGTTAGAATGAGCTTACACAAACACCCTCTATGGAAAGAATACTGTACAGGTGATCAACCAGACGATTTGGATCTCCTCCACACTGAAATGGTGTCCTTGACTGATGGAGATTGAGTCCCACATTATTTTTTTTCAAGAATGTTGATGGGCAAGAGAAGAGCTCAGATGGGGAACTGGTATCTGTAGAAGGCCTGTGCAACTAGCACGGCTCCAGGAAAGGWGCAGAAAAAGAGGCTGCAGTCTCTGCAGAAAAAAAGAATTAGTGTCACTTGCTCTTGGTTGCCAATGAGAAGATGCCAAGGGACCTAAAAAATGACAASCAGTCTTCAGTCAAAGGCTGTATGTCCTTTCGCAATTCAGCATTCAAAACACTAAAAAGTATGTAAAATAAGAGAGGCTATTAGAGGTCATCCATACTGTTCAAGGATGGCTGCCGAACCTGCCCTTAAGTACCTAGGCGGAACATTAATGAAGATGTACAACTGACCAGTGAATCTGTGCTCTGAGAGAGCTAATAAAAGCTTCGCACATTTCTAGGCAAAGCTCGGTGACTCTGAGTAGGCAGCTCCTTTTCCAAAACCATCATCGTCTCAAAGAGCAGCTTACTTGGGTTTTTTCCTTCCACAATCATCACTACAAATGAGGAGGAAAACAAATAGTAATCACAAAAATAGTGCCTTCAACAATAATTTTGTTCCTCCAGTTGACTGTGTAGGGTGCAAGACCACCACAAAATTCAGACCACATACAGAACTGCTTCACCCACAGAAATCATCATGGTCATTGAGAGTGTGTCTTTAGGACACAGAATGTCCTGAATGTTGTCATCAGTGCCAGCTTCTTTTCTAGGGAATCGAAAGAATCTAATGATACATTTTAAGGAATCCTGGAAAGCTCTCTGGCTGTCAATAAAGCACGATGGGCAATGTCTTCCCTAAAAAATAGTGATGACAGCACCTCAGCAACAGAATGGTCCAAAGATAATCTAAAGGATGAATGAGAAGCCTCAGCTTCCCCTCGACTAGAAGAAATATGGCAAGGAAGAAGGAAGTGATATGATGACCATCTTTCTCCTGAGGAACCTATCGCTAAGGACTCTCCCACATGCTGGAAACTCGCTGCCAACCTCCACAGCTGAARCAGGAGATGGCTGCTACTGTACAGGCATGGACAGAAATGGCAGCAGCGCCTGAACCACAAACCTCAGGAGGTTAAAAAGCTAGATTGTTCAAACATTCCTCTCTTCTCTGAGACAGGAAGGAAAGAGAGAAGGTGTGAACTACTGCAAGGAAAACAGCTATGATATCCAGAATCACAAACTGGCAGAGCTAGTGCTGGAGGCTGTCCTTACAGAGGCGTAAGTGAAAGAGATAACTTCATCAAAACCTGCAGCACCCTGCATAAATTGAACATAAAATCTCAGTTTAGGATCCAAAGCCTGTGGAGCAGACACCAGTGAAGCAAGCCCAATCTCAGCTAGTACCAAATGAGCAAGCACGGCTTGAGGCTGCACTGCTTGGAACAGAAGACTATAAATACCTATGATGTTTGACTTTGGTTTTCCCTTGATGCAGGAGAGCCAGGACTACTAGTTTCAGTGCCAAAAAGTCTGYTTGGAAGTGCTTCAGTCCTCCTCACAACATCCTTCAGTCCTCCTCTTAACGACCTGGGATTTCTCAGTGCAACTGGACCACAGATGRGCTGAGGAACAAGACAAGACCATTTGCAGCCGGTATGACATTCAGGAGCTGGGAGTCTTCTCTGATACTGAACATGGAGCACCACAGTGCAGGCTTGAAGTGACCAGTTTTCAATGCTTCCAATAACTTGGGATGAAAATCAGTGTCACTGCTTGCTTCAAAAGCAAATTCCCCAAGTTTCAGCTCAGATTCTCCAGGAACACAGCATGCAAAGGACAGAGCACCTGTCCAAGAAGCACAAGCAGTATATTTATGCACTAGCTAAAAGGTAATTAACCATTATAGATGGCACAAAGGCATAAGATCAGCCATGTGAATTCTCCTAGAGAGAACAATTTCAATGACTTGAGATGAGGACTGAATAGCGACACACACTAAAACATCTAGTAATGATGAAAACTAAGACAAAATATGAACAAAGTCTAAGCTGCAGAACTACCTCTAGTAATRAAGTGCTCAGCCTCCAATGGTCAGCTGAGAAGAACATAGCGTCTCCTTACTCATGAACCAGCCAAGAGGGAAAGCACAGTAGAAGTCTGTCTTTTATAGATACAATAGGGGTCAAATTTTATCAATTCTTGAGTCTTCCAGCTTGGTATACCGGAAGTGTGAATATGGATGGATAAAAATTGCATTAACCCAGCAGAGCCGGACCTTTCTCTTCCGTTATCTAAAGACAGAAAAACACCCTCCTTCAATTTCCAAATTACATTTCCTTCAGGGCCTGGGGATTATGAGAAACCAAAAGGAATGCAAAGTTGTATTTAATGACTGTGCAGAACATCAAAAGAAAATGAGAACAAAGGTTACACACAAGCATAGAAAAACATCCACGCAAACAACAAGGGAAGTGAAATCATCTCACCTGGATTTAACATTCATGCAGGCAGAAACAACACAAAATAAAAAGGACAAAATAACTTTTTTCTTACAAGTGGACAAACTTTTTTTTTTTTATTTACACAAAGTTTTAGTTTTTCAGCATTTCCAGTGTTTCTAGTTCCTGCAGACACATAAATACTGCATAAAGACAGGAAGGAGAACTTGTGTTAAAACAAGTGAAATGTCAAACACTTACTTTGCAAAAAGAAGATTATCAGGAGACCATCAGAGGTCCTTGGGGCATAAAGATTACCATAGTATAAGGATATTTAAGAAATAAGTCTGTGGTCACATAAGATTTGGGTAATGCATTTTTCTGAGAAAGTTTGAGATATTCAGGGCTTGATTTTTTTTATGAACAACCCTCAGGACATTTAGAATGCCAAACACAAGTGAAATATGGTTTGAATCTATTTCAGCAGATGTTACCCTATGATGAGGTAACACACTCGCATCTCTTAAGAGCATGAGATTCATAGGCTACCTACTTCAAAACTTTGACTCCTGTTAGTCAATATACATGTTTGCATTAAAACACATATACATACCATATTGTCAATAAATTCAGAATCGCCAAACGTGATTGTAACTAATAGAACCCGATATTCAGTAAACTCTTAAGAAGGGCGGCTTTCATGAGGCTTACCCACTCAGACAGTATTTAAAAATGAAAAAAATTGGAGAGCAATTGCTGATAATTTGATTTTGGTGACTACTCATTAGCATTCTCCTGATTAGGAAAGTAACTGAATTTAGGCTGCTGTATTTAGCTAATGTTAGCAAATTTGAATGTAATTTCAATCTTTTTTCCTAGTCTAAAACAAGGACCTCTGATCTTCTCTGTCTTAATGGAAGGACTTCTGCCAAGCCAAAGACAAAGAACCAAGGTTCATGGATGTAAGAAATGGGATGAACTCYTCTGGGCAAGGCCACTCCCTGACTTTTACCTATATTCCTCTCACATTCAGCTGGTGCTGACAAACTTTACCTTATGTTGAGTTTTAGAATCTATAAAGTATAATTTCAGGCAAATCAYTTCTGGGGATAAAATATGAGTATGCGAGAACAAAAACACAGGCAAGGAGAGAGAACTGCGTATGGAAAAGGAAGCCCAAACAAGAAATTAATAATCCCTGAAAAATAAGACTTCTTCTGGGTCACATCTATTCTAGGGCAGCTACTCCAACAAAATAAAAGGACATAAAGATTAAGCTACACACAATTAAAGCTAACATAACTAAACAGATATAAAATTGCACCTTATTCAGTACCGGTTTTGGTTTGCATGTGTGTTAGCCCTGTATCTCCTCTTACTTCTTATTCTACTTTCTGAAAAAAAAAGGCTACCAATTTCAACTTGCTTCTACCCAGGACAGAAGTTACAATTTTGAAGATGTTAACACCAAGCACATGACAAAAGTTCAGAAGCTCGGATCAGAATTACATTTATGGTCAGATTTACGAAGTGCTTCTGAACAGGACCCTTCGCACTGTCACAAAGTTGCCTGTGCARATTCCCTAGCTGGAGATCTATTAAACAACAGCAACCCTCAGGAGGAGGGGAGAGTAACACCGCAAGAAACTGAAAAGCTGGTGTGCTAGTTTCAGTATTTGAATAGCACCAAAAAATAAAAGTATGTAACCAYCAGCTGTACAAACGTGGTATAGCTACTCTGACATGAGGCAAGGAGAGCGGTGCAATGGGACAAACTTTCCATAGTATTGACATTCTTGTTCATCCTCTCATTCTCTACTGATTCAAATTGGGAGGGAATAGAAGGCAGGAGAAAAAATACTGTCAGTCATCACAGTTTTGTATCAAATAGGTCTAGGAAAATTATTATTTTGATTGGATTGTTAATGTGTTTGTTGACGATAACAGTTTGGAATATTCAGACGACTTAGACATTCTAAGGGCCCAACTTAAATGCCTCTAGGYAAATGCACATAGCATGGGCAATAAACAAGAGGAGTTAGAGACATGTGCACGCCTGCAGGGCTATGATCTTAYTGGCATCACGGAGATGKGGTGGGATGGCTCCTATGATTGGAATGTTGGAATGGAAGGATACAGGCTCTTGAGGAAGGACAGGCAGGGGAGATGAAGAGGGGATGTCGCCCTCTATGTCAATGACCAGCTGGAGYGCATGGAGCCCTGCCTGGGGATGGATGAGGAGCCCACCGAGAGCTTATGGGTCAGGATTAAAGGGAGGAYAGGGACAGGTGACATTACGGTGGGGGTCTGCTACAGGCCACCCGACCAGGAAGACYGAGCGGATGAGGCMCTCTATAGACAGATAGGAGCAGCCTCGCGTTCACAAGCCCTGGTCCTCATGGGGGACTTCAACCACCCCGATATCTATTGGAGGGACAACATGGCAGGGCATAAGTAATCCCAGAGGTTCCTGGAATGCATCGGTGATAACTTCCTTCTCCAGGTGGTAGAGGAGCCAACAAGGAGAGGTGCTATGCTGGACCTTGTTCTCACCAACAAGGAGGGGCTGATGGGGAATGTGAAGCTCAAGGGCAGCCTTGGCTGCAGTGACCATGAAATGGTGGAGTTCAAGATCCTTAGGGCACCGAGGAGGGCACACAGCAAGCTCACTACCCTGGACTTCAGGAGGGCAGACTTTGGCCTCTTCACGGATCTGCTTGGTAGAGTGCCATGGGATAAAGCCTGGGAGGGAAGAGGGCTCCAGGAAAGCTGGTTAATATTCAGGGATCACCTCCTCCAAGCTCAGGAGTGATGCATCCCAACAAAGAGGAAGTCAGGCAAAAACACCAGGAGGACTGCAYGGATGAACAAAGAGCTCCTGGACAAACTCAAACACAAAAAGGAAGCCTWCGGAGGGTGGAAGCAAGGACAGGTATTCTGGGAGGAATACAGAGAAATTGTCTGAGGAGCCAGGGATCAGTTTAGGAAAGCTGAAGCCCTGATAGAAGCTTTTCTTGTTGCCTTTCATGTCCCTGGCCAGATTTAATTCTATAGGTAACGTCGGGGATAAAAGGAAGATGAGGGAAAATGTGGGCYCTCTCTGGAACAAAATGGGAGACCTGGTTAGCCAGGATATGGAGAAGGCTGAGGTACTCAATGACTTTTTTGCCTCRGTCTTCACCGGTAAGTGCTCAAGCCTCACCACCCAAGCCGCAGAAAGGAAAGGCAGGGACTGGGAGAATGAAGAGCCGCCCACTGTAGGAGAAGATAAGGTTTGAGACCCTCTAAGGAACCTGAAGGTACACAAGTCCATTGGACCTGATGAGATCCATCTGTGGGTCCTGAGGGAACTGGTGAATGAAGTTGCTAAGCCACTATTCGTCATATTTACGAAGTCGTGTCAGTCCAGTGAAGTTCCCATTGACTGGAAAAGGGGAAACATAACCCCCATTTTTAAAAAGGGAAAAAAAGGAAGACCTGGGGAACTACAGGCCAGTCAGTCTCACCTCTGTGCCTGGGAAGATSATGGAAGACATCCTCCTAGAAGCTATACTAAGGCACATGGAGGACAGGGAGGTGATTCGAGACAGCCAGCATAGCTTCACCAAGGGCAAGTCCTGCCTGACCAACCTAGTGGCCTTCTATGACRGAGTGACTACATAAGTGGACAGGGGAAGAGCTAAAGATGTCACCTATCTGGACCTCTGTAAGGCCTTTGACACGGTCCCCCACAACATCCTTCTCTCTGATCTGGAGAGATATGGATTTGATGGGTGGACTGTCCGGTGGATGAGGAATTGATTGGATGGTTGCATCCAGCAGGTAGTGGTCAACGGCTCAATGGCCAGATGGAGATCAGTGAGGAGTGGTGTCCCGCAGGGGTCCGTATTGGGACCAGTATTCTTTAATATTGTCATCAACGACATGGACAGTTGGATCGAGTGCACCCTCAGCAAGTCCGCAGACGACATCAAGCTGAGTGGTGCGGCTGACACGCCTGAGGGACGGGATGCCATCCAGAGGGACCTGGGCAAGCTTGAGAAGTGGGCCCGTGTGAACCTTGTGAGGTTCAACAAGGCCAAGTGCAGGGTCCTGCACTTGGGTTGAGGCAACCCCTGGTATCAATACAGGCTGGGGGATGAAGGGAGTGAGAGTAGCCCTGCGGAGGACTTGGGGGTACCTGTGGAAGAAAAGCTGGACATGAGCCAGCAATGTGCACTCGCAGCCCAGAAGGCCAACCRTATCCTGTGTTGCATCAAAAGAAGCGTGTCCAGCAGGTTGAGGGAGGTGATTCTGCCCCTCTCYTCTGCTCTGGTGAGACCCCACCTGGAGAACTGCGTCCAGCTCTGGAACCCTCAGCACAAGAAAGGCATAGACCTGCTGGAGGGCCACAAAAATGATCAGGGGGACGGAACACCTCTCCTGTGAAGAAAGGCTGAGAGAGTTGGGGTTATTCAGCCTGGAGAAGAGAAGGCTTTGGGGTGACCTTATTGCAGCCTTTCAGTACTTAAAGGGGGCTTACAAGAAAGATGGGGACAAACTTTTTAGCAGAGCCTGTTGTGACAGGACAAGGGCTAATGGTTTTAAACTAAAAGAAGGTGGATTTAGACAAGATATAAGCAAGAAATTTTTTACAATGAGGGTGGTGAAACACTGGAAGAGGTTGCCCAGAGAGGTGGTAGATGCCTCATCCCTGGAAACATTCAAGGTCAGGTTGGATGGGGCTCTGAGCAACATAATCTAGCTGAAGATGTCCCTGCCCACGGCAAGGGATTGGACTAGATGACCTTTAAAGGTCCCTTCCAACCCAAACCATCCTATGATTCTATAAACTACCACTATTATTCCGGTCACTGTGTATTTATATATATACTTGGGAAGTCGTTTACAACTTAAATTTTACTCTAAAAGTTCTGAATTGCTTTAAAATTCTCCTGAGGTATTCTCCAAAATATCCCTTCTAGAGGTACTGATATTCAGGTCCTGGACTGAACACCTTACTTGAGGTTGTTTTACAGCAGAGCAGCAAAGTTTTGTGGAAYAAGTGAGACTGAGAGACTGCCCAGAAACATTCTCCTCCAAGTTCTTCCACACTCATGTGGCAGCACCTCCAGAAAACACTTTTCTATTTGTTCAGGATGGTTCTAAACCTCTGTAACAGAACTTCAACAACGTCYTCCCCACTGAAGCAGTGCTATTGTTATTATAGATAGCAATACAAAGACAGTCAAAGAAAACTGTCAGATACAYTTGGAAGCTAAAGGTCACAATAAACAGGAAAAGAAAATACTTTACCATGTACATGAGACTGTTGGAAACTTTTTCCTGGAGCAAAGTGGAAATTTCCAGCTACCTGCAGGAGATAGTAATCTTTCATTAGAAGGTCTGAATCTATATAAATAAAGCAGTCATACTGGTGCTTGGATTTTAAAATTTTTGTTCAAACAAACCAAGCAACTCATTTTCATAGGTGACAATATCAGCAGATACTGTCCTAAAAGAGGTATGAATTTCCCTTCTACCTCACAGGCAGTCATGTCTAAAGCCATAATTACATACTGATGTTGATAATAACTGTTCTATGCAGATTATTTTAGTGGACTTAAAAATGGAAAGAAGAAGGAATTAAGTCTATTGGGAGGGAACTGACTGTTGCTGCAGGAAATACAAAAAGGTATCACAGAAAAGGAGTGGAGAAAGTTAACTGAGAGGGAGAGTGAGCAGGGTAAAAAAAACCTTAATACAATAAACAACAGTGATCCTACGTATGCATCCATGAAAACAAGCTGCATGCAAAAATAAAGCACTAAACCAACAAAACAAAACCCAAAAAGAAAAAGGTTGTTACAACTTCTTCCTGGAATTTGAAAGGGATATGGGTATTAGGTGCCAATCCTCCCTGACACTTACTAGCAATCATACAGACTCTTCCCTGGAAGATCTGGATGTCCCACACTCACGCGCTACATTACACATTCAATGTCTGTGCAAACCTGTTGCTTATGTTAACTGCAGACCTGATGAGAATGGAGATGCGCAAAATTCCAAGTGCATAACARTGGCCCTCAAAAATTTCCCCAGTGACACCCACCCTTGGACCCTTGCTACCTCCGTCATTCCCCTTTGAATCTTTTCTGTTCATCACACTTTGTGATAACGGGTCCCATAATGGTTCGGTACCTATGATGATGCTCAAATCACAATGTCTGGCTTCGTGAGTAAAAAGTTTACTTTCCAGAAATAAAGACTGTAGAGTCCAGAAAGAGTACACAAATATGCAAAAACCCCAGAGCCTGAATTAAAAAAAAAAAAATTAGCCTGGGCCTGACTTCTAGAAGGTACGTACTTGGGTACGTAACTTGCATGTCCAAGTGTTCGGGGTTTGGTAACCCTTCAAATTACAGTGTAGTTACATAGTTATCTGGTATATCTCGTACTACATTTTCATACACCAGTTGCAAAAGCCACCTCTCTGAGCATTGTCAGCTTTGACAACCAACTCCAACAGTCTTGCTTCCACTGTTTTTCTAAAGAACATTTCACTCACTCCGGCACCTCTGCTGGCAAGTTGTTGGTTACTGTTATCTCCAGCATCCACTGGTGGCCTCTGTTTTAAGACTAGAAGGGCAGGTGGGACAATCTAACCCCAAAGAAGCTGCCTCTCCTCCTCCAGAAACCTTGGCAAAAAGACTCGCTAGCTGGACGGTAGGCAAAGCTAAGCTTCTCCAGCTGGCATGCTTCTCACCAGCCCACACAACGAAACATAGAATTAGCCCCATCCCACCGCTCTTCCCGCCTCTCCTACTGAATCCCTTTACGGGCACAACCACCTTGCTGAGCCCAGGGGTTATTATATTACAGTCCTGTGAACACCTAAAGCTGGAAAAGGAGAGGAACGCCCTGACTCTGCCTTTTCACAGTCATCACCATCATGCAGCAGGTTCACAGCAAAACCCATCTCTCACCTTGTTGACCTCTAGGAAACCATACACTTGGCAGCCCTCGTTCTTCTGCTCCTGCATTTTCTGGCTAAACCCTTCCCTTTTGCACTGCTCTATGGTATCCGGGTTCTTGAAGGCCCAGCCTCGCCGCCTGTATGCTTCTCTGACATCGTCACAAGTATTACAACACCTGCAAAAGCACAAGCACCATCTTACCGTCTTTATCGCTACAGAGAGATGCTCCAGCTCAGGACTTGAATMCTTGGTGGATTTTTCTTCAACAAAGCAATAAAGCAAACATCAGGGACTGGACCTTGAAAGTTGGCCTAATGCTCCTGAAGGAGCTCGAGCTTCCTGATGTACTTTCTGAGATTTTGGCATGCGGATGCAAGCTGTTTGAATGCAGTGCCTGAGTCTGAAAAAGGCTTTGCCTGTCCATTTAGACAGCCAAGTCACTCCTTGGCAAAGAAATTTGCTACAAAACCAACACCAGTGTCCCACAGTTCTGAACAGTTTGGAACTTCCCTGTGTGAACAAAGCATCTGCCTGTTTCTATTCCTCCTTTTCTCTGGTTTTAGGCCAAGACTGTCAACATTGGAGGGAGGATTAACGGCAAACTTCCTTCATTACTTTTCTACCTCTGGATAACATCTTGGTCACCGGAAAAAACAATTTTCCTTCTTGGTTCCATGTTTTGCTGGACCAGAGAAAAATTTGAAGGCTGGAATCACGAATCCCTCAAGATAGAAACRTCTCTGGGGAAGGACACAACTTGACAGATGGGATAAACCAAGTTACTACAGAGGCAATAATAGCGAAGGATAGTCCAGAACCTTTGGACTATCACAGATCCATTCTTACAGGAATTTGCAGGTAGGAGGAATGAGAAACACCAAATGACACCCATTGTTTGTGTGAGAGATAAATGTCTGGTCTTTGCTTCCGTAAGGATGCAAAGCCTGCAGCAGAAGTGAGAAGGCAAAGCCACAACCAAGTTTTATTCCAAGACAGCTCATGTAATGATGAAATAATTTACACAGCTCCCCTCTGGACACCAAATAACCGCAGAAAAGATTCTGTTTGCTGAGATACAATCTTTGTGCTACTGCAAAAGTAGTGCAATTTGCACTGCCCTTAAACTGGCACGTAGACAAACTAGACAAACTAACTCTGCACGTTCTTAACAATCATGAGTGCAGCTTCCAAAGATATACCAAAACCACAACAGTTCTCATCATTCTCTAAACATGTGCCCAAGATTATTTCATTGCACAGACCTTCATAGACATTTTGAAAAAAAAGTGCATGCAACAGAACTGTATTAATTCAAGTGCTAAGAAGATACAAAAAGGTGTAAAGGTTACCGAATGTCCTCTGACTCTGCCCCGTAACAGCTCTCGCAGCGATCTGCATCCAAAGAACTTGGATCAAACACTTTTTCTTCTTCTTTCCCCAGCTCTAAGACAAAAGAGGATTCAAAATGATGAGGCAAGTCTAGAAATGCTACCTTGTACTCGTTTTGTTCTATGCACAACTGTTTTACACATGAACACAACGACTTTGTGTTGGAAGCTGCACATCCTGCACCCAAAGACCACCTGAAACAGTACACATAGAGCCTGCTGAGGTGTGAAATAAGACCAAGAAACAGAGGAGCATTTGTCAKCTCAAGAACACCCTCCATAGAAAGAACTGGCTATCTGTAAGCCTTGCTGGAGCACTGATCAGATGTTACGTGCATAAAGGCTTTGTTAAAACATTGTCTAAAGTAGACCCAATCAGTAAATTGCGACTGATATAGGACCTGTTACACAAACAAAATTTTAAATAGCAGTCAACTGCAGTCAACAGTGCACAATGCATAATCCCGTCCCAAGACGTGTACAGAACACGGTTATATATTGCTGTGAAACAAGATCAGAGTGGGAGTCTCCTGAATGGAAGACTGACACCCAGTCCTCCAGGACGACAATGCTGACAAGGCACACACCTTAATCACTGCTCACTAGAAATCCCCAAGGAATTTCTACCTTCTTCGTGATTTAACAATTCTGCCAATGTCTGTGCCACGCGTGTGTTGAACACGCAGCTGCAGTATGGCTGGGGCACACACTCATGGATTTTTATGTTCTTATGTGCAGAAGGTTGAAGAGGGACTTCTGAAACCCACCAAAGGGCAGGAGATGTCTACAGAAAACTCAGACAGGACTTTTGTTTTGTCAGGAACCAAAACAAGTACCAAAGGAGTACCGCAAATTTTGGAGTTAGGAAAAAGTGAGCCAAGGAATTCTGTGTCTAAAATTTTCAAAACCATTGGCTCTTATAATAAGAGGACCYCTTAAGATCAGGCTGTTTCAACTCACAAACCCTGAAAGACAGGACCAAGTCTCCCAGGTTACAAAGGCCCTCGAAGGCTGGGCACTGTGGCACTACCCTCTATAAGCCTTGGATAACTTGGTTCCTTGGATAACTAATGCTGGGGAAGGTGATAAGGTACATAGTCAGACACTGCTGAGTGGATAAAATGTTATCAGGGCCTTGCCTGTTGAGATTGGGAGGTATAACAGGYGGACAGAAGTGAGTATTAAAGGTGTCTGTATTTCATATTAGCCACAGAAAAAAGATTTTAATTAGAAAGTATGAGATATGCATGAAAATCAATCATTAACCTTATTTCTTTARTCAGATACTTTATGGTAGTTATGATCAAGTGAATAAAAGCCCATTATTAAACAACTGTGTGAGACTTTCTAAAGCTTACAACATTCAAAGTAGTCCAAAGTGCACTTAAGAATTTATTGTTTAAAAAGTGGTATGGCTTTTCAT
Source organism: Oceanodroma leucorhoa (assembly GCA_030449065.1). Classification (NCBI taxonomy): domain Eukaryota; kingdom Metazoa; phylum Chordata; class Aves; order Procellariiformes; genus Oceanodroma; species Oceanodroma leucorhoa. The sequence continues at coordinate 1,337,977 of JASVER010000174.1, forward strand.
CTTGTAATTACACTAAAAGATACTGTCAGGAAGAATACAGCTTAATAACTGCTATGCTTTTTCCAAAGCCATGATTCCCACCATTTGAACAAGAACACCTGTAGAATAGATAGGAGTCTTTCAAGATACAGCAACCAGTAACAGCTTTTTAAATGTAATCAGTAGCTGCCCATTGAGTTGTCTCAGAGACAGTATCCAGACGTAATGCGCAGTTTAGATACTATAAAGAAACTGCAGTACATAAAACTCTACATGCAGGGTTTCTTGCTGTTAACATGGTCCTCAACTTGCATGCAGATATGATACGTGAAATTGGAAAACTCTGTCCACGTTAAAAGGAAGGAAACGATAAGAAGCACCAATAAAGAATTCAATTATTTATTGTAATTCAATGGAAATGAGTAAGCTGACATCCAAGCTCAGAATGCAATCTATCATAGAAATCATTAAGCTATTAACTATTTTAATGTAACTACGATTAGGAAAAGCCTCCACATACTACTCCATAAAATTTGGGTAAGTTTTACTAAATTTAAGGTCAATACTGCTATAGTTGCCATTTAAATAACTGACTGAACATCAGTGTTACTAATAGAAACTGATAATCATAGAGTTTAATGAAGATAGATATGTCTGATTTGACTTGCAACACGGGTGATGGAAACTGAACTAGCCGYGTGCTTTTTCCAGACAGCAGAAGAAATTGCTTGTTGCATGCAATGCATCTGATCTCTTTTAAAATGCCTCTTCTAGGAGAGACGGTTTGCTCYCTACACGTTTCTCTTCCTCTCCATTGATTATATACGGAGTCAGATCAACCCGTTCAGATGGAGTAATCCCGATGAGGATTAGCAATACAAGTAAGGCAGAAGGCCTACATGTGTTAACAGAGAATTAGATACAGAAAAGCTGTTTTTGTCCCCAGACATTAAATTTGTAATGCCACAACCTGTGAATACAGAAAGGCTGCTAAGTGACACAATAGTAAGAACAYGATCACCACATTCCCATGAAAATGGGCGAAACTCTCGTACCTACCAATTGTTCAGCTCTTGGCTTAGTTTAGCCTTTCAACTTCAAGAACAGAAAAGTTAAATCCGAGTGATACAAATCAACAAATTTAGTTTATGCTGATAYACAGAACTACACTATCTCCCAGAAAAGGTAATAAGGAGCTTATGTTTTGGAAAGGAAAAGTCAGGACAGTATTACTGTTAGATTGCACCGCTTTGCCAGAATAATTTCTGGTTTGTATTGAAGTACAACAATAAGTCATAACATGTAAAAAATGCAGAGGAGAGGTTTATGTAGCCAAGGAYCACTTACTAAAACCTGTAACCGATAAATCAACTAAAATATATTTATCAGGTATGCATTAACACACACAAAGTAAATGTACTAAGGTGCAAGTTTAGGCTTAAGGGTCAAGTCACTGGAGCCTTCCCTGGAGAGAGGCTCTTTCCTCTAACCAGGTCGTACCATTTGTCAGCCTGCTGTGATTTAAAAATACAACCAAAGACAAGTTTTGCCAGAACAGCTGCTTGATTTCTAGTTGTAAGAGACCATTAACTCAGCAGCTTTATTCCTGAAATGCATCCATGTGTCCTTGTCATAATTTCAGAGGGAGTAGGCAAAGATTTGCCTTGCAAAAGTAGTGAGTATAATAGGAGTTTGTCTGATCTGCCAGTTTAACAGATTTGTGTGCTATAAASTCTTCAAGAGTTTATGGTGTTTAAATGCTTTTCAGCTGTCACTTGTTCCCGTGAAAGTCAAAACAGGCATACAGTGATGGGAAGACTACCACAGCATCCATCCAAGAAAGGCAGAATAGCATCTTACCGTGCCTCTCAGCCTCTGGAGTCACACGATTGCCAGCTTTATCCAAACGTTGCTTAAACAGATTGTGCTCTACATCTAGCTGCTGCTCTCCTGCTACGTCCATGGCATCGATGCTCAAATCTGAAACCCACGAGCAAGGAAAGTGGTCTATAAACACACATTTGTTATGGCCTGTGGCAGGCTGAGGAAGCATTCAYTTCCAGTGAAAATACAGAATCTTTCAGCCAGGGAGATAAGAACGTGCCAAACTGGAAGAGTGTGCATGGCTGGGGCCAAGTGATGTATAGAGAATAAAACGCATGTTGCAGACCCCTAAAAGACATAATGTCCAAATACGGGGTTTGGTTTGGTGTACAAGAAGGACTGTTTCCAACTGCCACAGAAAGCATTATCCTGAAAGGTAACTACGCTTAAGGCAAAAAAACCCAAATCCAAACGCCTCAAAGCCCATAACCATTTTCAGGAGTTCAGCTTAAAATCAGTTGAAAGCTGCCTCCTACCTCTAACCCCTCACCCTTYSCCCTTCAACGTCAGCACATTTCCTTGGGATCCCTTTTCACAAAGACAACTGAGAAGGTCTGTGCTCTCAGCCTGGTACTGAAGCACCGTGAGGCACTTGCTGGCTACTTGCTCTCTTACACGACTGACAGCTGCTCTGCACAAAACAGCAGAGGCTTCCAGTCTCTCTGGCCTTCCCACGCCCTTCTAAATGGGAGGAAGGCAAAGACCAATAATATCTTGGGTGCTCCGAAGGAAGTCAGACTCACTACATGTAGAGCCCACTGCATTACCCAGAGGAACTACTACAGCAGAACAAGAGGCAGGGAAGATCAGTGGACAGTCGGATAACGCGCACAGCAGTAACACCCAGTAAGACTTGCAAAATGTTCCATCGCTTCATCCTGCAACTTTGTTCTGAATTTAGTTAAAAGGTAATCAGATTATTAACGCTCATTCTGATTTTAAAAATTCTGGAGAAAAGTTATCACATTGGCCTTACAGTCAGAATTTAAGTACAAAAATCACGAAAAGTTGTGCCTGGTCAAGTAACTTCCAAAGGAGACTCTAAAGYTTTTCAACAACAATAAAGTCAAACCTTGAGTYCCCAGTGAATTCTGGGCCAGCTTTTTCAGTATTACTGAGCTCTCTGACAAAGAACACCACTACACAGAAGTGTAAGTGGCTTTATACCTTAGCCTCATTTATAGCCTAGAAAAATCACACTGCCTGACTGGAAGCGCTGGTTTAAGTGCCCAGCGGGCCTGGCTGGATCACTGCGTAACCCCAAGGGATCACAGTTCCTCCCTGCCCGAGGCGCACGCAGCACTGCAGCACTCGGAAGCACCAGGCACACGCAGCCTGTTGAGCCCGCRACAAGTATGAAAATCRCCCCCGRTATTCAGAAGTCTGACTCACAAGCACAAGGCATATGTGGAAATATAACATCTAGATTGATCTTCAGTTTGTCTCCCCTTGATTTGTCAACGTACAATTCCGGATGAACCTMGAACAAAGGAAAAACAGAGAGTCCTGTTTCACTTGGAAGCAAATCAAAAGGCCTCTTTCCCTCGACTGCTCTGGCTCAGGAGCTGAGTTTTAAGACRTGGGATTTGCAAGACCCCTGAGCTGCTGCCTCCCACACCTTCCGCGGTAGCCAAGYGCTTGCCATTTGTAATACYTTTAAAAAACACAATAACTTGGGAATCTCAGAACTTGGGGCGGGGACGCGGCTTCCTGCGCTCACTTTYTCTCCTTCGCATTGCGGGCGTGTAGACGGCGCAGACAGCGCGAGGAGATCCGGAGCCGCTCTCCTGCGACAGCCTTACGGGGGGCCACCAGCCAACCTTTGGGCGAGCGGCTCTCGGGGGGGGCAGCCCGCTCCCACCGTCAAGGCGACCAGCGGGGGGAGAGGAAAAGCCCCAAACAGATCCGCGGCGGGGGAAGCTGCTGCGTGGGCAGCCCGGAGCAGGCGGTGGAGGCGGCGGCGGCTCGGCGGGGGTGCGGGAGCACGGCAGCCCGCCCCGGGCCGCAGGGCCGCCTCTCCGCCGGGGCACCGCGGGCAGGARGCAGCACCGGGGGGCCGCGCCGCCCCCCCGCCGCTACTCACCTCCTTGGAGAGGTAGTACCGCAGCTCCGAGAAGAAAAGCAGCACCGCGATGAGCCCGCTGACAACCGTCACTGCCGGGAAGACCAGAACCGCCATCAGCGCCGCCTCAGCCCGCCCGCCACCGCCCCGAGCCGCTGCCGAGCGCCGGCCCGCGAGGTCCCCCCGGCCGCCACCGCCCCACGCCGAGGCCCAGGCCCGGGCCCGCCCGCCGGCCCCCGGCGGCCCTCACCCCTGCCGCTCACCCAGCGCGCCCCCGCACGTCTTGACCCGAAAGTCTTCCAGGGTCTTGGGGAAGGCATCGAACCGCTTCAGCCGCCGCAGCGAGTCCATGGCGCCGCGCGGCCCGGAACCAAACCCGCCTTCCGGGGCGGGGCCGCCACAACCCTAGCACCGCCCCCGGCACCTCCCCAGGCACCGCCCCGCCCCCAGCACCGCCCCCGGCACAGCCCCCGGCACCTCCCCAGGCACCGCCCCGCCCCCAGCCCCGCCCCCGGCACCGCCCCCGCCGGGCGGCGCGGCCCGAAGCCGGCCGAGGGGACGGGCGGGACGGGGCTGGGGCTCCCGCTCTCCTCCGCGGCGGGAACGTCCTCGCTGCCGCCCCGCTTATAAGAAACGCGCAGAGAGACTTTTTACCAGGCCTGTAGTGACAGGACAAGGGGCAATAGTTTTAAATTGAAAGAGAGTAGGGTTAGATTGGACATAAGGAAGAA
>JASVER010000175.1:0-11630 GCA_030449065.1 Oceanodroma leucorhoa
AAAAAAAAAAAAAAAAAAGAGAAAAATGAAAAAATATATGCTTATCTTTAAAAGTTGTTTAAGCCCCTTTACTGAAAGGTCATACCTCTGAGCAGAGTCCTAAGCATGGTATCATCATATTTGCAAGGGCATACTTCTTTCTATCCAATAAACTGCCAACCCTATCTAATCTGTATTGTGTAATTACAAAATCTCGGTTCAATGGAGTCTTGAAAACTAACAGCAGAATTCTGTGAAGATTTTGACTACAATGAACACTCTTTGTCCCCTCAAATTCCGCAGATGTCTATATGTCAGAAAACGAGTGGGGCAAAGACCTTATGAAATAATGGTGATTGCTTAATGAAATACAGAGCATCATTCACAATTGCCAAAGGATTACACGAGTGAGTTCAATTCTGGCATGCAATGGTATCTTAATATCTCCTTTTGAATGGGACATTTTTAATATTTTTACTATTATTAAGATTGTTCAGGTACTGAGCCTAAGTACAGACATATCAGAAGTGAAAGGGTTATATTTACATTGCACTGTGCTGGGACATGAGAAGATACGCCAGCTAGTGCCACACAAGTTAGGTCTCAGATTGGAAGCCACATAGCTGTACCAGCACAAATGCTGTGCTGGCCATAGAATTATGCCAATGTAGCTCTTCTGGGATTTACTCTTGCATCAAGTCTCTACATGGTGCTGGCCAGACATAGCTAGACATAGCCAAAAATAACATCAAACTGAAGTATGAGACTTGATTTAGCAGACAAAGGTAAACATATCAATGCAGGATGCAGCTATACCTTGGCCCCTCAGATGTAAGCAAACCTCCTTATGTATACAGAAAAGATCATTATTTCCTAGGTCAAACCATGCAAAATTTGAAATTGGCCTTTGGGAGAAATAGGATTGGACCTTTTGAGGATATATAAAATAAAACACAGTCTATAATATAACCTCTTTCAGAATGCTGAATGCCTCCTAATGTCAGTAGGAGTTCAGATTGCAGATATAGATCTCAAAATAATATAGAAATTGAAAGACTTCCCAAAAGGTGCCTAAGAAAGCTGAATAACTTTCTTTAATCAGTTAGATTATACACTGCCACTAGAACAAGTGCGGTCCAAGCCACATGACTACTGTCGTCTCACTAGATGAATGGATGAATGAACGAGTGAATGAATGAGTGAGTGAATGAGTAAATCATTACAAGGTCTGTTACGAGCAGACTCAGTGTTATAATGAAGCCTGGAAACAGTCTGAGATTTCTTATGTACCTGATTACCACTAAAATGAAAAAGCAGCTGTACAGTCTTTTACAGGAAGCTTTTTCCAAGAGTATTTACTTTTATATTTAAGATTAATTAGTAAAAAGTCAGACCACTGTATGTTTTTAACAGCAGTGAAATAGTGTGTGTAAATAAATGTGAGAAAAATACCTGAAGCCTTGACCCTTAAAATGTATTTGAAATCATTTAATCAAAATTAAAAGTTTGACAGATAAGATATTTGAAGATGTCAGCTTCATAGTTAAAAGTCTCTATGTTAAAGTAAAACAGGTAATTCAGATTTTACCTCTTGCCTTGCCATACCAGAATTGTGCAACTCAACCTTTCTGGATGGGTTTCTTCGGCTCTGTTCCGTCCGTGCCTTTGCCGTAGGTCATACATTGCTCAAGCCTGTAATAGCAATTAAGGTCTTTGAGACATGATCTGACTCTTGAAATTAGTTCAAAATGGTCGATAGACTCATTAATGGTGTAATCCCATAAACCTAATTTCTTAGGTTAAAAATACACCACTCACAGCAACTATTGAGACTGAAACAGACTAAAGATGCGCACATACACATACATGCCCGGTCTTTACAAAGGTTTGAGGGAGAGAAGGGGATAATCCTCAATCTCTGTTTCTGACGCTCAGAAGGTAGAGGTCTTTGTGTCCCAGCCATTCTGCAAGGCAGGAGAAGGCCTGCGTTTCCCGAGACAAACACTCGCTGACTTCGGGGATGGTCCATACTACAGTGCTTATTCGGGCATGTACATTGAATTTTAGAGTAAGAAACCAAGACACACAAGAAGAAAACTTTCTTAATTTTGTTTGTTTGTTTGTTTTTCCCAATAGCTCTAAAATTTCTAGATGACAGAGCAAGTGTTACATTGAGGGAATCTAGTGGCATGGAGAGTTCCTGGATTTAGGCTCACTTTCTGAACAATGGCTGAAACATTTCATTTCTGTGGAGGTACCTGTGCAGAGAAATATGCACATTTATGCTTAATACAGTGCTCTTCAGAATCACACAGACGGTGAGACCTGTCTACTTAATCATTACAAAGGTCACATTATTTTTATGTTATCAGATATCTCAAATGAAAGGTTTAGAAATTTGCAAGAAATTCACCAGTTACATTGGCTGAACGAAATAAAAAGCTAATATTATTTCCCCACAAATATTACAATTTGAAGTAACATCAGAGAAAACATTACTCCTGGAGAGCAGTTGCCACTTTGAATAGCAGAAATTGTGACAAGTAACAACAATTCTCTATACCAGTTCTGGAAATGCTCAGCTCACTATGCAACTATGGTTACTTGAATGAAATGCAGCAGTGATCAATAACTGTTTGCTTCTGGAATATTATCAAGTTCATTTTGAAAAGAGACTTCTTAAAATCCTTAATTTTAAAATACGTTTTTCTATGAGTGTAGCATTGCTAGTTCTCATATGCTTTGTGTTCATTAAATGAAAAAAATGCCCCAAAAAATCACTTTTCATCATCACTCTTTTTGTTCTGAGAACAAGGAAGTCTTACAGTTGTGAAAAAGGTCAAGGGCCTCCTAAGTCTTCAGCACCTAACACATCAAGTGACACTCCCCTGATCATAAGATTAAATCAAGTCACAGGATGTGTGCCCTACGGATATTGGTTAAACTGTTCTGGAGTTGAGTGGATTAGACTGGCATCCTGCGTTTCACTTGAAAGTGTACTATGCCAGAAAGGTCAACAATGTTTCAAGGAAGTTGTTAATTGAAATCAACCAAATGAGACAACTCTCTTCCTGGAGGAAAACTTTGTCCAGCCCTGCTTTGCCTTCAGGATAATATGTATCAGAACTGGCATTTAGGAATTTTGACCAGAAATTTTGCTGTTGATCAGCTTGCACAGTAAAAGCAACGATTCATGCATTTTAGCAAATCTCCCCTGACCTTTGGAAAACTACAGCAGTTTTTCTGTATATTTTCATTACTTTTATTCAGAAAAAAAAAAAAAAAAAAAAAGACTACTTATGATGGCGAGATTTTACTTATTGTAAGTTTGTAAACTTGCAAATATGGCATCTTCTGTCATGATCTTGTCAGTTCTTGCAGATAAGGTTTGGATTAGGTCAATGCTTTCTGGGACTTCCCAAGGAGAAACTCACTGGTAGTGGTTTCCAGCATCACCTTTATAAGCTTTATATTTGTAGGAGGCACAGAAGTGCTAATTCTCAAAGGGAGTATAAAGTGGAGGCTGTGACCGGTTGTGGTCAATGTCTAGGCACCTTTTTTTTTTTCCCTCCAGGAGAAAAAGGGGGACATTTCTGGAAAAATGCCAACTCAGTAAGCCCTATCCTCTTTATCTACAGCTGAAAGCAGACTCCTGAGAGCTGAGGCCCTGGGGAAGGTTACAGGCAGTCCCTATATCTGAGCCATTTCCAGGAGAACACAATTGCAAATTCCCATCATCATCACTGAGACAGGATTAAGGCCTCATGCATTTCCTCCATTCTATCACCGTGGCAGCTAAATTTCAGTATTGAAGAAGTGATTTCAGTCTAACCTAATCGTGCTAAGTGGTGAGTGGCTCAGTTAATGCATTTTTAGAAAGCACTTTGAAAACCCTTCGTGGAAGGTATGCCATTAACACACTGCCCTCGTTGGAAAGAGTTGCGCTGGCTGTGTCATGGCCTAGCTGTTGGCTCTTTGTGCCATTTCAGGGCCAAACCATGCTAGATGCATATTCTCCCTGTAGTTTCATTTCCACCAATAGATAGTTGGCAAAATGCTCCAGTCAGATAGAGTATCCAGTGTGTCCTCCTGAATGTTCATGCCTTGGAAACTGGAGAAATAACTCAGTTTAACTGCAGTTCCAGTGAAACCAGGTTCCTGGGAAGAGGTAACATCTTCTATTAGACCAATGGATACAGATGGAGAAAAATATACACAACTTTTTGTACACAAATCTCTCTGTATTCCTTATAACGAAAAAAAGGTTTTGTCTTTTTCTGGGGTTGAACTGTGATTCCCTACTCTCCTCTGAGACTTCACCTCATAAATGTTGCTGCTTCAGAGGGAAACTGTACTTAAAAATCATAATAGTTTATTTGTCTTTTTTTGTGCTCTATAAAGCATTTCTTCTCAAGTCTTAAATTATTTCTATGTCACAGAATTGCACGTTGTGACTTTCAGAAATTCATATATATGTATAAAACATGAATAAATAAATATTCTTCAAATATCTTTCCTCAAAATATTGATGCAGAGCTTCTTGATAACTGAATAGTCCATGTGGGGTCATTCACATGTCAAGGGGAATTAGGTTCATCTTATCGAATTTTTTATGTTTTCTATATTAATATTGACATCCGAGCTCGTGATCTAGACCCCATTTGTACCAAATGGACTGTAATTGGCATTTCTACAGCATGACTGATTTGATGTGTTTTAGACAACTAATTTGGGATGAGTTGAATAGGATTCTGGAACTGCAGACTTATTGCTATTAAAGGGAGTTCAGGTGTGTAGTTTAAATACAGCCTTCTACATTACAGGTTATGAAAGTATTGTGTTTAATCACACCCAAGATATCAGATGAATTAGTCATAAAATGTTCTTAATTTCAACTTGCCAGAATTCAGCCTAAAATTCTACTCCCAGCCCCTTTTTTTGCAACATAATAACCTGATTCACACCTGCCTAGACATCTATCAAAATAAGACCATCTTCAGAGAAAACTTTGGGGTTGGAATAATATTATTTTCCGTTTACATTGGAGCGCACTGGCACTGGGACTGATACCTGTAGACTTGTGTCCCCAGTAGTGTCTGCAAAATTTATCAGGTGGCTTGCTAAATCAGAAGCATGTATGTGTTTGCCATGAACAGATAGCAATTTTTTTCCCAGTGTTCTGTTAAATGAGTTTGCAGATTTACGTATTGCTGTAAAGAAATCTAAGCATATAAGTCAAAATGAAAATATTACTCTGTGAAGGACTAGATATCATTATCCATAATGGTAGTACTGTAGTATAATTGAAGGTAACAGCGTGTAGTGTTAAATGGACAGTATCAACATCTATCCCAGAATTAGTAATAAACAAACTTCAGGAACAACCTTATTTTCCTCACTCCTTTCAGAAAAGGTTTTGCTATCAAAATGCACCTGTAAAAGCAGCAGTTGTCATTATAAGCCAGACAAATATGTGTACAAACCAGTGACCATCTCATTTCCACATGGAGTTCTCTAACTTCTTTGCAAAACTGTGATAAACGTACAGGTAAATATAACTAGCAAAGGAGAGTAAATATGAATCTCGGGTATTTTAAAATTAAATTTTCTTTAAGTTCTACATGCCAGATACTACCCATGGATGTCACACGAAAATACATTAACTCAAGCCAGTAGATTTTAGTTATTGACTACCCACAGTATTGAACAAAATGCTGCAACAACTCCTATCAATTAGAGCTCCCTGCTTATTAAAGTCTAGAAAACCAGTTTTTCAAATTAGTGACAAAAAGGCTTTTGTTACCAACATTCAAACGCTCAGTATTTCCTCACATTGTCACACTTCTGCACCATTTTCCTTCTTCGTGACCAAGAAGTGGTGGAAAAGTCTGGCTCAATAACTGTGGCTGATGAGTTACACCAGATTCTTCATAAAAAACAGCTGTTCTAGTAAATTAACCACTAGAGTGAACATAACCCTATGAATGTAATACAAACATGGTTACAGTAGTATATTGTCAATTAACTTCTTCACTCCTGCCAAATGCAAAGAGTCCAGCAATAGCGTCATAGAGCTGCTTTGCCACATGGCTGAACCACTCCAGTATATCATACTTTTTTCTTTTTATCTTTTTTCCTTTAACTTGTTTCAAGCCTTACATGCCTCAGGATTCAAAGAAAAATTAGATTTGTTCTTGTTTCTTCATCAAGAATTCTCTAGTTATCTAGATAACAATAGGAAATAGTGACAGTGATTTTCTACTAAAGCGAAATATTTCTTTCACATCTTGTGCCCTTGATATCTCCATAAAATCTGAGTGCACCTCGTGCAGTTCATCCCTTTCCTTTGTATGTATTGAAAAAGAAGGTTGGGAGAGAAAAGATGCAGCACAATATTGGAGAAAAAAACTGCTGCCAGACTTCCAAAGACAAACTATCTACTAAATGAGAGTACTTTGCTGTTAGTCACGAGATCATCCCAGCACATGAGTTACCTAAATGAGTTAAGTGAAGGAGAAGAAATAGCAGTGTAAGTAAGGTTCATTATAAGCAATAACTTACTTAAGTAGAGTGTACTATGTGAGACACATCAGTCACAGACTCATACAAAGGCAGGCTGCCAGCCTCTGTAATTACTTTCCTAATGATTTTAGTTTTCTATAAATTTAGTCCCATATGAGTAGTAGGAGCCAGTGTTCATCTGCTTACACTGCTACTTATTGGTGTCATTGCTCTCTGTCCTCTCAGATGCCTCAGCAGGAGCAAGTAGCCCATCTCACAGGGAATCTGCCTGCTTGCCATCTGGCATGCAGCATTACTGTACTTAACACTGTGGCATGGCTCAAGGATCTGTCTTTACCTTCATATCACCATCTTTTTTTGCCTACAACTATTTCTTTTTCACAAGTATTTGTCAGAAAGGTGAGGGCGTCAGTACACCTGTGCTTTAGCTCCACTTCCATAAATATTCCAGCGTAAGTTGTGTTTATTTATATGTTCCATACCTACAGCATGGCTTCCTTCGGAAGGACAACAATGACAAGGATGTTGCAACTTAATTTTGCAACATTCTTCTTTAATCCAAGGTCTGACTAATGTGGGAGAGCTATTAAATAATTATATTAAATGCTAGACCAGAGTGCTCTTTCCATCATATATGTGGGTGAGGACTTTTCACCCTTGACATTTGATGGGACAGCAGAGTTTGTCTCTGAAAAGAAAAAAGCCACTGTTGCTAGAGAAATGGTTTCAATGACTTTCAACTGTGATTTTCAGGAAACACCCAGAATAGTTTGGATAAGATGAGTCAGAAAGACAGAAGCAGTTTAAGACATCTCTGTTGCCAATTCAGCTGAGGGCATCCAAACACCAAAGCTGTTTCCAGATTACTGCATTACTGTTTCTGCACTTGCTGCGTGTCTGGGGACACAACCGGTGGCTTCTCTCTGATAAACGCTTCAGCACTCTTCCCTGGAAAGCGGTGTTAAGGCTCCAGTGGTCTGTGCATCACAGGGAATAAGAGCAGTGGATTAGCAATAGTGCACAAAACCTAGGCAGGGTGAGGGTAACATGCAATTCGTATACACAGGGAACCCAGCTTAGGCTTAGCTATGGTCTAACACATGTACACAGAGTAACAGCAGAGCTCCTAAGGACCTCACTTTCCACAACTGCTACGTCATTGTGACTTTATTTTAAAATATGTTTTTTATTGTTTATTTAAATAGTTAAGGACATTAGTATAATGTATTAGTATAATGTATGTACATACCTAAGGTATTGAAGTACTACGAGGAAGTTCTCTGCATGTTGACTGGTCAATGTCTGTAAAGCTGAGCTCTGCCCTGAGAGGTGCACAGGAGAGACCCACACCTGGGGAGATACCTCTGGAAACAACTCAGAGAAGGGAACAGCTACCCTCTGTTCCATGGCAAGGGGTATCCAGATTTCAGGTGTTATCTCAGGAGCGTTTATCATTCAACAGAACACCTTGTTAGTATGTCAGCATGAAACACCCCCAGCTGCACTGGCACTCTTTCAAAAATTATATCTATCTGCATGTGACGCTTTTTGAACTACCACACACAAACATTCCTGGTCTGAACTGCTTTCAGGCATTCTGCCACTAGCTTCTGCAGGCCTGACCCGAGTGATCCTCGCTCCGAATCACATGTTGGTCACTGCAATCATCTGAGTTAAAAAAAAAAAATAAAAAAAATCCCAGAGTACAAACTGGAATGAATTCAAGCCTCATGTGACTATGTCCTGCTCATTGTATGCTTCATTGACTTTAGCACAGACACACTGTACTTGCCACAGATATTTTGTAAATACCATCAGCAACATAATTTAAGTCTGCTCAGATGAGGGTGGAAGAATTTTCTTACGTTGATGGTACATTTAATTATCTTTTTTTCTGGAAGGTAAAAAGCTTAGCACATAATTCCCTGAGAACACAGTGAGTTCCATTAAAAACAATACATAGAAGAAATGAAGGTTACATGGTGACAAAAAATCAGAACTTTATGTTTCACTAATGTAAGTAGCATTTTAGCATGTGCAATTAACTATAAATTGCTAGATAGAAGTAAATACTCCCACTTTCTTAGTGAAAGTATATTTTAAATCATTAATGAGAAATACACCATATTTCTTGGTTTGTATTCCTAATGGTGACTTTTTCCCCATCTTTTTTTTCTTAAAATCTATATGAATAAACATAGTTCTCTCATTCCCTTAGCTAAATTGGAAAACACAAAGAGTTAGGAGGTAAAATGATTTTTATTGTAAGACAAACACACAAAAAAAGAACAGCAAAATATGGTCACTCCTGGCAATGTAAACAATACCAGCAAAGTACTTTGATCCAAAGTCCTTTCTGGTTTACATTACTGTTAATGGAATTATTCCCAGTTTACACTAGCGTGGCCAAGGAGCAGAATTTGCTCCATTCAGAAATCAGTTTTATCTTTGGATCAGCTGCTGTCCCTTCTGAATATTGGCTCCCATTTTCTATAGACTGGCATTTCAATTTTTAATAATTTCTGTGTAGCATGAGAGAGAATCGAGTAAATATGCTAACTCACTGTTCAGTCAGGATAGATCATCAGTCACTCTGATTAGGCACATTGACTCCACTAGGGAGGTAAGAAAGAGAATGAGACTTATCTAGTCAACATTAGCCATCAGAAAATCAAGCATCTGGTCTGAATAAGTAATTGTAATACAGCCAGAAGTGAGACAGAGGCATCTCGAGGGGGCAAGTTGTTATACCTCTCCTAAAATCTTAGGAAGGAGTAAGTTTCCCTTTGGATTCATCTGCATCTATCTTTCTTAGACTTTCTCTAGTGACAATAATCTGAATTTGTGACTAGATCTCCTTTTTAAATGGCTATGCTTCGGTGACGCAAGTCCCACCTGCGGCACAACTACTACTACCTGAGTGCTTGTGGGTATTAAGTCCTTAGAGACTAAGCAAAGGCTTCAAATTCTCTGCCCATGGAAGTAAATGGACTGAATCACTAAAATTAACTAAAAAGGGGCAAATGGGAATGGAAAATTACCAGGACACAAAGAGTACCTCGGGGTATAAATGAGTTGCTTGTAAGTATAGGAATTCTTAACTCACATGTACAAAGTGAACTGATTGCCAAATCTGTGGTCAGGAAGGCATTCTTCCCCACCTCCCCCCAACATATTGGAAGAGATCTAAATATTTTTGTTGTCTCCCTCGGACACACTGAGTCAGGCATCATCTGCTCCATCAAGTGGGCAGGTCCCCATGACCAGTATCGGGTGATTCTAGGTAAGAGTGCAGACTGCTGGGCACGGCTTCTTCCACATCTCTCAATGTTTTTGATTAGAGACTAACTTAAAGGTGATGAAACTAATATAAAATAGAAAATAAAAAAGCTCTTTTTACAAATATGTTTTACGTGCTATTCTTAAAACGGCACTTTGCTTCCACAAAGAACATCAGCAAAGGCATGAGGAAGTTTCTTTGGTTCATAAATTTAATTAAGCCACAGTTATGCCAATCTTTCTGACTAATTGGGAATGATGAGATGTTGGCAAGCCGTTTAAGCACTCCACTCCCAGAATGTAACCCTTCACAGACCAAAGGCACCACATAATAAATACACATTTTTACACGTTACACTCTTTACTTAGGCACATGAAAAAAGAAAACTGCAGGTTTGCTTAAGTTGCCACAATAATTACCCATAACAAGAGTACATGTGATGAGGAAAAAAAGACAGAGGGAGAGACAAATGTAGTGAGAAACTATTTTCTTAATTTGTTGCCTCAGAAATATATCAAAAATACTACTGAAGGCAGAAACATTTTTCAAAATCGTTCTTCTTCCAGCTGTCTCACATCTGGCTCCCTGGTTAGTGTGTTAACCATCCCACTGACAAAACTATCAAATAAACAGCCTTTTCTTCTCTGACCTTCTATCACCATAGGTATCACAAAGCTCTTAAAGCAAGCAAAAAAAATTGCATAGTTTTTCATCATGCATTTTAAAGTTTTGAGTTGGTTTGATCAAGACTAATCCATTTGTCTTCATAACTGATGGACAATGCCAGTTTAACTTGTTATTTATCAGATTTTTCTGGATATAGGTGAAAACAGCTGTCCTCAGAGGAAGCTAGGAACAAAGTAGTATTGTGAACCATCAGAGTCTGTTCACTGTAGGGTTTCCATTGTCATTGCAGAGACAAAATTAGAATGGCAAAAGCCCAGCCAGAACTCAATCTGGCCACTGTCGTAAGAGACAGCAAAAAATGTTTTTACAAATATATTAACAACAAAAAGAGAGCCAAGGAGAATCTCCATCCTCTACTGGATGCCGGGGGGAACATTGCCAGCAAGGATGAGGAAAAGGCTGAGGTACTTAATGCCTTCTTTGCCTCAGTCTTTAATAGTCAGACCGGTGATCCTCAGGGTATTCAGCCCCCTGAGCTGCAAGACAGGGACAGAGAGCAGAATATGCCCCCCATAATCCAAGAGGAAGCAGTTAACGACCTGCTCTGCCACCTGGATACTCACAAGTCTATGGGGCCAGATGGAATCCACCCGAGAGTACTGAGGGAGCTGGCAGAAGAGCTTGCCAAGCCACTCTCCATCATTTATCAGCTGTTCTGGTCAACAGGGGAGGTCTTGGACAACTGGAGGCTTGCCAGAGTGACGCCCATCTACAAGAAGGGCCGGAAGGAGGATCTGGGGAACTACAGGCCTGTCAGCCTGACCTCGGTACTGGGGAAGATTATGGAGCGGTTCATCTTGAGGGCGCTCACAAGGCATGTGCAGGACAACCAGGGGATCGGGCCCAGCCAGCATGGGTTCATGAAGGGCAGGTCCTGCTTGACCAACCTGATCTCCTTCTATGATGAGGTGACCCACCTAGAGGATGAGGGGAAGGCTGTGGATGTGGTCTACCTGGACTTTAGTAAAGCCTTTGACACTGTCTCCCACAGCATCCTCCTAGAGAAGTTGGCAGCTCATGGCTTAGACAGGAGTACTCTTCACTGGGTAAAAATCTGGCTGGATGGCCAAGCCCAGAGAGTTGTGGTGAACAGAGTTTAATCCAGCTGGCGGCCGGTCACAAGCGGTGTTCCCCAGGGCTCAGTCTTGGGGCCAGTCTTGTT
>JASVER010000175.1:12039-174637 GCA_030449065.1 Oceanodroma leucorhoa
GGTGATCATGCCCCTGTACTCGGCACTGGTGAGGCCGCACCTCGAATACTGTGTTCAGTTTTGGGCCCCTCACTCCAAGAAGGACATTGAGGTGCTGGAGCGTGTCCAGAGAAGGGCAACGAGGCTGGTGAAGGGTCTGGAGAACAGGTCTTATGAGGAGTGGCTGAGGGAGCTGGGGTTGTTTAGCCTGGAGAAGAGGAGGCTGAGGGGAGACCTTATTGCTCTCTACTACTGCCTGAAAGGAGGTTGTAGCGAGGTGGGTGTTGGTCTCTTCTCTCAAGTAGCTAGCGATAGGACGAGAGGAAATGGCCTCAAGTTGCGCCAGGGGAGGTTTAGATTGGATATTAGGAAAAATTTATTCACTGAAAGGGTAGTCAGGCACTAGAACAGGCTGCCCAGGGAAGTGGTGGAGTCACCATCCCTGGAGGTATTTAAAAGACGTGTAGATGTGGCGCTTCGGGACATGGTTTAGTGGGCATGATGGTGTTGAGTTGACGGTTGGACTTGATGATCTTAGAGGTCCTTTCCAACCTTAATGATTATATGATTCTATGATTCTATGACTTAAGTTGTCTCTCCATGACAAACCTAAACCTGCTATGATTAGTAGATTAGACAATAGCATTGCTGCTAAGCATTTTCTTATAAGACTTTTACTACCACCTACCATCCCAAGGAGTTAAGAGTTAGTTTGGAGCATTATGGTCAGGCCCAGTTCTTGGTTAATGCAAGTCATCTTGCATTCATGAAAATGAATGGAGCTAACTCTCTATACACAATTAAACGTTTGACCCTTAAAGAGCACAGCTGAAAAGCTGAACTAAATCACTTGTAAATGAGCTAAAACAGATGTTCACAGACAGTTCTGCATGTTCAAAGAGCAGTCCACAGCCTGCTTTAAAGTGACATATGGCCTGGCATAGATAGGATAGGATAGGATAAGATAGGATAGGATAGGATAGGATGGGATGGGATGGGATGGGATGGGATGGGGTGGGATGGGATGGGATGGGATGGGATGTCCTGAATTACAGCATCTCCTTTTGAGAGGTGTCTTAGCTCACTGACTGACTCCCAGGTGGCAGGACATTTACCACATACCTTCACACAATGTTCCTGATAGACACTTCCCCGTGCCTCCTTTAAAATTCTAGTGTCCAATATAAATAGAAAGGGATCTAAAACATTTTTGTGTTCTTTGACAGCTTTAAAACTTTTATGAGCTTTCCTTTCCATTATTTCTCTCTCATAATAGATATTACATGATCCACTTTTTTGCAAGTCTTTAGCTAGGATTTCTGAATAAATTATGGAGTGTAGTGTTCAAAAATCACTCCTCCATAAGATGAGCTTAGAGGAGGGATGAGGGATTTGAGACCTGCTGTCAATTCAGTGCTGAATTTCCCATTAATCAAATATTAATTGAAATTATTTCACTTTGTAGAAACTATATTTCTTCTCAAAATAGTGATGCACAACTGCATCCATCCATTGGTTAGGGCAAACAAGTGAAACGAAAGTAAAATCAAAACACTTGAAAGCCTCACATGGTGTGAATATGCTTCAAGTAAGACACTACAATATTTTATTACTACAACCTTTGCGCTGCCTCTCATCATTCTCCTTTGAAACTCTCACCCTCCATTCGCTGTGTCTAGGCTGTGAATTGTCCAGTGTGGGAGCTGAGTTCTTTGTTCTGTTCTTTTCAGGTAGATCATATCAATAAATTGTTGGGTAAAATTTCACACTGTTCCCACTGCTGTCAATGAGCATTTTACATTGAACTCTGCATGAGAAGAGTATGACTCATATAGTGCACTTCTGAAAAATCCCAGCCCTCCATGCATGAGGAGTAGTAAGTCCAGTTTAGTTTGTTCCTTTTCCCTGTTCTGATCACTTTAACTACTTTCAACAGAGGAGGAAAGAAACTTTCACAATCTAGTTTGCAGTTGACTTTAGGTTTCTCATTTTTAGGTAATAGTGCTTTTGCAAACTAGCCCTGTTACTCAAGTTCATCAAGCTGATTTTACACTGTTATTCATTGTTGTGCTCTTCTGAGAAGGTTGTGAGGTCTGGTGATTTCAGCAAGTGTTAGAAGTGAAAGGTCAAAGTTACAACAAAGGAGAAGAGTTGATTCACTGAAAAACCATGACTAAACTATCTCATCCTCCTGTGTCACACTTACAGCTCCACTGTAAGTCTGGGGAGAAACATTACGAAGTATGACTGTTTGGGTTAGACTACCTTATTCAAACACATTTGTTGAGATTTCCAAAGCTAATGAGGGAAATTCCCTCACTGGGTTTGAAAACCTCAAATGCTTTTTAAAAATCTATTTACATTTTATATCTGGAAAGCATAGCATACTTTGTGGATCGTTCATTGCATGCTGTGTTCATTACAAGTGCAGGAATTTGGTGTTCACTATGAAATACTTGTTTCATATACAGCCTTGTCCTTTCATAATGCCCTTGCAAAAATGTCATTGTCAATGTGTTTTAATCATTATTAGAAACCAGCATGTGAAAGCATAGTTAAACAGAACTTGAATTTTTAAAGGTGACCCTCAAGTCTTTTTGCATATATTGTGTTGAAGTAGGCGAGTCAGAGACATCTTCACTTCCGTCTCATTTCAACTTTCCCCAGTTGTCATGCAATTATTTACCAGAAGGACAGTGGGAGTGCTGATTCTGCCACAGAAGTCGTGCTTTGTATACCTGCTTATTCAGAAAATATTCAGCTCACTTTTCAGGCAGACAAAATATAAAATAATTGGTTAGAGCTGGAAACCTCTACAAAGCTACTCCCTTTCCTGCAAATTCAGATTCAAGGCAGGCAAAGCCTGTGAATAATGGAGACTGTCTGAGGGCATAACTTTCCTTACAATGGAGGGGGTATGAATCAGCAAAAGAACAGGCACTCACTTCTGTTCAAGGCTGGTTTACACAAGCCCATAAATCATCCAAATGAGGAAAGCTAGAAGTGGAAGTCAGGAATGCCACATGTGCCATGACACATGGAGCATTATTTAAAGATCATCTTACAGAACGATTCCAAGTATCAGCACAGCTATCCAGAATAGGAAACTGAGTCAGCTAGAGGGCCACTGAACTCACGCTTACAAACACTGCAAATTACTCACCATCATACTGTGGTGATTATGGAGCTACTGAACTAGGTTGTTAGGAAGGCTTCCTGACTTAATCCTTCATTTACAAACTAATGTATTTGCCTATTGTGAGCTTGGCCTTCCAGTCTTGGGGCAGCAATTAATGCTGCCTCCTCCAGAAACGTTCAGTGGAGGTCAGGGCCCTGGGGGAGGCTTCCAAAAATTCCCTCTGCCTGGACACTGCTGCCACCCACAGTTTAAGAGACAACTGATTACAAAACCAGATTTTTTTCAGCAGCTTTTAGGGTTCTTCCAGTGTTGATCATTTTTCTGAGCACAGTGGTTGCTTCTCACAGCAGAATGCCTTGAGAGTCAAGATTTTCACACGGGAAATGGGCACACAAGAGCCCATGACCTGCACACACCCTGACCATACTGCTTCTCATGGTGTGTGAGTTCATCTTAGCACCTCAATGCAAATTATATCGTATTTACAGAGCTAACTGATACAGTTAGCTATACAGACTATGAAAACTTTTCGCTTAAGTTGCCATCATATCTATAAGAAAAATAATATGCAAAAAAACCAGGAAGTGGAGTCATATTTAACATAGATTTACATATATTGTAGATGGGAATTTATCTGTACTCCCAGTACAGTTTCAAAGCGAAGCACAGAGGTTTTGCTACTTGAATTCCAGTAAAATTGTTTGAATTTGTGCCACTAGAGCCTTGCTAATCTTTTCAAGACTTTCTCTATTTTCCTTAAAATCTTTATAACAAACAGTGTAAGATCTGTTCTGTGTGATATTTCAGTCCCCACAAGGAAACGGTGATCTTTTAAAGAAACTATTTATATCCATCAGAGAATGAGTGCCTTGCACAACCTGCTACCCACAGGTCGTTGTTCGATACAACTGCAGGGACTCCCCTCTGTGGGCAGTTGTGCACAAGGAAGAGGGGAGGGATATTTTCTCCTGAAGGCTGGAGCACAGGCAGAGGCTGCAAGAGGCAGATTGCTCAAGCTCTCAAGGGAAGCTGTAAACCCATGCAGGCCAGTGCCTAGGTGCTGTAATTTTGCACATAAAGTTGCATGCTATGTATTTTTCTTATTTCCCGTTTTATGCCATAAAGTTAAACCTGGAGATGATCTATTGCAGAACAGATCTGCAAGTACAAAAAGGCCATCTTACTGTTATTTCTTATTTGTCACTGCATTTTGGCTTCTGTTTTACTTCTCTGAAGTGCTGGAGAAAATGATCTGAAGATGACATGAATCTGTGAAGCATCTTAATAACAGTCACCTTTGCAATATTTTTCCTGTGTTGCTTCAACCTTAATTTTAGTGTTGTTATTATTATTGCTCATAAGAAGTTTTAAATACGGATCCTTTGGGAGATATTTTGGAATTAAGAAATGCAGAAATGCACAAGACCATATAAAATTTCTTAATAATGAAAAATTGTAGATGTTGAGCATTATAGTCCRTTACCTTACTGGTATGGCTTTTCAGTTATCTTGCCTTCTATTGATTTAATCTTTAATCCTATAAAATCTTTGTGTAATATATAATTATTTTACCTGTCTCTCAACTGTCTAGACTGAAAACATACATTACAATGTGCCTTGTGAATTAAATCAGATTTACAATTGAAGTAATAGATTCTTTGATGGCTTACGTGAGCATAGATCCACCAAATGCATGCTAAGGAACTGGTCTTCTGAGGTTTTTTAAGCTTTTTTTTTTTTATGAGTGAGTTAAAAATTGTGAGGTACTAGGTCTACTGTAGCAGGACACTCAGCACCATTTAAAAATATTTTGCATTAATCATTGACCCTTCTACCTGGAGATAGGCAAAACCATGTCTCAACCTACTACCCTTTGTTATTTACCATATACCATGCTTAGCTTTGCACAGAAGAAATGCAGATTGGGCTGGAAGTAAAGAGACAAAAGATTATCCGTCTTCTTCCTGGAAATGTTCAGTCAGACTATTTTGCTTCCATAGAGTGAAAAAGGCTGTTAAGATACCATGTGGAAAAGAGGTTGTGACTTTTTTTTTCCATTGCATTTTTTTAAATAAACCAGTGATTTCAAAAATAAAGCATTCAAGGAGGAAAAAATAATAAGAAAAACCAACGGGGCCTTAAACAAACTTCTGTGTTTAAAGAAAACTAATTCAACATTATGGGTGAATCTAGTATATAACCTATGTAAGCAATACAAGAAGTTCTAGATCTGCTTTCGCTGTGGAGTCTGTAAACCTCACGCTGGTAGCTCACTGCACTTGTAATACTGCACAGCAGTGGCTCTAGCTCACAGAACCTCATGAAAGATCAGAGTTATATCCTGCTGCAAAAGCACTCCCGAGCTAAAGGAAATGCAAATAGAGTTGAAGAGCACTGTGGAATTCGCTCAATATTCATGGCGAAAAATACTGATTTCTTTACCTGCCTTTTTCTGATTGTTTTCTGAATTCGGAACTAAATGAATAAGCTTCTCTCATGTTTTCAGGGTTCATTGCAGTCATGAGGCCATAAAGAAAATCTAAGTATACAAACTACAAACTGGACTTTTAAAGGGGACATCATATCTCAGGTGACTAGTGATATATGTTTGAACGTTAGCGGCACAGAAAGGGACATAGGATCTGTCTTCACATTCATTTTCATTCCATCCAAGAATCCAAATTCCGTATTTTTGCTTGTATTTCTAACCTGAACCACTCATATTTTTTTTCACAGAAGATGAAGACACAGTATTTAACAATATAATTTAGATTTATGGAAGCTTAATATGACACTTGAAATTTTTCATCAATTTTTTTTGGCAAAACTACACAGGCCTGTTCATTAAGACTATTATTCAAACRTCTGTTCTAAATGAAAATGTTTATTTATCTGATTACCCATCAGAGTCATGTATCAGCATTAAGATCCTCATTTGTGAGAAACCAATTTACACAAGAAATTTCTTGTTTTGTATCAAAGAAGACAAATCTTTGGTACTCTTAGAAAATCTCTTTTAATTGGTAAAAGCAATTCTGCTGGCGTTCTTTGTATTACTGGCTCAATATTTTCCAGATGAAATGTCACCTGAACATGTGTTATTTAAAACAAGATAGCTAAATTCATAAAAGATTTGAAAAGCCTTAACC
The DNA here is from genome assembly GCA_030449065.1 of Oceanodroma leucorhoa. NCBI lineage: Eukaryota > Metazoa > Chordata > Aves > Procellariiformes > Oceanodroma > Oceanodroma leucorhoa. The sequence continues at coordinate 18,307 of JASVER010000175.1, forward strand.
ATAACAAAATGTTGATCATCAAATCAAAGAAAGAAGGATCATTTTGGAGAACAGAGAATGAAGACCTGCTCTCTAGGCCAGGATTAAGCCATGTGAGTGTAACCTGATGTTTGGGGGAATTTGTCTATGAGGTAATTTAAATAATCGTGGTTCTTGTTATGAAATTGCTCTGTTGTTAAACTTCAATGCATAGCTAGCCATCAGAAGACTAATTTTCCAACACCTCTCCCCACCCTTCTGGAAAAAGTTATAGCACAAACAAAAATGTCATTAACAGGTGGATGAACAGTGGTTGAACTAAAGAGAATACCCAATGGAAAAACTGCTTATCTCTGGGGAAGTACACGCAAATAAATGGAAAATCCTCAAACCAAAGAACAGGGAAGTTTTCTTTTTTAGCAGAGGGGTTCTTTTTATTGAGGGTACAGTACAAGAAAGAGAGGAAAGGACCATAGGAGAGAAAAGGATTCAGGAAAAAAGCTTTATGTGGGAAGGGGAACTTGGCCCAACCTTACAGAACAACAAAGATAGGTAGGACGAATGTTCGGACCCAAACTTGTAGTTATGCTGATCCTGCCACAGCTACACTGAGGAAATAGCAGCAGAAACGACCTGCAGAGATTTCTGTACTCTTTGGTTATATCTTTCCAGTGGAGTAAACACTGTCAGAGAATATTCACAAGCACTGGAACTTGCTCCTCTGCATCCTGCTATGCTGCCAGGATGGTCTCTGGGATGGGACCTATATCAAACTGGAGGCTCTCCCAGCATGAGAGGGGCCTTTCCAAGTAGGCAGTTTGGATGGGACAACCTTATTCTATTTACTGGTACAGCTGTGAGCTATGCTGGCTGCAGAGCCTAAGAACAACACCAGAAATTATTATTTTATGGGTAGGCATGTATTTTTTACTTCCACAAATCCTTCCTGTGTCCTTGGTCCCTCCCCAAGCTCCTTTCTATGTTCTGATGAGAAAGCATGCTTGTTTAACTTTCCATGGCAATGGTACATGAGATATCCACTAGCAGGTTTTTCTTCATAAGCACACTGGCCTCTGCCTTATTTTGAATGAAAATTTAATAATATTAATAAAAAAATGCAAGGTAAATCAGAAAGAGGTGCTTTCACTGACTGGCTCTTTTATCCTTTGTGAGAGTGGCCTTGCAAATCTTTCAGTGAAAGAGATGGTCCAAAGCTCTATTTGCATACTGGCATGGGTGGATGCTGCTGAAAAGAAAGGGTAACATACAGCTGATGAGTGGCCGGTCTATGATATTAACAGGTTGGAGACTGTCTTTTAATATCCCACTTTGCCCTGTTTCATTCCATGTAATTGTTTCTTCCTCCAGACTCTCAATACTCATGGTATTCTTCAACACTTCCATGTAATTTACAATTAAGAAATAAATGGCTTCTGGTAGAATTACCAAAGCAGTCGTGTCTATCCAAATATGCAAGCAACTTAACCTTCACATCCCAGCACACTGAGGTCCCTGTGTTGAGCTTCAGGAATAATGTGGGTTTGATATTTTACCGAAATGTACCCCACCAACCCCTAACATCACAGTAAGCTCTGTTTATCACCCTGTGTTGAGCTTCCCAAAGCTGGTGGACAATTGTGCCACCTACCACTGTCCCACTGCAGCTGGTCCCCTGCTCCCTCCTTCCCACCCACAACCACCACCATTTCAACCACTGTCCAAAGTCACAGGTTCTGCACAGGGAATATACCTAGTGGCTCAATGGGTGTGGTGTTCTTGTCTTTTTTTCTGTACTTAGAAAAGTTGCCTTTCATACATGAAGGTTTTGCAACTTCTGTTGTTTGCCTTAAACACACAAATACATGCAAGCTTCCTCAGATGAGGAAAATCATTTAATAATGTTCAGGTGGTAAATGAATAGCTTTGCAAATGCCTTCAAGTCCTATACCTTTGTTGCAGCACCCTTTCTCTTTCCTTGCCAGGCAATTCCTCATCCATAGCTTTCATCATAGCTTCTCGTTCTTGCAGGCCCGGGACATGACTGAAAATTGATGGCACGGTTCTCCACCAGGAAGGATACTGTTTTACTGGGTGGCCCTTTGAAATCCAAGGTAGTGGCATACACATTGACAAAGGTACCACCAGAGACTGGAGGTACTCAGACCCCCAGGTGTGGCAGAGATAAGGGAGCGGTCAGAATGACACAGTGGGAAGGAGATTGCCCATTACCCACAATTTTCTTCTTGTTTTATGTTCTAAATTCCTCATTTGTGCTAGCTGGACAACTTTAAAACTCCATCCACTGTGCCCGTTGTGTGAACTGCTTTTCTTGTGATATAGTACTTCCACATCCCATAGTGTATTGCATCAAAAGGTGCCAAAAGACCTACGTGGTCTTTTACCAACAAAACTGCAAATAGTGAGGACATGCAGTGCTGGTACAGATGCTTTGACCTGTGGTGTTCTTGCAACTCAATTTTGTCATCACAGATGATGAATCAGCAAAAGTACAGGTGCCAAATTATGTAACACAGAGGAAGCTTGAGTTAAATTAAACTCAGTTCTCATAATACAAATTAGCTGGAAAATAATGACAGAGATCATATTTTAAATTGGGGTGAATCACACCCCAAAATTGACAACAGTCAATTTTAAGGGGACAAATGCTTTGTACCTTTGGGAATACTCACACTGGAGATAATACAATGCTCTTCAGTTAATATTGGTTTCTCACAGCCCATAGCCTGTTATCCAGATGACTAAATCACAAATGCATGCTCGAAACTCCAATTTAGACTTGGCTTGGCTGTCTCTGTACACACTCTATCTGTCATGTTTAGCTACTGCTGATATTTTGCTATCAATATGAGTGAATCATCCTCTGAATCACTTCAGATTTTCTCTCAGAGCTCTTTTAAGAGCCATTATAATACTGTTAGTCTGAATGTCAGCTCTCAATGAACTGAAAGGTCTGAAGTCAGTGTTAAGACCCACCAGCAGCTGGAAAGGGCTCCAGATGTCATGTGGTAAATCAGTTTTCCAGCACTCCTCTTTTTATGGTTTTCTTCTCACTCTGTGACTTCATCTCTTCACTTGTCCTGCCCAGAATGAAAGATTCATAAGACTTCAGGATGGGGAATTTCTCTAGTTAATGAATCTGCAAAATACTATTGAAGCCCAGTCTAGCACAGATGTGGGCAATAAGTCCGAAAGGTGAAGATAGCATCCCACCCCAGCTGGAGCAGGCATCTTCATGTTCTTTGAAAATACTTCCCCAAAACTTTAAAATATAAAAGTTTACCAGTTGAAAAGAAACTGAGACCCTGGTCATGCAGCATTGTCACCTGAATTTGAACCAATGTTTTAAGATCAGCTCTGATTCCTAACTGTGTCTTCATTCACCAGCCTTGATTTCTTAGTAGTTTTTTTCTGGAAGGCTGGATGTTTGTCCGATGCTGTTCATAAGAGAGACACTTAGTGTGGAAGAGCTAGATGAAACACTTGACAGAATACATTTTCATAAAAATATGCATTTTTCCAATAGTCATATATTTCAAATAAATTTACTGATTTCAATAGTTTTTTTCAAACTGAACAAAAAAAAATCAATATTGTGAAGTGATTCATTAGTAGTCTTAGTCTTAGTCTTAGTCTTAGTCTTAGTATTAGTATTAGAATTAGTATTAGAATTAGCATTTAGTACAGCAAGAGGTTATGGCTCATTCGGTTTCCAGGTTGGAACAGTAATGCTTTTAAAACACCAGAATTTCCTTTAGAATTAAAAATGCTTATTTTCAACCAGTTGCATGTAACAATACATTGGTGGAATGAACCATCTTAGGGAAACACCTTTTGTTTTATGCAGTACATGCAAGAAATTTTGCCTAAGGCAATAATCCATGGCATAAATACCGTGACACCCAGAAATACAAGGCTGCAGCCAAAGAAAGTTAATGTTTCCAGGATGGTTATGCCCATATGGATTATATTCAAAGGGCTGCCAGGCCCACAGAGTGCTGTGAGTGGCAACCTGCAGCTCTCAGGGTTGCTGATCCTTGTACGGGACTCGGGGACCCACAGGGCAGCTGGAGGGAGGCAGCCTGGCACACAGCTTGACCCACATCGGTCCCTCCTACTGTGATATATTCTGTATCTCTGCTGCTACCTACGAGGTGTCTTTTCAAATGACCAGCTACTTAGACCTCAGCAAGGAACAAGCAGAAAGAGCTCACCAGCTGGTAATGCTCTTTATCCCATCTGTAAATCTCTCAGTTCTAAATTTCAGTTTCTGCAAGCTTTACACAGCACATGGTAAGAGGTTTCACTGTGCCTTCCATCACTTTGAATTAACAGTGATAATAATAATGCTTAACCTTTGTAGAGTTCTTTCTATCTTCACAATGCTTAACTAACATTAGCTAATCACATTACAATAGCTGGGCTGCTTATCATTCCTACTCTTTACAGTGCCATGAATAATCTGATAATTATTTCTTTAGCTCATATAAACAGCTTGTCCACTCTCCTGTCATTTTCTATTTTGCTTAAGCTATAAATATCTGATATTAACTGAAGAAATGAAGAAGTTTGTCAAGCTCGCCCTAAACTAAAGCATATAATTATGTTAATATGGTAGATCTGAGAGTGAATAGAAGCAAATTCTATGCATGTTCTTTTACTGTATTTTTACATTTATATCCCTAGTTATGGGCATCTGCTAAGGATTATATTGTTTGAGAATTAAAATGTGCGAACTAGTTTATTTGGAATCTGTCCATATTGATTATTTAAAAGCACTCTGTATTTATTGTTTCAAACATTGAGTACTGACATACTATGCCAACACCATACTGTAATAGTGTATACACTATAGTGGGCAGAGACTGTAGTTTAAGCAGCTTACAGTTCAGTATTCAAATTCCATTTTATTGTTAAGAAGCACCAAACTCTGTGTCTTTCCCACACCCTCATCAATAAATGTATAACTTCTGGCCTCAGATAATCAGCAGAAGGATCAGGAAATAAGAATTGCAAACTTCCCACATTTTATCCGGTGTTAATTATTCATGTGGAATGATCACTCTGTAGCAAAGAAATAAATTTATTTCCATATTCAGAAGTGAAATTAATTTCTTTGGCAAATAACTGTTTCTCTGTGCTCTCCTTTTTCATTGGAATAGAACTATTTCATTATCTCATGAGATCTACTGTGGTTTGGATCATGGTTGCTTGCCAGTGGTATTGAGATTCTCAGCTGGAGATAATGCAAACTGTTTGCATTGATGGTGCGTTTTCTTTGGGGTCCTGACCCTTGATTTCTATTTTAAGATCYGATTGCTTTGAGCTTTCATCCATGGACCTCTGTACGTTACACTCCTTGCATTATAATTCCCCARCTTTATCCAAGATAGGCACAAACTATACTGCATCCTTACTAGCATCTGCAACAGACTTAGTTATCTCTGCCCCAGTCTCTAAGAGACAAGCAGATCCCGTTATTATTCCTTTACTAATACAGTTTTGCGTGCATGGTGCTTTATAAGGAAAAGATGAGTCACTGTTCCAAGAGATCTCACCCTATAAATTAGATGTGGCACATGGAATGATGACAGTAAAATGATTGGGGAAGGAATACATTTTAATATATGAATTTATTGAAAGATTTTGTGACAAATTCCCTTTATGTTTGTATCTTGTTTGACCAAGATATACAACTCAAACCCAAAAGATAAGGGACTATGCTCAAAATGGGGCTAGACCCATTCTTCTTGCAAGCTCAGCTCTTCTGTAAGTGCAGAGAGGACAGCACTTGTTCTGAATAAGATACTATAGCACTTTGACACCAAAATTTATTCTTAGCCACCAAAAGAGATATTAAAATGAATAATGACTCTTCTCAGCAGGCACTGAATTGCAGCCTTAATCCCAATCCTAGTGGGAGAAGGATAACAGTCATAATGCTCCCATGTGTGAAGCAAACATTTTTACAAAATTGCAGGAACTCCAAAAACACAAGCGAACATTTCTTTTGCTCCAGTCTGCAAAAGAACATCCTCCCTCCACCCTGCGCCAGGGCACAGGGGTCTGACAGAAAACCTATTCCGGCCCTGGAGGTGCTCCCTGCGTGTGCTCCCCTCAGCCACCCGAGTACCTCTGCACCATCTACCGGTACAAACCCCTACCTGCAGCAGTCAGGACAACAAAAGATAGTTTTTGCTTTGAAAGGCAAGCCTAACAATTATTTACTGGAAAAATGGCAGTTTGGGCTGTCCTACCTGTACACTGTTAGTACCTTGTACACCTGTATGTATGGACAACAGAAAGCGCTTGTTTTCCTAGGAATTCCTTGTCATGGTAAAGTCAGATGTACTTTAATCCTTCAAGYCAAATTAGTACAAAGCAAAGTATTTCAGCACTTGTCACCTGAGTGGTCACACAGCTCACCGTGGGAATGTTTTATTGAAGAAATAACGAGGTACCTAACCACTGTCACCGTGAGGGTCAGGAGGAAGCCACTGCCTGGGAACACCTGGAGGCTGGGAGTACCGTGATCACACATGACTGCACAGTTAATTAAAGGAGAGGGAGAGGATTTTAGATTTGAGCAGTGGAAGAGAAGGTGACATCAAGAGGAATCACCAGCACTCTTGCACAGTTTCTGTCTTGTTCTCCTGTAACGGACATCTACCTTGCAAGTCCTGCAACTCTGTATAGACCCATCAAGAGGCTACTAATGCAGACAGGGCAGGCTCTGCGGGATGCAGAAAGGCATGGCAGAGGAGCGGCTCCCGGCAGCACATCATGAGGCTGCCTGCTCTATTTCCTCTGGCAGATCTGGAAGAAATTCAGCCTGGGACGAGCATGGCCGAACTGTAAATAAGAGGGCTGTGTTTGTCTTTGTCTGGAAGGTTTTCCGTGTACAAGACAGTCCCGCGTGAAGCACGGTGTTTCTTCGGGACCACCCTGTCTTGTTTTGCACGGTGTTCACAGAAACCTGAGTGTGACGGTAGTAAACAAAGGGAAGGCTGTGGCTGTGTCAAGAAAGCCGGCTGCTCCTCGCTAATTGGCCGTGTGCTTATTTTGTGTTCTYACATTGCCACCCTCTGACAAGCCGGTGGATTAAAACCCTGCCGTTCGACGGACAGCTGGAGTTTGGGCAAGGCGTGTTCATGAAGTACGAGCCTGAACACAACACAGCAGAAATGCATTTTTACTGCCATGGTTTGGCTTGAATTTAATGTCTTTCAGGTTCTTTAGTAAGTCTTCCTGGATATTTCTCATCTATTGCTGTACAAGAAATATTTGTTTAAAAGCTGATTTGGGGATGTGTAGCGGAAAGAGAATTCATCTCAGTGCAAAAAACCTAAATCAGTCTCTGTGAGTGTTCCCTCCGCTCCCAGAGGAATTAGAGATGAGAAATGGTGTTATCCTGTGTATGCTAAAGAAACTAAGTTATTGGCTATACAGACTAAGAGCAGAGAGTATTTACTGAGGGTTCATGGAAGCAGGAATACCAAAACCTTAAGACCAAAACAACCAAGTACATTGTACACAGATACTGTGAATACTAATCCATGTACAAGAATAGCAGCAACTGCTGCATCATCACGTTGAAACCGGCTGTTTCCCACATATTGGGGGATATATTCTGTCTTCCTGACCCACCTTCCCACCTAGAGCTTGCCTGTGAAAATCTAACAACGTTTGTATCTGTGTGAATGTCAAATTATACAACACCTAAAGGGCACAAAATGCAGTGCACAAAGTAAATATTTATATCTTCTCATATAAAATGTGAAAGGTAATTTTACATAGTGATTACCTTCAGCCAGAATTGCTTATATCTGAGACAGTAGTGCATGAAGAATAACTGAACGGCAAAAAGCTATGCATATGTTTTTGAAACAGGAGGGATTATATATGCCGTGTATGGCATTTTACTTGATACCTTCTTAAGAGCATCTTATTAGTAGAAGAGAGATGTGGACAAACTGAAAAGAGCACAGTAGAGATTTACCAAGRCAATTATGGGGACAAAGAATGACATAAAAGGAGAAGTTGAAGGAACTGGTGGGACAATGCCCTGCACAATCTGGTCTGGTTTTGACATTAGCCCTTCTTCTGTCTTTCAAGGTTAGACCAAACAACCTCCAGAGGTCTTTGCCAACTTACATTTTTCTGTGATTATGACATACTTTCATGGACATATGGACAGCGATGCTCGACCTTGTGCATCTCAGGTTTGCTCCACAGCTTATGTCCCTGCTCCTCTCAGACAAAAGTGGTGCTGCCAGGTAGCTCCCTGCTTCGGCACCAGGGACAAAGAGGAGCTTAAAACCTTCCCCAAAAGATCCGCTGTGAATATGGAGTGTTGGTCATACAGTAGAGGGCTCCTTGCTACTTTGTTTTGTCAGGTTGTTTTAACAAAATGCAAAGTTTAAAGTGTAGAATGTCCTTCAGACTAGAAATGAGAAATTATGCAGGTTGGTTAGTGATCACAAAAAAAGCCTGGAGAAAAAACTCTCTTCAAAAGTGGCATTTTTAATAGCCTATTCCTTATCAAGGTAGGGAGCTAGGGCACACAAAATATGCTATGCATTACAACTTTCACTTCCATCATGGATGTCACCTTAACTTTGAGTACATAAGATGGTGAAATTTGGCATGGTACCCATAGTGGGTACAACTCAGAAATAAATATTATCCCAAATAACTGTTGGGTCTTGGTTTTTTGGTTGTTTGTTTGGGATATTTTTGTTGTGCCTTTTTTTTTTTTTTTTTTTTATTCCTCTTCTGTGGCTTTATTATATCTTTGGAAAGAACATCTGAAGTATCAAAAAAGCGTTCCAGGACAGACTTTGTATGAAACCTGAACATGAAAGAACAGAGACCCTTAAAAAAAGGACAAGCATGGAATATGATTGTGAAGCTCAAATTCTAGGAAGTGGCACAGTCCAGTAGTAAAAAACAAATAAATGTGACTCCTAAAAATAGCTTGATTTCCTTTGATTATAAGAACAGGTGTTTCTGTTTATTCAAGGGAATAATGACTAGATTTTTTACACTATGTTTATTACCATAGTATTTAACTAGAGCTGAGAAAATTCTCAATGACAGGTCCATTTATTTACCCATCTAACATTATGCTTGTTTCTAAAAACTTTTGTATACCTGAAAGCTTTTTAAGCATATTGCCAGAAAAAGCAGATGTTGAGGACACTGAAATTAAAATCAGTTCTTTAGTTAATAAGACAGATTTTGGCTGAAATGGGAAATAAGTTTTATAGCTTGAGACATCTAGTAAAGGAATAAAATAACCCTTCTAATTAAGAAAGATCAATGAATGAGAAAATTCAAATGAGTAAAAAAAAAATTAAGGATAAATGTATACAACATTTTTATGAACAATTTTAAAGCAAAATGAAAAATGCATTTGTTTGAAAATAATTCAGAATTAGAAAATACTACTGTGACTGTTCTTAGTGACTGTCTTAAGCATAAGAGTATGGAATATTTACTCAGATATCATATCCAAGAAGATGCTTATCATCTCCAGTGTTAGCGTTGTTTGTAGTTAAAACTCAGCATCCAATTTTCTGTCACCTGTAGCTGAAAGTTGACATGTTCCTCTGTTTCTGAATTAAAAAAAAAATCTAGATTTGTGAGAAGGAACATATTCACCAAAAGAAAAGATTATGCAAAGGATGTCTCTGATATGATGAACATGGCTGATGGAAACCCAAGTGAGACTAGAGACTAGATAGATAATCGTGAATTAAGATCCTTCTCTCTCTTGGATTGTCCACAGCTGACAAGACACAAGAAGAGATGAGACAAGAAGAGATTCGTCATATTCTCCTCTAAGAGGAGTCAAGAATGAAGGAGTGAAGCTGAGCCTGGGAAAACATGGAGGGTGGGAGGAAGGTGTTTTATTTTGTCTTTGTTTCTGGCTATCCAAACCTATATAATYGGGAACAAATTAAATTAATTTTCCCCAGGTTGAGTTTGTTTTGCCCATGATGGTAATAATTGGCAACTTATCTTCCTGTCCTTACCTTGACTCATGAGCTTTTCTTCTTATTTTCTCCTCTTGTCCTGTTGCAGAGGGGGAGTAAGAGAGTGGTTGTGTGGGTGTCTGGCCACCAGTCAAGGTCAACACACTGTAACCACAGATGATGGTAACGTCATACAAGAATATTAAACAATAAAATATACTGGCCTAATCAGGACTGGGGAGCCAGCGACACATGCGCTCAAATATTTTTTTCTGAGATTGGCCTTCAGTGATAAAGGAATTACTTCTAAGCATAATAAATGTAGCATTCTGGAGACACACACAGAAAGGAAAAAGGTCACCAGATAAATAGTAAAATATCACTCATAACCAGAATAGAAAAAGGTGCACGTCCAGCATGATTATTGAAATAATTATTTTCTGACATCCCGTGATTTTAATTGCATCGATTTAATAATGTATTGACAAGAGAAGCAAGAACTATATTTACACTGTTTCATCAAGGAAAAAAAATACGGGTGTTTTTGGCTTTGCGAAACTAAGTTGTCTAATTTTGTTGCCTTTCCTAAGAAAAACTCTGGTCCAGAAAGGATTCATCACAGCAAAAATCAGTCCAAATTTCTCTTGCTTTGGAAAGCTATGAGCACAAGAAAGCAGCAGGTTATAGTGGAAACTGTTTTGCAACTGTAACTACAGTGGCCTAAATGAATGCCTGCTCTTATGTGCAAAGATGTCCCAGATGAATACTTCTACTTTAGAAAGTATCATTGTACTCGAATCCCAGGCAGCTGAACAAAATGTCCTCGGTGTTTTCACGGCAGACAGTGCATAGTCTCAGTATGTTGTTCTGAAATGGGAGAGAGTAGGTGTACACCAGGGTGTTCACATGATTTCCTGTTTGGGGCGGTATTTGTCTGATGTTCACTTTAGCATTCTACTTAGGGTAATTTTTCTTCTAAATTCTCCAAAGCACATAATTAAGGAAGAGGGTTAAATGGTTGATTTAATTAAGTTAAAAGCTCTATCTAAAGTGTGTGCCAGCTACTAAAAAACATTTGGAAAAGCTTCAGTTTTATCCTTACTTTCCGGAGTGGGCATTCTTCCAGCCACTGAATCAAGAGGCAGAAAAACCTGCTTAGAAAACCTTATTGAGTCAATACACATTCTTCTTCTCCCACATCAATGTCTCCCAGATGCCTTGAAGCATGAGCTTTAGCAGCTTCCTACCTAGCCCCCAAAACTGGTAATATTTTGAAGATATTAGTAGAAGCAGCATTGTAATAGCATCCATAGTATTCTAGCCAGGGCTAGAGGATCCCACCACGTTATGCCCTACACAAACACAAGTAAGAAGGTCTTGTTCTACAAGACCTACAATCCAAGAATGACAAGAGCAAAATGATTTATCTCAAAGGGTTTAACTGAAGCAGAAACTTTAAAGAACAGGAAAGACAGACACATGTACTCCCTTTCTATGTTGTATATCACCTTGGGAAAGCATGTGCAACTTTCCCCTCTAATGAGTGGAAGAGGTTCACAGCCTACAGCTGCTGCCATGTGGATGTGCCTTGTAGGAACAGATACATTGGGCTCCATCCCATCTCTGTTTTTTTCTCACCATTACCAACTGTTGTATAGCATCCCAGCCAACCCATGTCCCACCTGGGACGATATCTACACACTGCCAGGTGCAACTTTTGAATGGCACAACTGAATGGGAACATGCTGCAGCATGGGCAGGGGACTTCAAGAGCAGGAATGGCAGTACTGACCTCACATAACCTGAGCAGACCTTCACGTCTCTCATCCTCTGCTAGATGACTCAGTGTGGCATTGGCATCAGCGGTCCTCAGTGTTAACCAATGGCACATGAGGAAGGAGAGGGAGGATTCCGAAGTAAACAAGTATTTAGGCAAGGGAGCCTTTTTAAAGTTCAAGATGGTTTGCTTATACTGTGTCTCAGTGGGAAAGGAGGACTCAGCTGAGAAGTGAGACTTGAAAGAGATTAGACAGATAAAAGTTGAAAAAGGAGTAGGAAAATTATGTCAAATCCAAGCAAACAGGACAAAGCAACGAACTGTCAGACAGAAATGGAGGACCAGCAATTAACAGCTTCAAAAAAGTAAAATAGGCAGTTAAAAACCATAAACAAGAAAACAAGCATTCACCCAAGCAGATTGAGTTCACCTCCCCCTATTTCTTTCTCTAACTCTGGTATCCTTGTTAATGGGATTACAACTAGACCAGTGTACTGAGAAACCCAGCAAGGAATGCCAGGCCCCAGCTCCCTCCAGATGGAGACCTGCTCCATGTGAGTTGGATCACAAGGTTTGTTCCGGGGCGGGGAGTGTGCAAACTCTTTCCCATGAAAATATGGAAACTCCACTCTGTGTGAAAATATTGGGAATCTATCTGAACACACAAGTCTCTTTCCTACAACATATTTTTCCATGAGAGAGTAATCCAACTCTACATTTTTTAACAGTATACCCTGCAGGTTCTTCATATGAATACACATACTTTGAGGATCAAAGATAGAATGTGAGAGAAAATATGTTTATTTCACTTACAATGGCAAAATATAATTCTTCTGGCCTCTTCAAGTTTCAAATAGGGATTTGTGTGAGCTACATCTTACATCTGTTTTGGGCCCCAAATGGGCATTTTTAACCTTGGAAAACTTTTAGCTAAAAGACTTGTGTTTCAACACCAGCTGGAACAATAGCAAGCTCAAATATAACATACAGTTCAGTCTGGAAATTGAATGACTGATACAAATCACGAGATGGATGGAGAGTAATGAATATGCACCYACTCACATTAGAATTGCCTGCCACATAAAGATTACAAGGCAAAGATAACAATAATTTTCCTACTAGTTGGTTTATGTTGCAAAAAGTTCTAGGAAAAGGTTTTTTTCCAGAACGTTGTCTGAAAACCAACTTCTTTTTTGGCTGCATCCATATCCTCCTTACAGCAATCTTTATTAGTGAAGAGAAATCTGTTACACCTCTCCCAGTATTGGGAGAAGAAGAGAAGTCAGTGGAAGAAGCAGCTAACATCCCTGCCTCCCGTAACAGGCTGTAGAACCATTATTTTGCAGAATGAGTCCCACTGCTGTTCAGATGAGAGGTCAGAGCCAACACGGCAGGCTTTGCTGGCATGACCAAGGGGAGGCTGCATATGGTGCTTGCGTTGTCCGTAAAGTGGTTGCATAGCAATTCCTTTGATAATTGGGGTGATGATGTTGCTTAGAAACATCAAAAGGAACTTTTCATCGGGAAATCAGTATTCAGTCCAAAACGTGGCTAATGGCTTGTGGTACTTCTACCTTCTAGGTAACCTCCTTTTTTTTTCACCTTTTCCTCTTTCTTTTTTTTTTTTAATAATTTCTGTCATCCCCAAACTTGTCTGAAAGTCAAGGAGAAAAACACCATTCAAAGTGAGTGAGCTTCAGGCCTGCAGTGCCAAACTCTCCTGAATAAAAAAAAGGAAAGGGACTGAGTCATTCTSAATGGAAAAGTTGGTGCAAACTTTATGCCATGGTGGTGCGTTCAGTTTGTAAGGGTTTCTACAAACATTTAAACAGTGCTCKTGTGAACTCCTACTTAGAAACTTGAATAACTGCCTTATACCAGTAATTCAGCAATTGACATTTCCCCATGTTTAAACAGTGAGACCAATGTGGTTTAAACCATCATGGTTTATTGGGAACAAAAGGAAAACACAATAACACAGCAGCTCGGGGAAAGAGCAACTAAATGACAGCATGCAGGATTACCATTTTCTGCCCTGATTTCCCAGTCCTCTCACCACAGCCAAGGTAGCTAACTGCTATCTTCCCCTTGTCATTGCACTCATACTTAATTCATTGCCCAGGTTGGTAGGATCCCCCATAGTACATATAATTTTACTGGGCCCCATGGGTGATTTCGGCTGAAGTGATCCAAATTCAGTGATACATGCTGGTACAGTGGCCGCCCTGTGGCAGTTCTGCTCCGGACTGTTGACGTTCTTGAGCATAGGTCATTGCTCAGACCCTGAACTGCTGGAGACATCTCCCACTCCTCCTCCAAAGTTTCAAATGCTGTTCAGGGTAGAATTAAGGCCCTTAGTAATCCCTCTGCTTACAAGAGAAACACTTCCCTAGTCAAATGTAATTTTCTTCCTCATTTTTATCTTCTTTTCATTTTATTCTGACTTTTCCCAGAAGYTATCTGCAGCGGGCAGGGGGACTCCCCCACCCTGGGCACGTTTGCCTGTTCGCTTTCAAACATGAATGCCAACATTATATTCACTTCAACAGTAAAACTTCACAGCTTATTTTTAAGCAGAAAATTTATAAACTGTTACATAACTGACATGCAACAGAGGCCTGCCCATCCAGTTAATTCCCTTTTTTTCAAAAGCAGATGCGGGCAGAGCATTCACTGGCTTGGCAGGAGCCTCCATAGCTCTCCGGGCATTCTGGGCTGCTTTTCTCCCACTTCAATGTCGGGTATTAAGAGTAAGCTCATCCTCTTTCATGGCTTCAGACCACCAGGTTTACAACAATTTATAACAGCTTTAGTACCTCCAAGATAAACAGATTATACGTAGTAACGTACACAAGTGATTCCATGCATTCCTATGTGCTCTATAAGTGACAGGGATGAAGGCTGTCCAGAGGCAGAAGAAATATATGGATGAAAGCCTCACTCCCACACAGCAGTGAACCAGGCTGAAGTAATCCACCATGTCCCCTGTAAAGTAGCTCCTAATATGAGAAAAAATCCCTCCGTTCCGGCAACAATTAGTACTTCTTAACCTCCTTTGCATGGTGAGGGCAAAAAATGAGGAGGGTTTGAAGTACTAAAGTAGTAAACATTCCCGTCCCCCCCCAGCCTGAAGCAGAGTGAATAGGGGGATTACAAGGGAGAAGTAGAAAGTCCAGGTCTCCCTGGGCAGCTGACTTAATGGTTGTCTGTGTGATTGTGGTTTCCAATACAGAATCAAAACAGTTTCTAGTAGCAACTAGTTGTAAACATTTGGGATCCTGAAGGTAATGAACTCACTCTGCAACTAACAAACAATAGAGTCATCAAGTACTACAATTTCAGTCCCGTAAATACAACACCAGCGGATATCAGTGAGCTGCTTCAGTCCAAACACCTCACACTGGGCTAATGCTTTTCTTTAGAAAACAAACACACGCAGATGGGATTTGTTGTCAGAATAGGATCAGGATTGTAAATGAATGAGGTCATTCACAATAATGCTGCTGCTGTAGGAGCAGGTCCTTGCTAGTTGCTGGGAAGAGCATGTTGTTTTTTATCAGGTAAACACATAATGTTAGTCTTCCTCTATTTACAAGAAAAGAGGATACAGAACCACTTAGTGAAAAAGTCATGTGGATTACTTTTCAAACCTGTAAGGGAAATGTCTCTCTTTTTACAATGAATTTGCATAACAGGTGTAATTCTATTGCCAGTGAGCGGTAAACACGAATCTGTTGTGACACAGGACTTCTACTTCCATTCACCTCATAATAATCTTCTCAGGAAATTGAACCTTGTTACACAAGCAGTGGAGCACAGCAAGGTGAAGTGACCTCCCAAGGAAACTCATCTGGCAGCACCAGTGGCAAAAGCAGACTCCCACATCTCCAGGGTCCTGAGGCACTGCTCCATCTATTTATCACATTACAGTGTGGAAATGCTTTGGTAACTTACAGTTAAAGATGCTGGGAAGAAGGAAGAATACCTGTTCCCAGGGTTTTTTTGCTTAGCTAATGGTGTACAAAGAAAAATTTTCCTTTTTTTCCAGACAAATAGGAAGGTAGAAAAACGTCCTGTAGAAAAGAAAGACCATAACTAGGTTTGCAGCCAGCTTGAGAAGATCTATGTTCTGTGAGACCAGGAGAGCATATATGTTTCAGCTTTACCTCTCCAACCAGCTCACTTTACCAGGTTTTCCTAGATTCTCAAATATGTTCCATAACCAAAAGATCTTATTTTCAAACAGAAGGATTAAATTGAAAGCCAGACAAGTTTGGTGTCTTTTATAAAAAAAATTCTGTATGAATACGGGATACAAAAGCCCCTGTCCCAAAGAACTTATGGTCAATCATGATTCTGTGCTCAGACCTGTATCCTTTCTGATAAGCTACCTAGACAGATACCTTATAGCTTATCTATCTGTTGGCAGCTACATGCTTTGAAAATTAGCCCAATTATGCCTGGATTCACCTTACCCGGTTTAATGGATGAGTCAATGGAGAGCTAGGTGATATAGGTGAGCAAACATTTTCCTTTGGAGTTGTGTGTCTCTCTCCCCACCGGCAGTTGAGGGAGCCTAGGTGACTCTGCTTCTAACTTTGATGTCCCATACTGTACCTAGCTGTAGGTGAGATACACCTGGACCCACATGTCCAAATTACATGGGCTGGATTCTGACTTCATCAGGTTGTCACACAGGTAACTTCAACAGAGCTACTTTTGTGCAAACAAGAGCACATCAAGATTTTAAGGGAGGGTGTTCAATGTATTTGGGTTCACTGAGGAGATGAGCCTTAGCTGAGGTTTGCCATGAGCAGAATCCTTCCGGACAGTCAATTCCTTTCTCACAATTTACCTGGAGATTCAGCTATGATAAAAAGATTTATTGGCTAGTAACATCATGCACATCAAATGGTCTAAGCTGGGAATGCCTGTTTGTGAAAGTTAGTCTGTCCAGGCTCTCTGGTGCAAAGGGCTGTACAAAAGTTTTTCCAGGAGGGGCAGTGATGAACTCTTCCCAAGCCTCTTGGAAACTCACATAACATACTTTATGTGGGTGCAGCACATTCTCCCATCCCACTCCATATCTGGCTGGATCTGCTACATCTTCATTCTTCCCCACTTCCAAATATGTCCAAGAGTGGACTGGGAATGAATGCAGCTATCAGCCCTCTTTAAAGAATGATGGAAAATGAAGGTTTCTGAACAATCCTTTTTCTTCCAAAATTGTATAAAGACACACTATAAATCTGGCTCTGCTTAATGTTATGAATGTCAATGGAGAGCACAGGGTTTTACTGCTGCCTTCAAGGGGAGTAACAGTTGACCTCAGACTGAGAGAGGGAGGCAAAGCAAGAAAGATGCAGAGACAAGAGCTCATTTAAGGAATGCCTGACAAAGAGATTGAAGGGAAGCTGGGAACAACAGTAACTTCTGTCAAAAGATTCTTCTCTGATATAGGACCTTACCTGCCTGTAACTAATAATGCCAACAGATTTACAGATCACATATAAATTCTCCGCAGGATAGGTGCAGGGCCAGCTCCAGGCTTATCAGCATCTCAAGAGGTTAGTACTCTGCCACTTCAAGAGCCATGGGCTCTGGCTGAGAGAGGAAAAGACAAAGCAGAAAAGACAGACAGCTGTCAGGACAACATCAAATGTGGGGCGTACTGCCTCCGGAGAGGACAGCCACCCTTATTTCCCATCACCAGCCCTTGGCTATCAAAACCTGCACCTCCTAAGACCAGTGTGAATCAACAGGGATTTCGAGGTCTGGCTGCCAGCACAGCACGTAGCCGGGACTCAGGCTGTTTTGCTGTCCTCTGGAAGTGCATCACTTTCCAACATTCCCTCCTCTGACCAAGCCTAGTCTCAGCCTTGATGTGCTGTGTAAGCCATCTCAGTCGTGCTGCCCAGAAACACCGTACATATCTTTTTTTAGTAACATGCAACTTAAGCCATTTGATTTCTTAAAGTAAAATTAGATCTGTCTTGTTCCAGGCCATAGAAGTGAGAAGGGACGTAAATGAAAATCCAGTCTGAGTCGTTTAGATCTGTAGATGGAAGTCATTTTGCACTGCTATACAATGTATGGTGAACACAGGACCCTGTGCAAAAACAAAGTGATATTATTGCCTATTTTGAAAAACATGTTCGAAGGGGCTGACTGCCAAGGTGATCAATTTGAACATAAAAAATTATTCATTCTCTTGTGTCAGGATTATTTAAACACCGGTTGGCAATATTTGCTACAACCTAAAATTAATTAGGGGATTTAGTTCAAAATAAACAGTGCAGAGATTTTGGAGTCACCATAATAAATAACAAACAACAATTAATAACACCTGCAAAACTGAGGAACTATCCTAGCAAAAAGGTTAAAACACATCATTCCTTTTACACAGCGAATTAAGCACAACATCAATAAATCATAAATGCACTAAAAGAGGCAATTTAGGTAGAATTATTCAGGAGGAATGTGGGGGGTACATGCACAAAGCTACTGAGAGCAGGTGGTCCCTTCCTTTTTATCCTACTGCATGCTATCCCATGCAGCAGAGTTCATCTGCTGCGTAGGTGACATCTCCTGCATTGATTCCCATATTCCAATGGCTGAAAACAGTAGGTGCACCCAGCCAGCAGTTCAGAGATGTCTTTGTCCATCTATCCCAGCCACAGCTAGAATATATAGCTCTTAGATTTTTTTTTCTGCTGTAATAGAAAGAAGAGGATGCATTGAAAGAAGGTAAAATAGGATGTTACATTTACTTAAAATATGACATGTATAAGGGCAATGACACCATAATTCATTAAATAGAAATTCTACAGTGATCTGTAAAGGTTATTCCCTCAAGATATGTCCTATATATTATTGTGTAACCCCTTAGTCAGCCACTTCTGGAATCCCACCATTTTCTCATAGTGTGCTGGGAAAATTCAGACCTAGAGGGTAGGTGTGTGGGGAAAGGGGAATTAAGTGCTGGAAGTTTGCTGGTAAATGTCATTCTGATATACATAGTGTTAGAAAACAGTACTGATGTATCTTATACCTTTGTCTGAAATTTTCTATCCACTCATTTTCTGCTGTGTTTGCGGTGACAAAATACTTTTATTTGTAAGGTTTCAATGCTCTCATTTGCATGTGTGTTTTTCTGTGTGTGTGTGTACTTTTTAATGTTAATGTGAGATCAGTTTGTAGGCAGAGTGGAGTGATCACACAGCTGTGAGTACCACAATGATTTCAAACCCCACAGGAAATGCAGGGTCCCCATTACTATCATGCCGGATGAGCCACGTTTACAGAATGGCAGCACCAGTGTCTCATCACTTATTTTTTAACTTACTGGAAAAGGGTCATACCCTTGTTATCCAGTCTGTCCTTTGGGTAAAGACTCTGCACTGTGGACAACATATATAGATATATATTTGTATGCACTACACATTCAGAAGAAACTTAGGTCATACCGGTTTTATGGCAGATCTGTTATTGGATTATCCTCTGATTCAGTGCATTGGAAAGAATAAAAAACACAGTATTGTCAGGAATCCTGACAACTGTATCAGTTTTAAATTATGGAAACATATGGAGGGCAAACCATTTACAATGGACACAGTGAAGCATTCAGAAATATTGAATTATGTGACAGGATGTGGGGGAAGCAGTATGATCAGCAATTTATTTTGCTTCAGGTATATTGCCAGTCTCATCTTCTTGTAATACAGTCAAGAGTTACTGTGGTTGTATTTCAAATCTTGTTTCAAAACTGAGAAATTTCATGGTTCCTTTGCCTAAGAACACACTTAGAAGTGTCCTGTTAACTCTTTAGTTAACAGCTTGGAGTAATAGTCAGTTTTGTCACAAATGTAAGGTTACATAACCAAAATATTAAAAAAAAATTACTAATGAAATTTGATAAGTATTTGATAAGGGTAACACACTGTTCTTTTCAAATACAGAGTTTCCCATCATTTACTGCACTGGCACACCCTTCTGTCAGAAATGCACCATGAGCTCTACTGTTACATTTTAACTTCTATTAATTTCTCTGCAAAAGAAATGTAATTCTATGAAAAGCTAAGGAAGTTATAATTCTGATGATTTCCCTCCCTCACTTTTCTTTTTTTTTTTTTTTTTTTTTGACAACCAAGTTGTGAAAGATCAACGATAGAGCTTTGGGCTCAATTATGCCATCAGATAAGCAGCATATCTCTAAGACTCTCTAGCTAATTTATACACAAGAGATGCTTAAATTGGTTCTCTTGTGTAACTTAACATGCACTGAAAGTTCTGCCATTGGGCAGAACGTCAATCAAATCAAGAAGATCCGTGCAGAAAGCAAGCACAGATGGTAGGTGATGAGTGCTGATTTTGGAAAACAGAGAAAGTAATATAAGAG
The DNA here is from genome assembly GCA_030449065.1 of Oceanodroma leucorhoa. Classification (NCBI taxonomy): domain Eukaryota; kingdom Metazoa; phylum Chordata; class Aves; order Procellariiformes; genus Oceanodroma; species Oceanodroma leucorhoa. The sequence goes on from JASVER010000175.1 coordinate 38,456, forward strand.
AGAGTTTTGCCCTACTAAGCAAACGACTTTTGTTCTGACTGTCACCATTTGATACGTAAGCAATTTTTCCGATTTGATACGTCCTTTAAAAGTGATGGGTTAAATACAGTTTCTCAATCAACCACTCAGAAGTACCTAGATTATAGGTTAAAAATGACTATGACAATTGTACACGTGGGCAAGTATGTGATAATGAAATCTGCAAGAACAGAGGTAGCTTTTTCATGTCATTCTTAGGGCAATGCTGCCAGTAATCCTCAAAATCAGGAATGTCAAGTATTATTCAAGCAAAATACAGAATAAATTAATTCAAAGTGAGAATTACATTCTGTAAACAGTTTCTGCTTGTCTGAAACATCACACAACTTTAAATTTTAGGGTTATAGATTTGTGAATTTTCTTCAGACACTGCATAAATTATTAAAAATCTCAAAATTAGATCACCATGTATGTGTGTGGATCTTATATGCAAATATTCTGCTATGAATGAGATTAGAAAGAATTGCACTTTATAGTCCAACAGGTTTTATTTCATTCTTTTCCTCTTTCTTCTGCAAATACTGTAGAAGAAAGAGTGTCCTAGGGTCAATAAAAAAGCTGGAGCCACATTATCTGCTCTCCATTTCTAACTGCCATGCAGACTTTTTCTTGATTATTTATACATGTTTTCCTCTGTGGCCCAAATTTCCTTTAAACTAATGTCTGCCATACTGGCTCTTGCTCTAAATCTCTCCTTTAAAGTGGTGCACCTCCTGAGGAAGGTATTGCAGAAGTGTAGAGCCAATCCAAGAACCCCAGAGCAAAGCTTCAAGTGTCAACTTCCATGGGGTAACAGATCACCGTTACACTGAGGTGTTGAACAGACCACCTAAATCTCAGGAAACAGTCATAAGAATGTCTCATCAAATACTTATCCGTAACATGTAGGAAAAAGAAAAAGTTATTATGAATAATTGTATGTGATGGATACTTCTTGAAAGTTGACATGGCCAGTGAAAAAAAAATCTTTACTACTTCTGAAAACAAGAGATAATAAATTTTCTAAGGGTCCAAAATTCTGCAGCAGGTAATAATGCAACATTGAATCTCGTTTTATTAGATGAAGGAGAGTTGGTCATTAACCTAAGAATCTGTGGCTGTTCAAGCACAGGTGGCTATAATTTAGTGATATAAGTTCAATATTCTACTGAATATTGCAGCAGTCAATGATATATATGTACAGGGACTTTAACAGTATCAATTTCCAAAGCTTAAAGTGTAGTTGGAATTAGTGAGGGAACTACAAACTTAGACTGATTTGTATTAAAAACACTATGAGTTGTTGAAGGAAAATTGGCCATCCAAAATCCTTGATTCTACTAGTAGGAATAAATGTCATAGGACAAAAGACATCTTACACAGAGACATGGAAGTAATGTTAAAACATCAGCAAAAATTGATATGTAAGAATGGAAAAAAGGAAAAAGTAAATAGGAAGGACCACTACTTATCATTTTGGAAACTTTATGAAGTCAGTAAAAATAAGAAGGTATTTTATAAACAACTTATAACAAAACAAAGCCCCTAGACAATAATTTAAGTACATTGTTAAATAAGCATCTGCTAAGGTTAAGGAATTTTGGAACAGTGTGTTTGTACTTCAACCAAAATCTTTAACAAAGTGGCTGAGAAGCACTACAAACAACTTCAAACAAATTCAGGAAAACTTCACTATTGTTCTTCCAATATTTAAAAAGAATAGGGGGCATTTATTAGCTGTGGATTGGTTCTACATGGAATTGTGAAATGGTAATTAAGAGACTCAGCAAAGAATTTAAGTTTATAAACATAAGCAAGAACAGTTAGTGTGTTTATTTGCAGAAGCTCTGTCTGATCCAACAATCTTCTTATATTTTCTGGAAACATTATAAATTTACCTAGAAAATGTAACTGTGTTGATATTGTATCCTTGGATTTTTCTGAGTTAATTGAATTATTACCTGGATATTTGATTTAAAAAAACATTTGCAGTAAATGGCACTAGCAAGGCGTATGTTTGAGAGACTAAAAACATTGGCTAACTGAGAAATCTTAAAACACAGTCAATGTGAAGTCATTGCTGAGTAGGACTTTTTCTAGCAAAATCCCTCAGATACTATTTTTTGATCCTGTGCACTTTTATCAGGGACCTAAACAGGAATAAATTGCCTTTTCTGGCTTACCTAGAAGACATAACATTTAATGGGGTAGTAAATAATTAGGGAGATAAATCACTGCAAAGAGTAATCTGAATCATGTGCCTAAAAAGTCATAAACAAGCAAAACATGTTTTAATTAAACCTGTAACCAATCGGAAGTGGTGGTCTCACCATGTCTTGAAGTGGTCACTTTAAAGTTAACTGTTTTTATGGATTTCATTTGGTTTCTGCAGAAAATCCTTAAAGACCGTGAATTCAAATTTTTGGGCAGGATGGTCATGAAAGTCTGGCTTGGAAATATCTAATTGTGGGAAACTATGAGTCCCTCTTTTTTGAGAGCTGACAAGAATGTAAAAACTGCACTGCCTTTCATATTCTCATCATTCCTGAAGCCCTGTAGTATGAAAATGCCTGTATCTCATCTGATCCTAAAAGGTACTGGAGAAATTGTGTTTCCCCAAATAGCTAGATGTACTGTGATTTTGCCGCCCTGTGGGTGATGAGCGACTGGCCTTACAGACTGCAGAGGAGAAGCTGGAGAAGGAAGGCGCGACAAAGGCTGTGAATAGGATAGAATAAATTCACTCTCAGATGTCTGTGGCCTCACTGAACTCTCCAGAACAAACTAATCACCATATTTCAGGTCAGGAACCAATTTCCACAGTTTAGATTTGTAAGGCTATAAAAGAAAGGGTACATGGGAGCAGCAGAAACTGCTGTGTACAATGTAAGAGATCACCAAGACACATCTGACACAGACCATTTGTGGCTGGAGCCTGTACGAGCACCGGGAGCTTGGCCCAGCAGTCTCACAGCTAAAAACCGAGGGCCTGAGGGACGGTACTGCGCTTCACAGGGCATGCCCCGGCTGAGTGCACAGAGGGCATCAGGCAAACAACTGTGATGGTTCTTTCTGACCTCCAATTTAAACTGTCTGCCCTACCCATTCCGGATTTCAGGTTTTCCTTAGGTCTTTCCTGCTTTACCCTCTAAAGACAATAGCTAATGGATTGTCCAAAGCACATCCAGCCAAAAATTAGGCAGAAATAGCATTGGATTCAATCTGTTTTCAGAAACCCAGGTACTTGTTAAAAAAAAGAAAAAGAGAAAAAGCAAAGTAAAAGCAACTGGAAATATATTTTCCTCCTGAAAACTCTTTCAGCTAATTTACTTGCATGTAGTAATAGCTGATAAAAATTCAGGTTAAACTGTGGCTTTGAAGCTGGCACCATCTCTCCCATTTAATTTTTTTTTTCCCTAGCAGTATCAGAGACTTTGATTTGGAATGTACACAACAAAGGTATAATCTTCCGGATTCAGATTAAAGAAAAACGAAAACACAATTCTTGTCATGTGAACCCGGTAGATTGTCCAGGCTTTTCCTTTTGTATCGTCCAGAGTTGGTCACCAGGGATACAAAATTATAAAACTCTAAATCCTACAACCAATCACTGTGTCTTTTAAGGGGGTGTTGGTTTCACGTGCTGAAGTGTGTGCACCAGTTTATAGCAACTAAGAAAAGCTCCTTTCTGTTTGCCATAAACTGAGTTGACTCAAGTAACTACAGTAAGGTGTTTGTTTAAAGTGGGTTCCTCCATGTGTGGCATCTTGCTCAACATCTGGTTCTAGTTAACTTCTTTTCTGAGGTTTTTGTGTACATTGCTGTGTTGAATCCATATTTAATTTCAAAACAAAACTGAGTATAAAGCTAGAAGTTCACCTGATTTGTACAAAGAAAAGGACCACAAAACAAATGTTATTGCCCAGTTTGTGTTTGGAGAATTAGGTGTTATCACACGGCAATTTTTATCCTAAATCTGCTGCTTGTGATTTTTGCTGGAAATGCTCATTTAAGTATCCTTTGTAACCATGCCTAAGGGTGCACTGAGGTCAGCTTTCTCTTAGATCTTTTATGTACCATGTTGCACAAAGTAAGTTTTCATGTACTATGACTGCATGCAGCTTTTGTGTCTGACACAGAAACCAGCATCTTTATGGAGTAAAATTAAAGTGTAGTGGTTTATTTCAACTTTTTATGCAATTAACCATAACATATTTTTACTGAAAAATCACATTACATATCATAGTTTAACATCTGATTTAGTCTTGTAAAAAGCTAGCATTAACATAAAGCACACATTCATCCATACTTCAGCTGGCTTAAGCTAGTTAAGCAACCAGAATATAACCTTTTTAATGTACAATCACATCCCACTTCTGTATCAGTTGCCATGTGAATTTTAGTGACCTCAGCATTACAACACTTCAGCTCGTCCAGACAACACATCACTTCTGTCAATCAAATGGCTTGACCTTAACCTAATGAAGCATCAGCATACTAAACTGCAACTAAACCTACTCCTCCAGAGGACATCAGAACATGCTTTTCCTGACAGATTTTAAAAACATACTCTCACAAATTTCACATCCATACACTTACAGAACCAGCAATCTAGGTTTAGTTTTATTTAAATTTGTAACGTTCTTTTCATTTCCTAATCTGCCCATTTTTTCACATAAATTCCCTGCCACTGCAGACTATGCTTGCTGCACACCACAATCAGCAATGAAAGCACATACTTAGTTTAGCAGCAGCAGTGGCAGAACATAGTTTAAGGACATACAAGGTTGCATTTTATTGCATCTGACTTAAATGTGTATGTCCAGTAGCTGCAGTGAAGAATTACTTCCTATTTCTGTGGTTCCTCCTTCCTTCTGAACACAGTGATTTCAGTAGTTCTCTGAACTTTGTCTCAGCTTGCCATCATCGACACTGATTTTTCCAGTAACATTTCTTTTGCCTTGTTTTTCTGTATTACGCCTCTGTGCTTCTGAGAATTTGAATCTTGTATCACCAATTGCTTATTAACTCTTAGTTTCATTATTGTGATACTCATTGTGTCTTTCAGACTACCTGACTTCATTGAAAATACTTTCTCCAGCTGCACCTCCCAGAGATGTACAGGCCAGTCAGCTGTCCCTTGATCCCTGGGAAGGTGATGAAGCAGCTAATCCTGGAAACCTATTCCAGGCATATGAAGGACCAACCTGATAACCTTTTACAATGAACTAACTGGCTTGGTAGATGAGGCTCCCCTCAGCAGTGAATATTACCTACCTAGCCTACAGCAGTGGATGTTGCCTACCTAGACTACAGTAAGGCTTTCAACACTGTCTCCCATAGGATCCTCATAGAGAAGCTGATGAAGTATGGGCTGGATGAGCAGACAGTAAGGTGGTTTGAAAACTGGCTGAACAGCCTGGCCCAGAGCGTGGTAGAGCACCTCATATATAAGGAAAGGTTGAGAGAGCTGGGACTTTCTAGCCTGGAGAAGAGAAGGCCCAGAAGGAGGATCTCATCAATGTTTACAAATATCTGAAGGGTGCAAAGAAGACTGAGCCAGGCTCTTTTCAGTGGTGTCCAGTGACAGGACCAAAGGCAATGGACACAAACTGAAACACAGGAGGTGCCGTCTGAACATCAGGAACACTTTTTCACTGTGAGGGTGACCAAGCACTGGCACAGGTTGCCCAGAGAGGTTGTGGAGTCTCTCTCCTTAGAGATAGTCAAAAAACATCTAGACACAGTCCTGGGCAACTGGCTGTAGGTGGCCCTGCTTCTTGCCCAAAGAGAATTAATGAGGATTTTCCTCACTGGAAATTAAGACAAACATCAATCAGTAGATTCCTTAAGGGATATGGAAGCAGAGGTGATCAAGACTATGAATAAGAGTGAAATTGTAGGTGAGCATAAGTGGTTTGTGGGGTAAGGAGGACCATTTCACTCATTTCAGTGTGGTCCTTGTCAACCATACTGCATTGCTGAGGGAGAGACCACCCACCCACAGCCAGCAGTGTATCAATGAGTCTCAGGTGTGTGGAAAAAACTGATCAGACTGACACGGTGGGCACATCTCAGAAACATCTCATTAAAACAAGGTCAAGCCTTATTTTATAAGACTGTCAGTTCCTGAAGACTACAGCGAGGAGGCTTTTCCTCCTGTAAACCCATAATTTTATCTCAAAGAAGTGAAATGTCTTTATAACATTAATGAAGTAAATATGGCTTTTTTCCTGCCTGCACAGTTTGCTTTTTCCCAAGACATCATGTCTTATCCCAGCTCTCACGAGGGAGACTGGATTTCCTATGCCTTTTCATCCAGTGGATGCTGAACTTCCTAATGTAATGGAACAGCAAGTAGTATTTTAAAATCATAAACCTAACATCATTGTATATTTATAGTTCAGTCTCACTAGGATTTCAAGCTGCTTAAATGTCCTGTAAAGACACTTATTATATCTTTTTATTTATATCATGCCTACCATACTAATAAAACTGATAATTTAATGATACCTGTCAATAGCAGATAATCAAAACAACTTTTTAAAAAGCAAAAATATATAAATATGGTAATGGATACTCAAAAAATACAAATGTGAACAAGGACATTATCTGTTTTCTATAGAACAGCCACCAGCCAGTTTATAATGGATATATAGTGCAAGGAAAACTGGACTTACGAACAGCTGAACTCAAGCTAGTTCATCAGCAAGGGTTTCAGACTAAAAGATGTGTGTATTACAATATCAGCTTCTAGACTTCTGAGGTATGTCACTCATTAGGTGTGACAGAGGCGTGTCTGCTTCCATGTCTGGAAACTTCCTGGTCTTTGAAAAAACTTTTAAAATGCCTGAAGGCTTTTACTTGGGGGATGAATATCACCCAACTGTTTAGTGCTACTTACTTCACTGGAAGTATCAGCATGAAGAGGGCTTTGCAAGGTAGACTTTCAATAATCCTTAATATCAGACAGGTCTTTCAGTTGCAGGTAGAAATGTACTTGTTAATAAATTATATTATGAAGAATGTGGTGTTATGTTTGTACTCTCTTCTTCTACAGAATGCCTTTTTTTAAAAAAAAAAGTGGCTGCAAGAACTGGCTTCGTAAAATACATGGCTGACCTGCTGGGTAAAAGTAGACAGCTACAGTAGACAGTACCATAAGAAATGGCTGTGTCTAGTTTGTTTGTTTTTATTTTACTTCCAAACCATTACTATGAGAAAGCAGCAGCTTGAGCTTAATACAATTGCCTTGGTGATTTTTATAGAGCTCTTGCCATTATTGAAATTGGACTCTCTATTTCCCCCAAGCATATGCCTGAATAGCTGAAAGATCTGTGCATCAGAGTGGAATTGAAGAAGGGGTAGAGTCATATTTAAAACGGTGCACAGAATAGGGGGAAAATAATACTTTTTTTCCTTCCTCTATAATAATGTAAGGTCAGTAAGGAGACAAGTATATTTTTTGTCTTTACTAAAGGTTAAACCAGATGTAGGTGTGACTTGGACTGCAGTGAACAGCCCCGTGAGAAAGGAAGTTTTTGGAATCTTTAGTTATCCATTTCTAGAATATCATTGTAGAAAGTATGTTTAAATCAGATTCTCCAACTTTCACTGAAGAATGACGCCAGCCCGTGAGCTCCAGAACATCTGCAAGTGCAGGAAGTGTCAGGTCATCTTGTTCTTCAGACTATAAACAAAAATCAGTATGTCTGAGAGTAGCTTAAAAATAGAAAAAGGTTCTACATAATTACAGACTTTCATAACTGACAAAATATTCTTCATTTTAATTAACCTCTCTCCTGCACTGGCTCCTGAAAATATCCCATCTGAGACCTTAGTCATCTACCTAAAAAGAAGCAAAATATTAAACCTGCAATTTCACATTATGGAGGTCACCTTCTACAAAAACATACTGAACCACCGCATAACATTGCAAAATGTTTTACTGGCAAGGAGTACCTACTTGTACACAGCATTTTCATGTGGAATAACCTGAACTTTGAGGTAAAAAATATGTTCTCAGGTAAATACCCTAATTATGACTCTCATATGACTGAATAGAATATGAATCTGATTTGTAAACTGATCAAGGTCTTAATTTTGCTATATCACCAGGTTAAAAAAAAAGTTGTAATTAAGGTACTCTCTACACTATTATTCAGAATGCAGCATAAGAGAGGCAGGAGATAGTTTATGGTTCTTTCAGGAGTTCATGAGAAGGTGCAATAACCAGCCAGTATAGCTTCAATGTAATATTTGGCTTATAAATTTTATTTGCATACTCTGATTTTTTAGTTGATTGTCCAAAGGAAAAGAAAATCAGAAAATAGTAAATAATAAGGGGAAAAAAATCTTTCTATTTTGGGGCATTGTTTCTGTACTGTAAATCACAGTTGGAGAAAACCGTCAGAATATTCTATCCCTCTGCATAAAAGCATGATTTTTGTCTATTATACATTAAGTATTTTGTTTAATCTAGTCCATGTATGTCAACCAGAGAAGCTTTCACCATTTCCTTTGGGAAAATTCTCCACAGACTTGTAGATTTTGCTGTCACAGAGGTTATCCAGACAGTTAACATTTGCCCTTACTTAACTCCATGCAGTTACTCACGTTTCTGCTCTCCCTCATTCTGCTAAACTGATTCCTGCCCATTATTGAGAAAGCCTTCAGAAACTTGCAGAGAGCTAAACATCTGCTCCTTCCTCCTGCCTGGGTTTCAGGCTTCTATATTGTTTTTCTGTTGTCAGTTATGCTTCTGAAAGTAGTCTTTTCAAAATCAAATTTGCAATAGGCTTGTGATTAAATTGTATACTGTGGTATATCACCCAGTGACCCCAGCTAGTCTTGTATCCTGTTGTGTTAGATGCTGTACAGACGTGATGGTGGACATGAAACCTGAGCCAAGGATTTTTCACAATCAGTGGAACTTCTCAGCTCCTGCATGACTAACATGATCTGGAAAATCTAGATCTTTATTCCCTAGACCATTACCCCCTTTCATGAAGAGAAGGAGACCACAGTGGACAAGTTTTACCTTCCATCTGGGTCAGTGTTCAGGGAAACTTCATTACTTCTGGGAGAAACATGAGAGGAAGGACCAGTGTGGGAGCCCAGGGCTCCTGAGCACTTTGGTGAACTCTGGGGTTGAAGTTGTCACCTCATGGGTTTTTTTGCTAATAGGAATTGGCATCTTTGCTGATAAAGCTTGATTCTCAATGAAAAGTGACGGAGGAAATGTCCTCCCATGTTGAATTCCCCCCACTTGTCCACAGAGCGGCTCCCAGCCCAGAGTATGCAAACTGCTATTAGTTACTGAAAAGATATGACTAATGCCAGGGACAAAGTGTGAGAGGGTGGAAGGATATGATTCTAGGTCCCAGAGCCTGTGTTCAGTCTGCGTGCCAGCCTCAGTAGCAGAGAGATGAAAGGAGGTGCTCCAGCAAGCCCTTCTGAGGCAATGGGGAGCACGGTGTGGCACTCCCAAAATGAACCCATGGTAGCTGGTGCACCCAAGAGCACCGTGGACATCCAGCTAGAGGGCCACACCAGCCCTAGGGAGGCTGCCTCTGCACTTCTCCTTCCTTTGGGTGTTCCCTGTGGGAACCAAATGTTTCCGTTAACCCAGACAGCCCAGCCCCACTTTCCCATGTAAGGAAGAGGTGGCTGTTTACTTCTTTCCCTGTGGTGGTCTTGCCTCAAGCACACAGGGCTTTGCTACCACTGCTGCAATTGGTCATTCCGTATTTGTCATCCCATTTCCTGCAGTTGTTCAGCTCCTATTCAATGCAACATCTACCAGGGCTTGCTCTGACTAGCAGTGCTGTGAGATTTCAAGCCAGCATAAAGTCTTTGAGAAGTCTGAGACCTCAGTCAAATGAGAAACAGTGAGCTCTGCTCTGCAAACCTTGGCCGGTCCCCTTGAAACTCTCGCATCTACAGATCATCTAGTTACAAACACACAGGAGAAGTGATGTCAGCCCTGCCCACTGCGTTTATGTGGCTAGTAAATCATATTTTATTTTCGTTATTAACAATTATTCCTCATGAGATCCAGTGTGATTTAATTAGTAAATAGGGGGGGGTTGGTTTTTTCCTGTTAATACTATGCCTCATTATATCAATTTTAAAATAAAATAAATTATAAATGCAATCACACAATATAGAGCTGTTAAAAAATTCCCATGCAAAGCTTGCCTGAAGAAAAAGTCTTGAGGGGGAAGGTAATACTTTGACAGTAAATCATAAATTTATATTAAAAAATAGCACTGATCCAGAAATTAAAGAATAGCCCGTGTTCATTTTTTGATAAATTTTTGGGCACAATTTTTAAGACATATTCTTGAAATCTAGTATCAGCATTAGTCCCTTTCTGTGGTTTCTTTTTTTTTTTCTTTCCCCATTCTTTTTCTTTTTTTTATTATGTGAAACAGAACCAGGAAAAACTCATAATTTCCTCATAAACAGTCTAACAGAAGGGGTTTACCTCAGTGTAAATTGCCTACTTGCACCATTTAAATCTGACAGGCTGTTCAAAATATTTTTAAAGCCAGCTGAGGGAATGGAATAGGTACATTTCTCTGCAGCAATGAGTCAGTGGAAAGAGACCCAGTGACTCCAGGGCAAACAACTTAGATGTTTAGTTGCCTTTTGAGGATGTATTAGTTACCTGGTGGAGATTACAAACTTGATAGCCTGACCCCATATTAAACAGGCATAGTAGGTGTTTTTAGAAGTGTGTTGATCATTTTTCAGTGTGTTTGTTCTTTTTTGTATTAGCCTTATGGTCACTTCTGTATTTCACATGATTGAACAGAAATCTACTACTTATGCCACCTGAAAGATGACTTTAATATGTCTTTTACAAATTATTTACTTTGGATGGCTTGTCCATACACTTTTTGCTTTAAAAGGAAATGCTCACAAAAATAAACAAACAGTCCTAAGAATTTTCGGTTTAAATACAATTCTCCAGCTTCAGGATTCCAAGGAAGTGTGCTGAGGTGAATCCATGGCTTCCCCGGAGCATTGCAGCACTGAATGAAAACATGCAGAAAAGCTTGAGATATATTCTAAACTCCCTGCATTCACTCCATGGAGGGTTACACTTCTACCCCCAGTCCAACAAACATGAATAATTTGATTATCTGTGCATACAGAAAACCCTGCTGGGAGTTGATGCAAACATAAAATTCCCCATGTGTTTTCTAGCATGTGAAACCATGCTCAGACCCATGTGCAGCCAGAAAAAAACTTTTGAGAAAGAGATAGTAATTTTAAATCTAAACCAGAGATTCATCCATCTGTTTCATATTTCCAATCTACCAAGTTGCAAATGTCCTTATTCATGAGGAGAGGAGCCTTTTGGTGCCATCATACTCCATGTCATGGACAAAGTCTGGTTCTCCAGTATGGTGTTCACTGAAAACAGTAGAATCATAGAATCATAGAATCATTAAGGCTGGAAAAGACCTCTAAGATCATCAAGTCCAACCGTCGACCCAACACCACCATGACCACTAAACTGTAAAAGATGCTGGGAAAAAAAAGATAAATGTAATATTATAAAAATCTTAATTTATTGAACAGCTAAAAAAGACTTCTGTAACTAAAACTACATATATTCATACCTATATATTTTTAGTGAGGGATATATGCTTTGCCAAGTATTTCTCATCAGACAAAAAAATCTTATTTTGACCTTCAGCTTAATGTTCCCATGTTACAGCAGGCCTTTGAAATTCGGCAAGAAGAAAGCTCTGAAAGATAAATATCTCTAGTGTCTCCCATGAAATTCCATTTGTCTTCTTCCCAGGTACAGGTGTGGTGTCATTCCCATCTGTCAGCAAAGCATGGCAGCATGCCAAAATAACAACTGAACACAAATGCTCAGACACCACAACTAAATAACCAGCAACACCTGCTACAGCAGGAGCTCTGAGCAGAAAACCTCCCTTACAAGAGGGCAGGGAGGGAGACCTAAACCACCTTCCCTTCCTTGCAGGCTTTCTCCCTCAGATGTGTTGCACGGCTTCAGGGGCTTACCCTCAGCTCTGAAGGAACCACGTGAAAAAAGTGTTTTTCCACCATCCCCGTATAAGCAGACACTCAAAGCAGGCTTCTCCAATCATTTCACAAAGGCAGTACAAGGCCCTAGTATACCTCCCCTCCCTAAACTCTTCCTCCTGCCAGTTGCAGTAGTTACTTGGGGTTCAGGCTAACTGTGGATGCTCAGGGCTTGATAACACTGATAACGTTTGATAGTAACATTGCCACATATATTTGCAACAGAATTATTTCCAACCTGTGTGAGAAATATAGGCAATGTATCTAGCAACATTAAAATAAAACTATTACTTTGGTTGCAAAGTCAAAAACCTTTGAGTTAAAAATGGACAAAATTAAGATCATCTGACTCATCTTACTTCAGTCCTCTTGCACCTATAACGGAGATGTTCCTTCATGACATGGCATGGTGCTTTTGAGGAGTCTCCGTCCTTTTGCTGCACAGGTGGGACAGTGCAAAGGAGGATGTCTGAGGGCATGATGACCGTAGCTGGTGACTGAAGGTTTCCCTGGCACATTTATTCCAGAAGGCTGGAAGGATTCTTCAGGAGGAAGAAGGTCACTTTTGTGTCTTCTGTAGATACTGCTATACAGAAGAGCTCTGGTCTCTTCTTGCCTGGGTCACAGCTTTATTACATGATTCTGCACAAGCTGTTTTAATATAAAGCATTGGAAAAGATTATCACCCATGTCTCACTCACTGTCTGAAGGTCTACAAGTGGACATGTGGGAAGCTGACCTGGCAAGAGCTTCACGAGGACCTCTTGCTGCAAAAGAGATTAGTGGCAGTTGTGATTGTTGAGCACTTCGGGATAAAATAACGCATTCCTATAGTAAATGACTGCAGGAGGAAGGAAATTTTAAGGAGGGCTCAGTAGGTATGTTGAATTATGCAGTTCGTTTAAACAGTTTTCTTCCTGCAGATACATTTGGAGTTGATTAACATGTACATAGACATTTGGCACCCTGGCTGCAGTGAATTTCCCTTCAGGTAAAGTAACAGTTCTTTTATTTCTTTTCATTCACTGACCTCCACCAGATAGCACAGAGTGTACCTGGAGCCAGCAAAGGGCCCCTATGTCCCAAAACAGCATAAACGTCAGCTTCATTAGCACACATCATTAAACGTTTCATACAGAAAGTCGCCATCTGCTCTTGAAAATGCTGGGACCTCTGCACATAAGGTGTTTGATTGCCCTCAGCCAAGAGGGACAGCCTTTCGACTTAACCTACTTAGACTCGAAGCTGGGGTTCTTTTGCCAAAGTGTTTTTCTCTGTTGCACTAATCACTTCTCCCTGATCTGACTGTATATCAAAAGTTGTCTCCAGCTCCCTCCCATTCGTTCTTGTTGGGTCCCTGAGGATGGGAAGTCATGGACTGGTTGGACATTAATATTCTAAATTATCAATTACATATCCATTTCCCCTCCCATAATCTCACCGTGTCAGGTAGCTCCATCCTTACACCCGACCATACGAACAGCATGTTCAGAGACTTACACCAAGGCAAACACTGGGATTATTTTCAGCACACATTTCCCTTTCACAGCTCCTGATCGCTACCCCAAGAGCAAGAAGGGCAGGGCTAACATCACGCATGTGGTCTTCACTGCCCCAGCTCTGTCGTACCTCACTGTGGCCAGGTTAGCAGGTGGAATATGCTGCAGTCTTCAGGGATGTCACAGCCCATGGACTGTGTGAGTTCAAAATGCCCCGAGAGCTCCTCAGGACAGACTGTCAGACCAAAGAGCTCCCAACTGAGTGATGTGGCTAATGCCATAATTTTGTGATGAGTGAAGTAGTACATGTCCCTTTTCTACTTTGTCAGGAAAATGAACACAGAAAACAACTTTCATGACACAGAAGACAAAACTTTCATGAATATTGTATGTTCCCTTCATGGCCAAGAGAACAATTATAATTAGGGACAAACCATAGTTTATAAAAATGTTCATTGATTTATTTGGAAGAATTGTATCATATTTAAATGTCCAGAAGTTTATACCAGATTCACAGAATACACCAGTAGTGTACACAACAGAATTCTGGGGGTTTTCCTGTATTTCTATAAAATTGAGTGTCACATTTCTAGGAAATTTCCCCCCAAATGAAAGCTTCTGATAAAATAAAATACGTATAATTATGTTTAATAATGTACATTACTGAATAGTGATTGGGAAAATAAAATCAACTTTTGAAACTTGTAAATCTATCATTCAAATAAAACAAGGTAGTCCCTGAAAAGAAATTCTAAATTTACTGAAATCATCTTTCCATCTTTTGCACAATCACACTTGAACTTTTCATTTTTACGTCAAACTACATTTTTTATCAAAACAGTGATATTATTTGAAAACTAAGAAATATTATGTCTAATGCCATGAAAGTGACCATCGCTGTCTACAAAAACAAATGACAAAATTATCGTCTAGGGGATGCATGCCTGGAAATGGCATCTAACCCCCCAGTCTCTTCCTGTTTTCCAACTGTGACTATTTTCACTTCTTCGTCGTTATCAACCTAACAACTCCTGTTTTTTTATTTAATGCAGGACAAAAAATGATAGATGAAGTTACTCAGCAGCTGTTTTGTTCTACCCTTCATTCACTCAGTTAATTTTTATGAACTTACGGAATTATGAAATGCAGAGAATGTTTTTTCCTATGTCATTAGTGTGCAATTGGTTTATATCCCTCAGAAATGCTTGCCAAGCCGCTCTCCATCATTTATCACCGGTCCTGGTTAACGGGGGAGGTCCTGGATGACTGGAGGCTTGCCAATGTGACGCCCATCTACAAGAAGGGCCGGAAGGAGGATCCGGAGAACTACAGGCCTGTCAGCCTGACCTCGGTGCCGGGGAAGATCATGGAGCGGTTCATCTTGAGGGCGCTCACGAGGTAGGTGCGGGACAACCGGGGGATTGGACCCAGCCAGCATGGATTCATGAAGGGCAGGTCCTGCTTGACCAACCTGATCTCCTTCTACGACTGGGTGACCCGCCTAGTGGATGAGGGGAAGGCTGTGGATGTGGTCTACCTGGACTTTAGTAAGGCCTTTGACACTGTCTCCCACAGCATTCTCCTAGAGAAGCTGGCGGCTCATGGCTTGGACGGGTGTACTCTTTGCTGGGTAAAAAACCTGGCTGGACGGCCGAGCCCAGAGAGTTGTGGTGAATGGAGTCAAATCCGGTTGGCGGCCGGTCACGAGCGGTGTTCCCCAGGGCTCAGTTTTGGGGCTCGTCTTGTTTAACCTCTTTATCAATGATCTGGATGAGGGGATCAAGTGCACTCTCAGTAAGTTCGCGGATGACACCAAGTTGGGCAGGAGTGTTGATCTGCCTGAAGGTAGGAAGGCTCTGCAGAGGGACCTGGACAGGCTGGATCGATGGGCCGAGGCCAGTTGTATGAGGTTCAACAAGACCAAGTGCCTGGTCCTGCACTTGGGTCACAACAACCCCATGCAACACTGCAGGCTTGGGGAAGAGTGGCTGGAAAGCTGCCCGGAGGAAAAGGACCTGGGGGTGCTGGTCGACAGCCGGCTGAACATGAGCCGGCAGTGTGCCCAGGTGGCCAAGAAGGCCAACAGCATCCTGGCCTGTGTCGGGAATAGTGTGGCCAGCAGGCAGAGGGAGGTGATCATGCCCCTGTACTCGGCACTGGTGAGGCCGCACCTCGACTACTGTGTTCAGTTTTGGGCCCCTCACTCCAAGAAGGGCATTGAGGTGCTGGAGCGTGTCCAGAGAAGGGCGACRAGGCTGGTGAAGGGTCTGGAGAACAGGTCTTATGAGGAGCGGCTGAGGGAGCTGGGGTTGTTTAGCCTGGAGAAGAGGAGGCTGAGGGGAGACCTTATTGCTCTCTACAACTACCTGAAAGGAGGCTGTAGAGAGGCGGGTGTTGGTCTCTTCTCCCAAGTAACAAGTGATAGGACGAGAGGAAATGGCCTCAAGTTGTGCCAGGGGAGGTTTAGATTGGATATTAGGAAAAATTTCTTCACTGAAAGGGTAGTCAGGCATTGGAACAGGCTGCCCAGGGAAGTGGTGGAGTCACCATCCCTGGAGGTGTTCAAAAAAYGCGTGGATGTGGCGCTTTGGGACATGGTTTAGTGGGCGTGGGTACTGGGTTGATGGTTGGACATGATGATCTTAGAGGTCTTTTCCAACCTTAATGATTCTATGATTCTATGATTCTATTTTTATTGTTTTTTATAAATCATTACCATAGACTGGCATATTTGCATTTGTAATTCTGGGAATACTTATTGACCACCAAATTATTGACATCCTTTTCTTCTTGCCGAGTTCTTCGCCTGCCTAACATCTGATTGCAATGACTCCAGCACTGCTAGTGTTTTATTCATAAAGGTTCTTTACAAAATTGTGGGGCCATGTTTCACGTTCATTTTCCTTATATGTCTTTACTTACCAAAGTGTATTAACACATCTGAAAAAAAAGAAAAATATTCATAAGCTTTCCTGTAAAAATACTATCAGACTCTTCAAGACATTTGGTATGTAGCTGTGGTGCACGGTCATTCCTAGTCATTCCTAGTAAACAGAGAATTAGCATTCCTTCAATTACTTATCTTTGTAAGAATTAAAATTCTTTCCAGGATATTTAGTTCTTAGGGCATTTTATCACAGCATGTTTCAGTTATAAACATGCTCTTTCTTGTTAGGAATGACACTAATTTTCCAGTTAGTTATCAAAGCAAATTATTCCTAAATTTATAGCAGTCTGACATAGATTTACAGAACTAGATCATAAATCTTTATTGCTATCTTCAAAAACATAGGATGACACGTGCATTTGCCCAGTCACAGTATGTAACCAGATGTGCTGGTTTTTTTAAGGAAAAAAAAATTATTCTTCTCCCTTTATCTAAATCATATGTGTCTGTGATTTGATGAATATGTTCCTTTAATTGCACCATCACCTTCCTGACAAAAATATTTTCTAATGCGGAAGACAAGACATTTACAATATTGATCTGCTGCTCCCCAGATTTGTACTATATACATGAAGTGACATTGAATTAAAGGCTAAAATAGCACTACTGTTTCCTCAAAAGTACAGAACTAAGGAAGCTAGTCTGCAATGAGCATAAAGAGAATACTACAGTGAAAATTTAGTGGAGGAATAAGACTATTTATAATTTCAGTATCAAGTTGTCTGCCTCTTGGTTTCCCATCTCTCTCATGCAGTTGATTTGGTATATGCTGATGATTCATTGCAATGATTCTTTTGCTCAAAGCAAGGAAAGCTCCGTGACTCCAGGACAAAACAGAAAAATTCAAGCAAACCACTTCTCCAGCACTTCTGAGGCTCAGTTGCTCTTCTCGCTATAGTTCATTGCTTGGCACTATGCTCCCAGTCGTGCCTCTGCTCTATTACTAATTTTAGCCTTTGGATACTTCAGCTGTGAGCTGTAGCCTCTTTAATTACTTTATTGGTTCCTATGGGCCTGTTCGTGTTCATGTTTTTCTCTTCTGACTCTCCCTTCTCCCAAAGGGGAGTGAACCTCTACTATCCTTTCATGCAATGGCCTTTCTCAGTTGCTAATTGTTTTCTTGATTCTTTTCCCATCTCCATTTCAGCCCATTTTCTCTCTTGGCTTCTGTAATGTCTGTTACTGACTTCCGTCCTTGAGAACATTATCTCTAAAAAAAAGTGAATAGAACAGACTACAGTTTTTGACTGAAAATTTTCCCTATTAAAATTGATTGGTAAACTCAGTAAAAAATTAGACAGAGAGAGAAAGAAGAGAGAGGATACAGAGAGGAGAGGAAAATATAAGACACATGATTTGACATTTTTAGGGGAAAATTTCTTATGCTAATATATGTAATGTCTTTTGGAAAAGCTTTGTGTATGATATGAAGAAGGGGTAAAATAGTCGTCTTGTCCAGCCCTCTAGTAGAGAGAAGAGCTATTTCACATACCGTAATAGTCATCTCCAGTATTGACATTAAATGGACAATGTTGATGATCAACTGGTCATCTCATACCTGAAGCCTAACCCATAAATTCTTTTTTAGATGAGCTTCTATTGTCTTTGCCTGAAAATATCTGGTGCATCTCTGAATAGCATTATAATATTACACATTATTGTCAATGAAAATGTAAGTATGAATATATGAAAGCAGGGTTTAAAAATAAATTATTCTGAAACTCTAACTTCGGCATTTGTAGAAAGGATGTTTTGAAAAATGGAAGAAGGTCAAATATTTGATAAGAATTTCATTGACTGGAATGTCTATGGAAAGATTTGCAGTTCTTTTATATGTAAGTACAGACACACAAGCACACACGCATACATGTGTGAGTGGGTRTCTATATACCATTGGAGTACCTAGCATATTTAAATTCCAAACAAAACATAAAAACTTCTTCTCAGAAAGCTCAGAGCTTAATGAGTGAAGCACCAGATGCAATTCAAAATTACTCAGAAGAAGAACATAGGCATCTTGTCTCTTCCTGATGTAACCAAAGATAAACTGGCAAATGTCACAAAAGGTTACTACTACATTAACTTTATGATAATTTGCTGCTCTTGAATCATCACTATGCTAGTGAGTCAAGGGGCATTCTAGCATTAAAATACATAATTTAATGTAAAAGCTAAACTTTGCAGAGAGTCAGCTTCCATCCTGCTGTGGCGTGTGATATCAGAGGTAAATATCTAAATGGAATATCTGACATATTTGGAGAAGACCTGAGGGGTGAGCTAGCCAGCAATTTTTCATCAAGGTTATTTTCATTAAAACAGAAAATGTCTGTTCTATAAAATTGAAGTTTTCCAGTGGCTATTTTCATTTTTCTATTCTGTTACTGAGAAGAGAGGTACAGCTACCTATGTTATAGCCCCCTGTATTTCAGCCTTTGGGGAAAGCTGCAAAGCTGACAAAACTCCCTGAACGGGCATCAGCAAAGAGGAGCAGAAGGACAAAATGTCTTCACATTTAGCTGCTAGTAACCCCAGCTGAAGACCAGTAATTTCACTTATGGAAAGGAAGAGGAAACTGAGCAGTACTTTCTGGGCAGACAGACAACTAACAAGCCAAAACTCTCTGTAAACACCATTTAAAAAAAAAAAAAAAAAAAAAAACAACAACTCTTTCTGTAAATAAAAAATTACATGCAATGTTGGGAGCGGGAGGAGGGAGGGAGGATTGTCCATTTTATTTTTTACCCCAACTCAGAAGGCAGATATTTTCCAAACTATTTTATTAAGCCAAATAGATTTCTATTTTCCAAACAGATCTAGTTATGATCACTCAGATTTCTGACCACGTGCCAAGCATACCTCATATGTTTATGTGGGGTTTTACTAGAGGAAGGTTTGCATGGTTCAGTGAAACCAGCTCCTCCCTGCTCCCACCAGCTCTCCCAGAAACCACATCGCAGCCACTCAGGGGGCTGCTCTCCATCCTCCCTGCTCAGCCCACCCTGCTCATTTCTACCCCCAGAGGGACCTGGTCCTTCCCTGCTCACTGCCCCCATCCTCGCGTGGCCCGGTCCCCCCACACCCTAATTCTGCTGGTGTTTCATAGGCATCTACTTGTGTTTCACAGATGTCACTATTCTTTACTGATATGGAAAGGGTTCTTCTTCTTTCTCCTTTTTGTTTTTTTTTTTTAGTGAGTGTCAATAGTTAGGTGGAAGTCAGAAATGAGTCTGTGGTTTACTGACATTCTGAAATAAATGGTTTATATAACTTTTGTAACTCACTTTTCTTCATATACCGGTGCCATTTCAGTGTTTTATACAGTGCTAGATTTTTATTCTACTGAAAATTTCTATGCAATTTTTTTATATTTGGGTTTTTTCTTTTTTTTTTTTTTTAATTTTATTAAAATTTATCTGAACTTAGTTTCTTGTCTGGTCTTTAGCTGCCAAACTTTTTGTTTTGAGAAATATATTTTATTTTAAGAGTCATCTTTTTATAAAAGAATTTACAATGAGGGGAACATTGAGCAGAACTGATGCAACAGGTTGGGTTCAAAATAAATAAGGGGGGGTTGCTATGGTTTTTCACAAGTAACATTTTGTGTAGTATTAAGTGGAGGATGAGCTCAGAAGATGTCTTCCCTCAGAGTAGGGAAGACATCTTCTGTGTTTTCCTATCAATGAAAGGAACAAAGATCACAAGCTGCCAGAATCAAGCTACTACACAGGTAGCAAGTAACTGTTTCAGCACAAAGATGGTGTTTATTCAGTTATTAATACATGCTTACTGTGATAGCAGAGAATGAATTAATAAAATTTGGGAGAGAAACAGGATTTCTTCAATCGGCAGACAAGAAGTCAGTCAGAGATCTTTACATTAATATGTTTTTCCCCAAAGCTGGGGCAGACACAAGGTCAGTTATGTTGACTCAATGGATAGGTGACAACTTGTTAGGTTACTACAACTCAGCTGTGTTCAGCTGTGTGCCCTGGCCTTCAGCTTATTAGCACAGTGTTTCCAGCTGTCTCACTCATTGTAGTATTAATACTTCCATTATGCTATTGGTATTCCACATTTGCACTATGCAAACCTTCCATCTGAATAGTACCCACTATATCTGGACCAATCACTCCAGTCCACTGGTGGAGAACATCAGTAGCTGTCACATTTTATAAGCTCCCAATACATTATAAAGTGGGGGATTATAAATTTATCATATATGTATAAAACCACTAACTCAGAAAAACAAGCTAATGTGCATTACTCTGTGTTTACCACTATGGGCACCAACACATACAGATAGCTGCATCAGTGTGCAAAAGTAAACATTATGTCTTGAATTTTTTATGGAAATATAAAATTTTCCTTCAATGTGTTTTATGTCATAATAAAATCTTCAGGGAATCTGTGTTTCGTGCAGATTTTAGTCATTCAGTTGATGCTTGGAAAGCCTCACAAAAGGTTGTAAACTAATGAATACACTCTTAAATAAGGCAAAACCAAACAAACATTGGCTTTTGCAGGGAGTGTGAATATATTCAGGAGATAATTATGCTTGACTCTGTCAGAGTTTGACCTATTGGAGCCCCCAAAGCAATCATGAACATGACTGAACAAGGGAATTCTGACTTAATCTCATGAATATAACAGTTTAATAAGTTATAACTTGTACAGTGAGCCAYAGCACATGGGATTTAGCTGCCCTTGGTTATATATTTAGAGCAACTCAGGTTAAAAAATACAGCTCAGTCATGTAAAGATTCTTTACGTCTTACTCCCATAGATCAAAATAAATCTGATTTTGTCAGGACTAAAAGAAGAACACACTACCAGGTAGGTTTACCTACCCCGAGCAACGCACCTCGTAATCCATCTCAGCTGATACCACCGTAATCATATTAACTGCCACAGTCACATTCCGAGAACAGGACAGCTTCAAGCACAGATCTGTATTTAAAGCAGCTTCTCCATTAGCCTAGCAAGAAAAAAAGAGATACCAAAACAACTTTTGTAAAGTCTTTGCTTCGTGCTCTGCAGTTGTAACATCAAGGCAGTCTATAATTAGAGCGCACAGGRACCAGTGACTAATGCACATGAAGGTACAGTGAATTAACTGAAGTGTTTTCATTATTTTTGCTAGTAGACAGGAATACTAGACATTCTGATGCTATTCCTCAGACTGCAAATATTGGCACACCCTGCTCAAATACAACCACAGGAAGAAAATACAAAAGAAAGAAAAAAACACACACTGCAGATGCCCTATCTTCTCCTACAGTATTTACAATGTATATGTTCACACCCAGCGTGACCACACTTCCAGTATAAAAATCCCATGCCTCCTCTGCAGTGACATGTTTGGGCATGTGATCACTAGCAAAAAGACACCAGTTTTTAACTTGCTCTTGCATTGGCTTTGCTGCCCTCTCCCTTGCATTTCAYGTTTTCCCCATCTGCAAGGCCTTTTTGGTATCTTGGAGCATTGGCTGAATGTGGTAGGAAATGTTAGATAGTTGTCATTATTATTCACCAAGACCTGAAAGAATGGCTTTGACAGTGCCTTCATCCTTGTTTTCCCTTTCAAACCAAGCAGTATCTGCAGTACTAAACACTCAGCGGCTGGACTGTCAGCTTCTTCCTGGTAAACACAAAGCTTGAGTAAATATTGAGTAGTTGCGAAGAGCATGGATGTTTTGACTGATTAAGTGGGAGGGAGGGACAGCTGGCTAGGAAGAATTGTCCAAAATATGTGAACACAAGATAAAAACCAATACATTGTCCCAGCAAAATCAAGATAGCTGATGCGGATTGCTCAGTGTGTCTGTATCTGAACACAYTATTATTTTTTACACAGATATATAAAATCCATTGGTTCTCGTAAGTTTTGGACTTTGGTGAAATCCAGCTCAGTGTCAGGAGCCAGTTATAGGATCAATGCACCTTTGAAGTAGTGCCTAGGTTTGTGTTGACCTTTGATAAGGAGATAAATTTCACCCTGTGTCATTAGCGCTGCCCACAAACATAAAAGGGATATGTTTGCCTTGCCTTAACATCTTTGATATTTACCCACTGCTTTGCTTGAGATACCAGGTATAAAGATGACCCTATCTTTCCTGACTATGCTGAAAAGGAGAGATATTTGTATTTAAAATAAGGTTCAAACCTAGGCTGGAAAGATCGTTCCAGCTCTTGCTGAACTTTTTCCTAGCATAGTGCAAGAAGTCAGAATAGGTGAGCTGATGTAACTTTACTGTAATAAAACAGAGTCCAAAAAACAGCCATGATTTGTCAACCCAGAGGCCAAAATTTACCCTGAGATAGAAGGTCACGATAACACAGAGATCAGACATTACCCAGCGACTGTGATACCCCTCCAGAGGAGAAGAAAAGCTCAAAACCACAGTTTTCCAACCTGTAACAAGGGGGTGCAGAGCGGTGGGTGAAGGTTAGCCCTGTCCACAGGTGCAAACCTCACTGTCCTGCCCAGGCTGCCTYATTGAAGCGGGTGGTTGAATTCGACCATGACCACCCTGGGGTAACACTTCYTCTCCTGCCCCTCACAGCATGTCCCCGGAGTTGTCCCCCTGCTGTGACTTAATTTGGGGAGTGGGTTACAGAAACAAACACACTTAGATACAAGCACCGCTGCTATCCAAAGGACATCTGGTAGTACTTCTAGGCAGCTTCTCTCCTCCCCAAAACAGGTAGGTCCCATCTCCCAATCTTCTCAACACTGCCTCTTCTCCTCTCTATACTTGCTCATAAGTTAAAGGGCTTCTGAGGGCTGGCCAGCTGACTGACACGCCGCAGACGATGTGGGCTGCCAGCAGAACCTGAGTGACCGAGGCCGTCTCTGCTTGTCAATAAAACAGGCCTTGACCCGTTCTTTCAGGCTGGTATGTGTGAGGCTTTTACCACATACACAGAGTGGAAAATGAAACTGATTTGGGGAAATTGGTTCAAATGGTGCCTATACATTTGCGATCCCTAAGAAGGAGGGTAGCAGGTGAGCAGGCTAAGGTCCAAACTCCCAATGTGACACACACAGAGAGATCACAATATTCTTAAACTTGGAGGTTTTTTTGATAGAAATTAAAATACAGGAACATGAATGTACAACTATACATATTTTGTAATATGGTTCCTTAAAAATAATTGCTGGTAAAACAGGATTTCTCCTACAAAGAATCATATCTGTAGTCAGTCTCTTGTTGACTTAGCAGCCCTCAATTTCAAAAAATAGGGGCTACATCTCCAGGAGTTCCTCTGGCAAAGAGGTCCCCCAGAATCTGGAAGATTACCCAACTACAATTTAAAGAAACTTACGGCAAGGATGACTGACTAAAGACAGAAGTCTCTGACAGTGTCAGAAAAAGAGAAAGAAAGACTGTGAGAGGGTGTGGGGGTGTGTGAGAGAGCACTTCACTTTCTCATATCTGAAGTGAGGAGAATTGTTCTTGTTCTTAAGTTTTGCAGTGAGTGGAGTCAAGGTTGTGCTTGCTTTCCTTTCTTTCTCCTTTTCTTCCTCTTCTCTCTCTCTTTTGCTATGTGCAGACCCTGTATTTACATGAAAAACCTACACTGATTCTTACGGACTCCTTTTAGATTTACATGTGGTAACAAAAAAGGCCCCTTAACTTAAAAGCCGTTTTGGGCAGGATGGAGAGAAAATACAAGATTGCTGTTCATCCTGGGCTGAGGCAGAGGAATGGTGGATGGCTTCTTCTGGGAACTAAAGGGAAGTGCCAGACAACCGTTGTCTTGGAAATCCTACCCAAAGCAGGATTGTTAAGAGCTACCAGCTCTTTCAGGAGCTAAGGACTCTCCTAGCTGTCTTTCTGGCTACTGAGAGCTGTCCATATGCCTGGAACGAGGATCGCTTGCTCATGCAATCCCATCCCATGCCCATCATACATATTGCAGTCCCTGAGCTGGCACAGGAGAGTGCCCAACTGATTCAGACGCATCTGAGGTTGATTGTGATCAAGCCCATTTACTTTTCTTTATTGCTGACATCTCCTGCCTGACTCACCCTCAGGCATGGCTGAGCAAACCTTACTATTTAACCCTTGTAGCTTCCAATCTGACCTTCTGCTTCACCAGCATGGCTGTGAGTCAGTGCATTGCCCGGGCATGCACTGGGAGCTCTGCGTTGCCAGGCTGAGAGCAAATAGAGCAGCCCAGCTTGTGGCATACAGCTCGGATCCCTTAGCCCCCTAAACTCTGTGGCCTCACCCATGCAGGGAATGGTGCTCTCTGGCCCATGCTAACCCACAAATGGCTCCTGGGTATTATCCCAGGTAGAGCAAGTGAGCCAAAACTCTGCCATGGGGCTTATTTACTTCTAGTATTAAGAGTTAAACCATATGGATAATTGTAGGCCAGATCAAATCTTAACTGGCTTACTGGTAAGTCATAGCCTAACTCTCCCAGAGGTTACAGAAAATGTTCATATCCACCTAGGAGAGATCCTATAAATCCTCACAAAAGCATGTGAAAGATTATTCAGTTAAAGGCTTTATTTGGTTTAGGACAGTTCCCACAATTTCTCAGACAGTAAGGGGGAAATTAAGCAGAGCAATGAATAGACCAACCAGTAGATAAATGGATAAATATATCTGTTCACACACATTTCAAATAATTAATAATGTAACAAAGCACAATACTCATTAGAAACATCTGGTTTGYCTACAGTTCGAAGAAAAATAGGTCTTCTCTTCAGCTTTAGTAATAGTCTCATCAGTACTTATCAACATCTAAAACATTGACCTAAGTCATAAAAATATGACACTAAAATTATTTCTAGAAAGAGACCCTACATTTTATATAAATAATTCTGTAGAATTTTCTCTCTCCTCTTACATTGTCCATTATTTACTCCCTAATTATACTCTCCACCAAGTTTAAGAACCTGCTGGGATTGTATACGTGCTTAAAGAAATGCCACTTTGAATTGTAGCTCTGCACATCTTAATTAACATCAGATCAAAATAATTTCAGATCAGTGTCAATTCCCAAGTGATGCTGTGGTGATGTGGAATCTCACTGTCTGGTAGCAAACTCAAAAAGTGGTTGCACCCAGGTCCAGCTCTCGGTGGGATGGCGTCATCTGCTTCCCCTGGCTTACCTCTCCACCTTTCAGCCTATTCTAGCCAGACTTCTTAATCTCTTTTAGGCGCAATGAGTCCTCTGAGTCATATATGAAAGAAATAGGCCATATTATCCTTAYGTAAAGAAGACAAAATATTTCTTCTGTACTTCATATATATACTTGCTAAGGCACCAAACATACTGGTTTTATGATATTAGCAAAATACATAATTAGAATGGCCCAAGTCCATGTTTGATTGATTGATACTAATTTCCTTTACAAATACAGTATTAAGAAAATTATTTTGTGGAGGAATTGGATGAAGTGTACCGTAATATTTAATGATGTTACTTGTTCCAGTGCCTAAATKAATGACATATCACCTTGCTGAAAGATGGATTTATGAGTGATTTAGCTTCATCTCAGTTACTCTGTTCATCATCTTTCTCAATGGTGGGAAATATACTGTTCAAACAATGTCACAATAAGAAAAATAAATAAAATTGATGAGGACAGTTTCCTAATATAATTGTCCTGAATGTTTTGCTCTTTTGACATCTGCATTATTAAACCAAATTGCTTCATTTTCATCCAGTGACTGCCACTGGAGTTGCAAATTCTGCAAATGTCAGTGAACAGCGTGCACATGAAAATTCCACTTCTTTGTGATGTACAGTCATCTCCTTGGGCAGATTATCTGTACAGTGGGCATTGGCTGACTCAACACCATGAAAACTCAGCTGTGCTTCTTCCTCAACTGTCTTGGGTCTGGTATTAGTGTTATGCTTTTTGTATGACAACCTGCCTGAACTAATAATCTGTTCAGGACTTTACTTGGCTTCATGAAGGACAGGCAGCCTTGAAATCCTTTCCCAGAACTGGGAGTCCATAAGAAAACAATGTGCAGACAACCAGTGGCTTCCAGACCGAGTAACTACAGGTGCGGTTTGGTTTATTGACTTATGCTTTGTATGAGACCTCAAGTATTTGGTGGTAAAGTGATGGCAGCAGCTCCAACTGCTGTTGGAAGCAAAAGAAGGTGACAGTGTCAGTACCATGTTGCTCAGGGTGCATTAGCTCAGGTGTAGAGCATGACAAGTGCACAGCCTCACCTGGAAACTGCTGCATGTAGTTCTGGAATTCAAAGCGCTGGGAAACATGGGCATGTGGAAAGCCACAGACATGGCTCTGCATAGTTATAGCTTTACAATGAGCAGGGAGTAGGAACACAGAGTCACCGAACAATTCAATTTGGAAGGGATGTCTGGAAGCCATTCGGTCCAAACCCCTTCTCAAAGCAGGGCCTATTTTGAAGACAGATCAKGTTGCTCAGAGTCAGGTATTGCATAGCACCAGTCAATGCTGGTGTTGTCTGGAATTTTGCACCTTCTGGATGTCCAAGATCCTTTATATTGAATAAACTAGAAAAACCATAGGATAAGTTCTAGAAGTCCTAAACTCTGTCYTTCAGCCTTATCTCTGACAGACTGCTTCATAACAAGATATAGTAAACCCGACTCTAACTTTCCTTATTCCTGAGGAACACAGTAATAAATCCAGTAAGTCAGGAGTAGTTCCATAATGTGAAATGGGTATAAGTAAAAGGAAAATCAAAGCCAGATATTCCTTATGGCAGCAATTTTATGGGAGGGAGACTTCTGTTCCATGTTTTTTTTCTCTTAGCCTTCTTCCCTAAGGCTCCACCCAAAGTTTCCACCCTGTGTGGTTCTCCAAGCCAAGAGTGGTGGAAAGGGGTCCACAGCAGTGTGTATTGATCTCCATCCTGAATCAAGAAACTTCCTAAAATAGCTTCATTCCTCTTGCTTCATTTTACTCCATCCCTCACCTTGCAAAGGCTGGAGAATGCTTTATGACTGTGTTGGCTCTTGATGTGTTCAGGGATAATGTGTGCTGGTTCAGGATGCAGGTTTCAGTATTATAGAGACCCCAATACCCAGGTTTTATCATAAGTGTGTTCTGTTTATGTAGAATAAACTACCTTTGTATAAACACCTATACAAAGGTATAACTGCATTGTACTAGGTTTATGCAAAGTAGATGTCAGGGAATAATTACATCTACATCTACATTTTTTAAAAAACTTAACTTGATATAATTCACTGCAAAACAAATAAAACAGTTACTAAATTACAGTTATGGGTAAGTATAGCACACTTGGATAACCCTTAGCAAGACAGCTGGGATCTGGAAACAGTCTTACAACAGCAGCATGGAGTACTGCATGATGTAGCTTACCAGATATTAACTCCTGCCAGTAGCACAGCAAACCTGGCTGTTCCTGTCCTTTTTACAAAATAGACTGTAGACAAACCAGCCAGTTGCATTCTTTTTAAGTGTTTAAATCAAAGTGGATTCATGAAGTGTGTAGATTCAATGCAGASGGAAAGGCTTCATGACAATGCAAGCCAGCCCTCATAAAATGAAAGCTATATAAGTAAGTAGCCCATATAAAACTCAGGGTTAATTATGAAGGAGAGCGCTTTGGAAAAAAATGGCAAAATACTAATAACTTTAATAGTGCAAGCCACAATATAACTTGAGTTGGAAGAGCTTCTAGTACATCTATCCCACGCAAAATTAGGATCAGGAAATCTATTAAATCTGAATCTCTATGTATTTATTATATTTTCAAAGAAGTTTTGAGATCCTTCAGGGTCTATTTTCTGCTCACTTTTTGTGGCCTCGCAAGCTACAGCAGCCAATGAACATGTAATAAAAACTCTAGCTTTCTTCTGGACAAGTGATTTTCCAGATATTTTTTGAGATTAAGAATCATTTTTGCATGGATCTGGCCTAGAGAAAAGTGTTTAAGAGAATAGAATTTAAATAAGCTAGAATCCCCAAAGCAAAGAAAATCAGAGGCTCAGACGGTCTTGTGGTTTAAACACAGAGTTTGAAAAATCCAATGAGAGACCTCAGGCACATCACAAAGTCTTTCTGTCTCCATTCTCCAGCTGTAAAATAGARATAATTTTTCTCCTCTAATTCTCCAGGAGATTATAGCATAAATTCATTGGCATTTGCAAGACATTCAGATGTTGTGTGAATATCTGAGAGCAAAATAGGAAACTGCTGCTGGTGAATGAAGGCCTTATAAATTGTTATATAGATAAATCTTGATCGCTTTTATAATCCCCATGGAAATTTGAACTTAATTGTGGAAAAGAATGCAAGGATAGAAAATGGGTTCTCTAAGTTCTAAAGCTGGGGATCATTAATATCTCTAAGCGTGGGAAGGACTAATAAAAGGACCAATATTAAACCCTTGTTTTAAAAAAAATCTCTTAATATTTGCAATCATCTCAGCTCCTATCCCTGTTCACTTTCATATTACCTCTGCCTTTTCTGTCGCCTTTCTATTCCCGTTATTTACTACGTGTGGTAAGAGAACCCTTCTATGTAATATAACATCAGATTATTTTAATGAGACTGTCTGAAATTAACTCTTGTTAATAATGACTAAAGATAAGCAATGAAATCTTGGCCTCACTGAGATCAGTAGGATTTTTCTGTTGACCTCAATAAAACCAGAATTTCATGCAGGAATCAATACTGATCCCTTAGACCTGTCAACAACTTTGATATATCTTTGAGTGAGAGTGCATTGACTTTGCTGCAGATCCTAACAGGAAAAGATTATTTGAAAATCACTCTTTTAAGGGTTCATTTTCTACACACCAGAAATAACCAGTACCCAGGACAACAGTTCATTCAACAGGAGAGTGGTCTCACACACACTTGTAGTCTGATTCCCTTAGTACTCGAGTCATAAATGAAGGTAATTTTGAATCATAGAATCATAGAATCATTAAGGTTGGAAAAGACCTTTAAGATCATCGAGTCCAACCGTCAACCCAGCACCCATGCCCATTAAACTGTGTCCTGAAGTACCACATCTACAGGTTTTTTGAACGCTTCCAGTGATGGTGACTCCACCACTTCCCTGGGCAGCCTGTTCCAATGCTTGACAACCCTTTCAGTGAAGAAATTTTTCCTAATATCCAATCTAAACCTCCCCTGGCACAACTTAAGGCCATTTCCTCTTGTCCTTGCGCAACTTGAGGCCATTTCCTCTCGTCCTTGAGATTACTTCTGACCTCTTTCCTTTTATGGTTCGATGACTGTTCATAGGCGAATAGTAGAACATATTAAGTACAAGGAATATCRTCTGACTGGAAGTAAACATCTCAAAGTAGCCATGAAAGGTCTGCCTGCCACTTATTAAATAATTTTTTAAAAAGCTCATGGATTTTTTATCTTGTCCTGGGCTATAAAAGCATGTGACAGTCAGTATGATATAACCAAAATCCACCATGAAGAATAAGTATTTGCATCTGATATTTACAAGGTCAAGAAGCAAAAAAAATGAAGCATTAGCAAGATAGTTAAACTGTTTGAAACACAATAAAAGGTATTAACAGATTCCCTTTCATATTCTTCTTTCCTTTTTGCTTCCATATCCAATAATATACTTCAATCAGTGACTTATAAACAAGAAAATCATTGTTTACCATGGGGACTTTTTTCAGATACAAGGAGCTAAATGTGTTGCCCACATCACAAAGGGCACGCAGATTATTTTCCTGTATTTGATGGAGGTTCAAGTCCCAGCATCTATTTGTTAGGAAAATTGTTCACAGACAGACATTCATTAAACTTGTAAGAATTAAAATGTCTCACATCTTCATATGCAGACACCTGTTGGATTAATCTGGGGATAAATAGAACTCTCAGCAGCAAAAATGGTGACTGACACACAAATTAAAAAGAAAAGTATGTAAATTTTTATAAAAGACTACACAAAATAAGAATGAAAACAGGAGTTTTCATAACTACAAAAATACCAATTACATTCTTGGGAAAGAGATTGTGTTATAGTACATTTGCTGTTACAAATATGCTGCTTATTTTGATCTTTTCAGCACTGTAGATACCTAGGGCCCAATGTATTGACTGTCATTCTTTAGAAATGGTCTAACTGAAGGATGCACTTGTCACCTTACTGAACTCTTCTCAGTGCTTTGCAGGTTTTTTTTTTTATGGATAGGATACCCCTGTGCTTTCCTATTGTTTAAACTACCTTAAGAAAATAGACTTTCCAAGCTTTTTTTTGAACATAAGYGCATCTTTAAGTTCCTAGTAGTTTTGGAGGCCTGATTTAACCAACATTGATGATTATGAAAAGATCTAGAACCTGTCAATGAAAACATAAGAGGAAAACTTAAGGGGTACCAAAGAAGGTTGTTAATTTACTAATTAGAAAGGGGTAGGTGTAAGATTTGCCCCTGCTGAGGAAGGTCCATTTTTACTGATTGCCAATGATTAAGTTTTGTAAGGCTTATTCACAAGTACCAGACAACCCCAGAAAAACCTAAAATCAATTATGACATTCAAATCAGAACACAAAGTTCCCATGGACCTATGCCCAGAAGTTGTTCCTGGGGATGGCCAGAAGTGTTTTGGTCTAGGGACCAAACAGTTGCCCGAGTTCTGTAATAAAACAGTAACACCCTGTTATTACACTGTAAAACACAGTTACTGTGTTTTTGTGCTACCTTACCTACCATTTTGGAATTTTGCCATAAAGCATTTAGTGTTTACTAACCGCTCTACTCTGCTAACTGTTGCCATTATCCCACTTTTCTGTCCTTCACTTTTGATTGATTTAATTGGCCTTGATGAGAAGATAATTGATCATGAGTAGGATGAAAATGTAACAACTCATAAAGAGGCACCAAGAACACATGCACTGGAAGATTTGTGTCAGGCATTCAATCTTTTGTGAATTGATAAGCATTTCCAGAATGGTAGCCCACTCCAGGAAGGACTGGAAGAGGCACTAGGCCACCACAAGATTCAGTCTCACCTTGTAAAGTGAGTTACCAAACAAAATCTCAGGCCAGATCATATCTTGAGCTGTGTTTTAAAATGCAAATTGGCATTTTAATCAGCATCCTCAGCTGCCAGAAACTCAGCTGCTGAGAAGTCAGCTTCTCTTCCAGCTGATTGATCATGTTAAGGATCTTGCTTCTGCCTCTCTATCCTCCCCATAACATGCCCTGCCCCTGTGTATTTAACTTGTGTGCCTTTCATGACTCGCTAACCATTACGCCTTTCAGGAGCATACACTTCACAGACAGCAGGGTGTGCCTGTAGTACCAGTAAGCACTGTTTAGAGATCTCTCTGCTAAACTGTTCCATGTCCTTCTTGCTACAGCTAGGTTGGTTACCTATCAGCTGGGAGAGACTAGAGGGGAAAACATCTCCTCTAAGTTTCCTGAGAATGCCCCTGGCATCATCTCACAGGTGAGAGCCACCAGGAAAAACATACTGGCAGTAGTTAAAGCAGGAACCAGAATTAACTTCTTCCTCTCCCTTTCTCCCTCCTGTCCCTCCCCATAGCTGATATTTTTTTGGTGGACACACAAGCCAACAAGGAGTTCT
Source organism: Oceanodroma leucorhoa (assembly GCA_030449065.1). Classification (NCBI taxonomy): domain Eukaryota; kingdom Metazoa; phylum Chordata; class Aves; order Procellariiformes; genus Oceanodroma; species Oceanodroma leucorhoa. Next base: position 70,545 of record JASVER010000175.1, read on the forward strand.
GGTATGCTCTAGCCAGGACTCTGATCTGGGTGAGCCAGAGACTGGATCTGCAGGGTACAAGAAAGCTTGCTACAGCCACACGTCGTATGCCAACTCACATAGCTGAAGCCTTCTGTAGAATCTGTTCACATCCACAGCATGTGCCAAGCGGGAGAGGAGAGCAGTGAGAAGTATAGAAAGGCATTGACAGTGGCCTTATCATTTTTATTTTTAATGGAGAACAATTTGGCCCATCCCAAACTGCAGGAACACCAGAGGAAAGGATTAGCAAGGGTATAAAGTCTGTCAACACAAACTAAAATTAATCCTGGCAAGAAAGGGTGAATTTCCGTTTCCATCCTCAAGTTCAGTGACATTTCAGCTCGCTACGGCAGACATTGTCTGGGAGACTCTGGGACACCTTAGCATCCTTTACAACAGATAGCTTAAAGCCAGTGAAGGATTCATTTGTTTCAWCTGGTATTTGCAAAGACTATGAAGAGGTAACTGGAATACTTGTCAATGAGGGAACGCTTAGAGCTATGGTGCAAGGGGGGCAGTCAGTTGCAGTTTTTAAAAACCATTTAGACAGTTGAAATCAGAGGATGTTCAGAGCTAGTGAACAGGTATGTTTGATTGCACTGCAAAAAAATAAAATACACAACTATGAGGTAGGGTCAAAGCAGACTGACGGTACACAGATGCCCAGTGCTGGTCCTGCTTTGCTTCCTCTTACATCAGCTAAAGCCAGGACTCATCCCTGGACAATTCAGCAATCRTATCTTGTGACACTGGGTCACCGACTTGCCGTATTTAACATTACAAAATAGATGTAAACTGTATCTTTAGGAAATCGTGCCATCTGCTATTGACAAAGATCAAAGCGTGACTTCTGGGTCACATGTAAAAATCTCTAAACAAAACCTTAAACCAGTTAAGAAGAGCATGAGCAAGCTGCTATTGCACTGTTTGAAGTGAGTAAACAAGAGCAACTTCTTGTTGCTATTTCATAAGGTTTTTAATAAGCAACCATTTGAAAAACATGATTTTACACTGAAAAGGCAAGCGAACCATGTTTCATTAAGAGCATTACTTTATGTAATCAGAAACATCACCAACTAGATCAAAGTTGTGGCTTTTTATTGATTAGTCCTCGGTGTGTGTTTAATCAGCCACTGGCCTATTCCAGGTGGACTGAGGATAGTAAATTAGCACAGAGACTCATCTGTTCTTGGAAATATCACATTGTTGGACATTAGGAGGTTCTTTAACTAAAGTGCAGAGTTTTTAAAATGAATTCACATGACCGTGGTCTAAATTATCAGCGAGCAGAAGATTACAGATGTGCTAGTTAACAACTAACGAACAAGCAAACAAAAACTTTTTGTATTATGTAATTATACTCTTAGCCTTAATGGTAACCTTAGTCCTTTCTTTTCTTACAGTTATTCTCTCTAACTAATGGAACCAAAGCATACCTTCAACTGAATTTATTAGACTCTGTATTGCTGTTTCTACGTTGTTTCAGTTATAAGAACTCTGTTGCATAGGAAGACCCAGCAGGGATTGTAAAAGTTCAGACAGAAACAAAAAGTGAAAAAAATCAGTCTTAGTCCCTTTTAAACAGCTTTACTCTCAAAAAGGTGTTCTCCATGTTCATGTGTTTTGAAGACAGGTACAGCCTCTATTTTCAAAGGTGATGTAGCTGATCCACAGAAAATGTTCACCCCGGTTTTATGAATCTTTGTTACAATTCTCATACCAGAAATCCACTTTGACTACCCTGGCCGTCAGCAAGCCAGTGCACTGTGCAGTCTGTGTGTCTGTAAAATACCTATGGCTCAGACTACAGATAGGCACTCTCACACAAGGACCAGAAAAGCTCATRTCCGCATGATAGAAGACCCAGGACTCTTGTTCCAGGAATCAGCTTTCCATCACTACATCAGCACAAAGGCAGGTCTGTAGATGCTTGGCTCTCACTCCACATTTGCTAAGCCTATGCTCATCATCCTGCACATGAGATAAGTCTGGACTTGATGCGGTTCACGCCTATTTATATAGGATACTCATAAGATAGAACCTATCATTAATCAAGCCGGAACAGGTGGTAAGGGAGATCATGGATGGCACAATATCTCTTTTTCCCATAGATGTAGAAAATGCAATTCTCTGTGAATTCAGGGGAGGGCAGGGACCCTTCACCCCCAAGTCCCCCTTGCCTTCTCCTAGCAATCCTGGATGCTCTCAGCTGGTGCAGTCTCACAAACTAACTGGATTTATAACATGTCCTTGCTATCAGCTAAGTTCTGCTTACATTGCAAATGCAATATGTGCAACTCCTTTGCAACTGGGTTGGTTTTTTTTTTTCCAACCTTTACAGAGGAGCTTCCTTTTGTAATCTTTCTTGCTACTTTTTTAATGGGAAGTGCCTCAAACCAGCAGAAAGTTTTGGAGTTGAGAGGTTCATTCCAGTAAGGTCTTAGAATTTCACATTCCAGTGAAAAAGGCAGGGTCTTTGTGACTTTGATTGTCTTTGAGGGCTAGAAATAGGCTTTTTGCATGCAAGTGAGGCCAGAATGTTGTCTTTATTTGAGAACTTGTTTGGTACTTCTGAGACAAGAGGAATTTTTAAGTTCCTCAGGGAATTTCAAGCTACAGGATATATTTACTGCTAATGCTACACCAGCCTGCTCACCACCTATTCCTTGGAGTATATGCCAACAACTGCTTAAAGAACGACCATCCAAACTGTCCAGCACCTCCTGGATTTGCACACAGCTTAATCAAGACACAGTGTGGGCTAATTTTCCTGCGGTGATAGGGATATCCACACAAGCTCCCAGCACGAAAACTGATATCGCTCTTACCCTTGCCACAGTTACATTAGGGAAGGGTATTTGAGCATTTCGTAGCCTGAAAACGGTCTACAAAGGCGGGGAGTATTGTCATTGTTTTGAAGTTCAGGAGCTAAATTAGAGACTGAGTGGATTGACCTGCATGACAGCAAATTTGAAGCCAAGCAGGGATTCAATCTGTCGTGCTAGGCTTATGTTTGTGTTTTGGAGGGGATTTTTTTCTTGCCTGGCTGTGTAATAACATGGAATACCATACTTCAGACATAAAAAACCCAGCAAAGTGATGATAAAAACTCATCCCAGAACAAGATCCTTATACCCTTGTTGACAAAATCCTTTCTCAGGGAAAGAATACTACCTGGCTGTTACCCAGAGAAGAAATTTAAAGGGACAGTTATACTGATCCTGTCATATTGAGGGGTTTTCAGCAAATACTAAATTTAATGTAATCACTTCTAGGACAGTGCTTTGGCTCAGGGCAAAGGAAGATGAGAACAGGAAACTTTGAAATTGAAAAGCCAGCCCTCCAACTGACATGAAACAGCTGGGTGAATTTGCACCAGTCAAGGTGACAACACTATTAATAATATAGGTAGCACTTCATTTGGAAATCGAAGGAACTGTGGATGTATGATCAGCAAAATACCTGTAAATCCTGTCTGAATAGAAGGGGGAGCTTTGTTTTGTCTTATAAATCAGGATCTTAGTTGCTGTGGTAATGTTCCTTGTATAACTTATCTGCGTAAATGAAACTCAATCCCTGTTGTCTCAAGCCACAGAGGATTATAGAATATGAAAAACAAAACTAAACTAAAGGAACCCAGTCAACTGAAACCTTGCGACGAAAACTGTAAGTAAAAGTTAGGTTTAAATATAGTTGGGTACTAGTTTATGGGAACACAAACAGATTTGCTCTTTTTGTTGTTTTCATTTCACTAAGGAAAACTAACTTTGGAAATACTTTACAACTGGAAAACACGGCATTGATGTTAAAACAATCATGAGCAGCTGTTCCTGTCTCATGCACCTGCCTCTGGCACCTTGGGTAGATGTCTTCTTAGAGAAAAAACATAGAGGTGCTGACTAACAGCCGATGGAGAAGGTGGCCAGGGATGGCAATGAACAAAGGCTGGGGTGGAGTATTATAAGATTACGGGACAGATTTGAGGCCAGATAATAGACCAATCCCACAGTAATCGATTACACATAGTAATTTTCTTTCTTTTAAAACTGCAAGGCAGTTGAAATCCATCTATCCTCAGTACTCTGGAAAGTGCAAAACAGAAACATTTGCAGTTTAGTAAATAACACTACACAACGGCCAATGTTTTACTGACTTTATCACCACATGTAAAGCGTTGCACAAACAGACTGAGCCAGTGCATAATAAAGCAACAAGTTTGTACTGAGTGTAGCTGCCACCCGACAGTAAACAACCGTGGTCTAATCATCAAATATTATGAAGCCCTGGGAACAGTTTTTGGAAGACACAACATAGCACTTTTTCCAAGTGGCTGAAGCTGTTGGCTGTGGCACGGCACTAGTTCAGGTCCCTCAGGGAAATCCGTCTGCTTCCCGATGCTCATGTCTTTCTTGGCTAAAGAGGGGCCAAAAAAAGCAACAGCAAGTGGACAAATGTCAGGGTTGTGTAATCAACCACCTTATTATTTGTTGTTTTTTCCCTTTTCAGCAAAAACTAGAGAAATTAATATAATGTATGCAAGTCATGAGGGAATGTCTTATTTCTCTTGGTAGAGGACATGGATTTAACTGTGTCTTACTAATGTAGGATTTCATAGACCATGTCTAACCCCAGAGCTATGCTGACATGTAACTGAATCTTTAAAAAAAAAGAAAATCCCTCTACTGCACCCCTTTGTAAAAGGCAAAACTTCCTGTCCTCATAGTGCTTACCCAAGACGCCTGGGTTGCACTGATCAGCATTTGCTATTAATCATTGAATTATGTCTCCACCTAATTACCTATCTCTCTGACTAATTGTATCTAGGAGGCCAGTAAATACAAAGTAGAGAAGCTTGTATCTATTTATCTCATATTTGCACCTGACTAATAGTTTGAACATGGACTCCTCCCACGGTTGAGCTGACATAGCATAACATACTTTGCCATAGGAACTGGATCAAGAAGTTGGCTCCCTTCAGACTGTCATCGGTGTCATCCATGCCTATCTCACCTTGGTGAGACAAAATTCTTTAGGTGTCCCTAGATGCTGGGATTACCTAATCGCTCTGTCTGATGGCTCACGCAGACTTCCTGAGAAGAGCTGTACACACGGCAGTGCTCAAACCCATGTCTGAGTGGTGGGCAACTGTTTCCAGGTGGACTTCAGACTTGATTTTGGGTCTGCAAGTTAGAGGCAACTTGAGGTTATGTCTCTGCTGTCCCACACAGAATAGAGAAGTGGAGGCAGAAAAGTATAAGCTTTCCTTCTCTCCTCCCCCATCATTTGAATTGGAATATATAGTATGAAAGACCCCTGGAGCTGTGTATAACCAAATTCTGACTGAATGGAGGAAAAAAACCTTCCCACTCTAGTATAGCCCTCAGATTATTATCCGTTATTGATTTTTCATGTAGGCAGTGATGAAGTTGCAACAAGAAGTCCCAGGGCAATCAAGAGAGGCTTCAGGGCCTTGGGACGACTGGTCAAGGATCAGAAGCACAAGTAGTGTTCTCCTCTACATTCCAGTTTCAGGGAATGACGAGGGAAGAAACAGGAAGAGCCAGCAGATCAATACGTGGCTCCAAGCCTGGTGTCACCAGCAGAAGTTTGGGGTTTTTGATTGTGGATTGGTCTACACTACACTAGGCCTGCTGGCAGCAGATGGGGTACACCTGTCTCAAAGGAGGAAAAGGATCTTTGCACAGCAGTTAGCAGGGCTCATTGAAAGAGCTTCAAACTAGATTTGAAGGGGGAAAGGGATAAAACCAGGCTTGCTAGAGATAAGCATGGGGGCCAGCACACCAATGTTTGAGGGACAGTGTGCTAGCAAGGTCCTTCAGTCTGCTGTGTCAGAGGAGATAGGGGATGGAGATCCATGCGGCAGCAAAGAGGCAAGGGTTACTGATGTGTTAGAAACCACRGAAGTGCCTGAGAATGGTCATGTAGGAATAAGGGTTTGTCCCCCAAAAAAGCTGGCAAGATCAATGGCCCAACTGAAGTGCACCTACACCAATGCATGCAGCATGGGCAACAAACAGGAGGAGTTGGAAGCCATTGTGCAGCAGGAAAACTATGATATAGTTGCCATCATGGAAACATGGTGGGATGACTCGCACAACTGGAGTGCTGCAATGGATGTCTGTAAGCTCTTCAGAAGRGATAGGCAAGGAAGGAGAGGCAGTGGGGTAGCCCTCTATGTTAGGGAGTATTTTGATTGTCTAGAACTTAATGATGGTGACAATAGGGTTGAGTGTTTATGGGCAAGAATCAAGTGGAAAGCCAACAAGGCAGATATCATGGTGGGAGCCTGTTATAGAGCACCCAACCATGATAAAGAGGCAGACAAAACATTCTATAAGCAGCTGGGAGAAGTCTCACAATTGCTAGCCCTTGTTCTCGTGGAGGACTTCAACTTACCAGATGTCTGCTGGAAATACAATACAGGAGAGAGGAAACAGTCTAGGAGGTTCCTGGAGTGTGTGGAAGATAACTTCCTGACACAGCTGGTGAATGAGCCAACTAGGGAAGGCTTCCTGCTGGACCTGTTGTTTGTGAGCAGAGAAGGACTTGTGGGTGATGTGATGGTTGGAGGCTGTCTTGGGCATAACAATCATGAAATGATAGACTTTTTGATTCTTGGAGAAGTAAGGAGGGAGGTCAGCAGAACTGCTACCTTGGACTTCCAGAGGGCAGATTTTGGCCTGGTTAGGAGCCTGGTTGAGAGAGTCCCTTGGGAGGCAGTCCTGAAGGGCAAAGGAGTCCAGGAAGGCTGGACATTCTTCAAGAAGGAAATTTTAAAGGCACAGGAGCAGGCCGACCCCATGTGCTGGCAGGGAGGAAGACTGGCCTGGCTGAACAGAGAGCTTTGGCTGGAATGCAGGAAAACAAGGAGACTTTATGACCTTTGGAAGAAGGGGCAGGCAACTCAGGAGGACTACAAGGACGTCATGAGGTTATGCAGGGAGAAAATTAGAAGGGCCAAAGCCCAACTAGAACTTAATCTGGCTACTGCAATAAAAGACAATAAAAATGTTTCTATAAATACATTAGCAACAAAAGGAGGGCCAAGGAGAATCTCCATCCTTCATTGGATGTGGGCGGAAACATAGTGACAAAGGATGAGGAAAAGGCTGAGGTACTTAATGCCTTCTTTTTCTCAGTCTTTAATAGTAAGACCAGTTGTTCTCTGGGTACCCAGCCCCCTGAGCTGGAAGACGGGGACGGGGAGCAGAATGAAGCCCCCATAATCCAAGGGGAAATGGTTAGCAACCTGCTAGGCCACTTAGACACACACAAGTCTATGGGGCCAGATGGGATCCACCCAAGGGAACCGAGGGAGCTGGTGGAAGTGCTCACCAAGCCACTTTCCATCATTTATCAGCAGTCCTGGCTAACTGGGGAGGTCCCAGTTGACTGGAAGTTAACAAATGTGACGCCCATCTACAAGAAGGGCCAGCAGGAGGATCCGGAGAACTACAGGCCTGTCAGCCTGACCTGTGCCAGGAAAGGTTATGGAGCAGATCATCTTGAGTGCCATTACGTGGCATGTACAGGACAACCAGGTGATCAGGCCCAGTCAGCATGGGTTTATGAAAGGCAGGTCCTGCTTGACTAACCTGATCCCCTTCTATGACAAGATGACCCGCTTAATGGATGAGGGAAAGGCTGTGGATGTTGTCTACCTAGACTTGAGTAAAGCTTTTGACACCATTTGCCACAGCATTCTCTTGGAGAAACTGGCTGCTTATGACTTGGATGGGTGTACTCTTTGCTGGGTAAAAACCTGTCTGGATGACGGGGCCCAAAGAGCTGTGGTGAATGGAGTTAAATCCAGTTGGCGGCTGGTCACAAGCGGTGTTCCCCAAGGCTGACTATTGAGGCCAGTTCTGTTTAATATCTTTATGAATGATCTGGATGAGGGGATCCAGTGTACACTCATTAAGTTTGCAGATGACACCAAGTTGGGCAGGAGTGTTGATCTGCCTGAGGGTAGGAAGGCTCTGCGGAGGGACCTGAACAGGCTGGATCAATGGGCCGAGGCCAATTGCATGAGGTTCAACAAGACCAAGTGCCGGGTCCTGCACTTGCGTCACAACAACCCCAGGCAACGCTACAGGCTTGGGGAAGAGGGGCTGGAAAGCTGCCTGGCGGAAAAGGACCTGGGGGTGCTGGTCAACAGCCGGCTGAACATGAGCTGGCAGTGTGCCCAGGTGGCCAAGAAGGCCAACGGCATCCTGGCTTGTATCAGCAATGGTGTGGCCAGAAAGACTAGGGAAGTGATTGTCCCCCTGTATGTGGCACTGGTGAGGCCACACCTTGAATACTGTGTTCGGTTTTGGGCCCCTCACTACAAGAAAGACTGAGGTGCTGGAGTGCATCCAAAGAAGAGCAATGAAGCTGGTGAAGGGTCTAGAGCACAAGTCTTATGAGGAACAGCTGAGGAAACTGGGGTTGTTTAACCTGGAGAAAAGGAGGCTGAGGGGAGACCTTATCGCTCTCTACTATTGCCTGAAAGGAGGTTGTAGCGAGGGGTGTGTTGGTCTCTTCTCCCAAGTAACAAGCGATAGGACAAGAGRAAATGGTCTCAAGTTGCACCAGGGGAGGTTTAGATTGGATATTAGGAAAAATTTCTTCACCAAAAGGGTTGTCAAGCATTGGAACAGGCTGCCCAGGGAAGGGGTTGGGTTGCCATCCCTGGAGGTATTTAAAAGACATGTAGATGTGGTGCTCAGGGACATGGTTTAGTGGTGGACTTGGCAGTGCTAGGTTAATGGTTGGACTCGATGATCTTAAAGGTCTTTTCCAACCTAAACAATTCTATGATTCTATGAAATTAGTGTGCTGCAACATCTCACAGCTGACAACAGCAACGATACTGGCAATGGAGCCAACAATGTCAAAAGGAGCTATCTAGCAGAATTGTCTCCACTTTTGATTATAAAACCTGCCCCATACCCCCAGGTCCAACAGAGACTAGTTTGTTTGGCTGCTTGTTGAGGGGGCAGGTGGTTGGCATTTCTGAGCATGCTATATGGAGTACAGCTTTTTTTCAAGTATTTTTTGAGGCAGTTGAAGGTAGTATGAGCTAAAGGCAAAAGACTGGGGGGGAAAATATTTGTAGAAAACATTTTGTATAAGCTTACAGCATTTTTTTAAATTTATGAGACAAGGAAGCAGAGACCTAGATAAGTGCTAAAGTTGCGTTATCAGAATTTTAATAGGTAAACATATTAACAAAAATGCTGTGAAATGAAGAATCAGCTGCTTTTTTTAAGAGATCCCTGCCTCAACCCACTGCCAACATGCTTCAGGGATCAAAGCTGCATATAACTCTGAGCTCCACAACTCATCCCATTTTTCCTTGCTTCCAGACTGCCAGAGTGCAGGTCAGTTCATGGTCAACAGTACTGGAGGCAGCTGACACATCCAAAAGAATCAGAAAGGACACCTGATCTTCATTCATCATTGACAAAGGATTTTCAGCCAACACAAATATGTGCTGTGACTTCTGTATCAAGTGGTTTGTAAATAACCATGCATTATGGACAGGATTTCAAGTGAGCTCAGTGTTGCCCTATCCAAAAAGAAAAGCAAACTAAAGCTGAAGTAGAGCATTAATGTGTGCTGACGTGAACTTAGGCAAATTCAGTGCTCATAGCATATGGAGAGTAGGATTATCTGGCCATCTACTGAAGGATCTGGGATCTGACAGAAGGATTTAGGACCAATTTCTTACAGAGCAGGGATATTTAAGGAAACAGCTAAGATGAAAGTGATGTATGTCATTGTGTGGAAGAGTGTCTGGTTTTAAACTTGGATTTATTAGGCACACTTGCTGTTCAGAAACACYAAGTTTCAGTCTCTCAACAGTCATTTAGAGAATTTTCAAATGGCACACTAATTCCACAGATCACTCAGAATTCATGTTATTCATGACTTTAGGGGTATTCTCTGAGCTATTTAGTCCAAACAGGCCTATTGTAATTGCCATGAACAGAGAATAAGGGAAGGGCTGTTCTTTGCATGGGGACAGAGAGGCAGTTCTCTGTGTGTGCGTGCCTCTGCTCTAACATCAGGACCCAGATAAAAATATTTGGCAAGGCCCAGATAAAAATATTCCCCAGACTGGTAACCCTAACCTCCCCTTCACACCCTTCTGTCCCAGGTCTCAAATCCCCCAGTCCTTCCTGCCTAAAAGCTCCTCCAAACATCTTCTGTGTCGAGGGTACCTTCCCACGTTGTCCTTTCCCAAGGTTTCTGCCGTTCCAAAGCACTTTCCTCCCATACCAAAGCCGCTTATCTTCTTACCCAGCTCTTCTTGCTCAGATTTACTTAATCTCTGATRTTTTCCCGTACCTTTCACTAACCCAATGTCCCTGTTCCTCCAGAGCCAGTCCTTGCAATCCCCAAATCTCCAAACTAGAGAAATAAGGCCTTCCTAATCTTTTTTGAAGCCCAACCCTCCTTTCCCATCTGTCACCATTCTTCTCCAAACCCTTTATCAAGTATTTCCCCAGACCGTAAGTTCCCCTGCTATTCCCAATTCCCATTTCCTCTCCTGCAGCCCCTGAGCTCCACATCCTCAGCTCAGTATTCCCACCCTGCTTCCTATCTCCCAAATGGTGCTCTTCATTTATTACCCATTTATTACCCCCCTTTTGACTGCCACGAGTCAGTACTACCTTCTCATCAACCTTTGCCTCCAGCTGAGCCCTCCCCTTCCTTAGGTCATCCTCAGAGAAACTATTTGGAGATCCTGGACACAGACGTCACTCATCAGAAATCAACCTAGGCAGGACTCTGAGAGTAGAGGAAGATATGTATAGTCTAGCTGAAGGTGTTGTATATAAAAGCTTAATTTTTATTGTTATTTAATTGCTATTATTTTTAATTAATAACCTGAAAGTTCATTCAATTCACTTTCTTTACATAAAAAATATTCCCAAATACAAAATTGTCATCAAGAATAGATACAAGGACAGGGAAAACATAAGAATCAAAATAAATACTTCACAAAGTAGAAAATGTCACTAATTATTCTTTAAGAAACACAGAATGTAATTAGTAAATACTATACATATTTGTTATTATGTACTTACCTGAGCCTAAAAAACCCTACACTTTTCCATATACTGTTTAATTACATATCTATTCCTATTTAGTTCTAAAGTATTTAGAATTAGTGTTTAAGTATATACCTCACTCAGCACAACAGATTCATTTTTAATTCACAAAACAACTTACAATTAAAATATTCTTATTCTGATTTACATGAGAGTAATTATATTGCAATTATAAATGAAATCTTATATTAAAATAAAGTTTCTTGCTATTATGTCAGAATAATTACAGGGCAGTTAAAATTCTGCTTTTGGTTATATCTTCATTAAATTCTACTGACCAAGGAAAGAAAAGTAAAATTGGAAAGAAATAAATGGCAATTCCAGAACTCCTGTCTTACCAATACCAAACAGAACTGAATCTAAGAAGTTTTCAGTCACACTATAGCTCTAGAACCAATGACTTCTGGCTGGGAACTGGAACTAGTTCAGAAATAGATGTTCATAGGCATGTATACTTCAGTCCAAGAATGAAGTGTACATTAATGTCTGATATAGCTTCTTTTTTGTCAAGCCAGGTTCCATGGACAACTGAAACTGTAGTTTTGTGCATCCCTAGAGCTGACATGGACTGAGCAATTCAAAGTCAATATCTAATTTATAAGCCTGATCAGGTTTTGTAACAGGCATATTCTCCATCCCTCTCAGTTGAGAAGCCCGATCCAGTGGGCGTGAGCACGCCATGTAAAATGCATACCTACAAGATTACACTTACTACTTTGCGTTGAAGCATGAAACCACTTGAAGAGTCTCTTCCAGAGTTGCCAAAAGGAGTGGGCTTCTCCTTTTCTGGTCTGTTCTACAACCCTAACCTCCAGGTGAGCTGTGAACAGCAGAGGTAGGCAGTTCCCTCTTTCCAGGATCCAAGGATGCTCACTACACCTAGGAGAGCAAGAAGCTGCATGTATCAGGCAAAGCTGGGGGCACCATGGGGATGACTGCATACTTGGACATACCTCCATACTTGGACAGGAGACAGTGGTTCAATAACCCAAGAAGGCTTTATAGGAGGGATTATGAACTTTTGTCACAGCAATTTACCAATTCCTGACGAACATTCATGCTGTCTCCTCCCAAAAGTCAGAAACTCATGATGAGGCAAGAAGAAACTCTGCAACTGGATAGAGAAGAGAGAAAGAAGACCCCCCCTACCAAAACACTTTTCCATAGTGAGGAAAGGATCACCAGTCACTGGGCTGACTCCATCTGTTATCCCCCGTCAGGGGAGCACACGGAGACAGCTCGACTTCCCCTCCATGTGCCCAGAGTGCTGGGATTCCCTCATGTTCTCAGGCTGAGACCTGTAGCCTCTCTATGCAAAACTATTCCAGCTGGGATGTGGTTTTGACAGTCAGATTGACAAGTGTCCACTGGGAAGAGACTGGGATGTCAAAGCTGTTACACAAAGGGTGACAAAGAGCTGTCAGATAACCATTGTCATTGATTTCTGTATCTACATTTCTTCCAGTTTACACAATATTTTAACTGTGAAATATCATGTAATCACATACTTCTTAATTGGGAAAAATCGTTATTTTTCTCATTTTTATTCCATGTGCTAGAATCTCCTTCCTGTACTCTTTTCTTACACCTCCAAGCCTTCCAATAGTAATTTAAAAGTTGAGTAACTAGCACTGAAAATAATGGACCAAATTCATTCCAACTGTCATATCCACGTTAGGGGACTTACATGTAGGGCAGATTTGGCCCTCCTATTTAAAGTTGCAAAACAGAGCTATTATAGCAGCCCCCACACTGTCTAGCAAACTTTTGAAATAAAGCTGCAAGTCTTCTAAAAATCTGTTTTGCCTAAACAGCACCTTTCAATGAGGTAATTGTTTTTGAGACTACAAACAACAGTGTGAGTAAAGAAAAATTATGCTGGGATATATCACCAGAGTCCCCATTTCTTAATCTGCTTAAAACCTAAAGAAAACTTTTAAACAGTACCTCCCTGAAACAGAAACTAAATCATCTCTGCAACAATTATCACTTACTTCTGTAACACTTTCCAAATAAATAAATAAGGAAATATCTATCAGAGCCATGATGAGCTGCAAAGTAATTTTCCATTTGTTACCTCCCCAAACAGGATTCTGGTGCTTTTCCAATAAAAGTTAAATTAAATGTTCTATAAATCTCTGTGAATGGTTTGCTTTCATTTTGATACAGGAAAAATTTCTTCAGTACTAGTCATGAGAATAGGCCAGCTTTGCAGTCACCACTTCAGATAACACTCAAATCACTCACCTTTTGCTTCTGTTTCAGGTAATGTTAACACAGTGGTGCCCTGAGCACCTTACTGCCTAGCTGATTCCTATGTAAGTGATGGTCTGACTAAAAGGCTTGTTGCAAAGATGTTCCACGGCTCATCGATAGCTTCTACACAAATTGCAGACCTATCCTCTCCAGAAAGACCTGTCCTCTTGCCACCATTCAGCTGGGCTGAGCAGAGCTCTGGGGTTGGAAGAACCAGCGGGTAATCCACGCCAACCATTTAGTAGGTGAGCAAATTTGGTCACTTAAAACTATGCCTGTGCTTTGCTAGACAGAAGATTCAAAGGCTACCAACAGAACTTGAGAATTAAAGCTGGTTTATCTAGCAGCCACATTTTTTACTACATGACCACTGAAGTCCTGCCCTCATCTATCTACTGGCTATTTGCACTGATCAATGCACTGAGACATATGTGGTGCGAAGAGCTCCGCTGTTAATTAAAATTTTCCTTGTATCAATCCTGGAGCATGTCTCCTATTTTTTGTTAGTGGCAGCCAGAGACTGGGCCAGCAGCATGCCAAAATGGGAGGCAGGAATAGGAAAGCTGTAGACAGAGTATCATCAGGAACCAAGTGTGTCGTTATGTGCAAAGCATGACCACACATGCAAAATGCTGATTGTATCCAAACCCATAAAGCCTGACTTTAAGCTGATTTAGCTCCCTCTTTTCTGCTCCTTGTTGAGTCATCACAAGGCTTTCTCGTCCAGGATTAGACCTAATCCTTCCGTGACATCATCCTTTACACTGAGTAATGTATAAAGTGAGGGCTGGACACTGGTCACAATAGCTTCCACAGATTTGTAAGTCATAGCATACATAAGACTGTTCTTTCCTGCCTGTGTCATAAAACATCAGGTTTCTGTTTTCTTTTTCTAATTTCTACACAACAGCTCGGTGTAATTTGTTCTACTTCGGCATTTTTTACAAAGCAATATGTAGCACAACCCAACATTTGTAAAAATCATGGTGTTTTGTATTTTCTACAAAATACTTATATTTCTGCTATAACCCCTAAACTTTCAAAAAAACAGTTCTTTTCACATATTGAGGTTAGGTTCATCTGCTTTAATTCTGACATCTAGAAGTCCATCACTTGATGTAGAGGCCCTGCTTCATGATACTTTTATTATTCTTCCTCTCTTCATGTTTCCGTTGCTCCTTTTCTCATTTTACGCCCCTACTTTTTCTGTGATTGCCTCCTTTTCTCCATAAATCCTCTTGCTTCAAGATTCTCTCATTCCTCTGTTCTGGCTCCAGCATACATTTCTTTTTCTTTCCCTTTGGTCACCTTCCTCCTCCATTTTCCTTTTCTCCTTTATGTCCCAGCTCCCTTACTATCCTTCTCTGCCCCTTTCCATCTCCTACTTCTTCTGGCCTTTCCTTTCTCCTTCTCTGCAAGAATCTCCTTCCCATTTCCTCCTTCCTCCATTCCCGCCTGCTCTTCTGTGTATCATTTTTCCTCTCTGATGTCTTTTCACTCTCACTGCTCTCATTCCATCATTCCATCCTGCTGCTTCTAAGTCCCTACATCTCTTACCATTTCTAGCTCTTCTTGCTCTACCATTTGGCTTTACTTGTTTTTTTTGATGGCTTTTTTCTTCTTCTTTCCTCCCATTCTATAAATGATTGGCCAGTGTTACGGGTTTTACAAATTCTGTGTGAGCCCAAAGAAGAAAAATAACTGTCCTTTAAATTGCAGCTATTCAAAGCCCCTGAAAAGACATCTTGAAAGGCGTCACAGCCCTTTGGCTTCACTAGGCCATCACTAAAATACAATTTTGAGTTTAGGTAAAAGGATAGTACTTCCTTGTTTCTGGTCTTCAGGTCAGGATAAGACCTTGCCATGTAACCTCCCGCCTGTGCACCCAAGTTTTCTTTGGAAGGAGTGTTTATTGTGCTCCAAATGGTCCTTCAGTCTGGACAACGGCCTAGGACTGCATCCATTCAGCATAACACATGGACACAGCAGCACTTTCCAGTTCGTGGAGGAAGCCAGGCTGGGGGAAAAGAGGGTGCACTTGTGGACCTCAGATAGGTTGTGCTTTGATTTTCTCTGAGTTGTATAGTTAATTCTGCTTGTTTCCCACCATACTGACTATGTACTAGGCAACGTACAGGACACGGGAGACATCACAGTTCTTGCTTGAAAGTATTCAAGTGATAAAAAAGACAAATCAGTTATCTGAAGTACAGGGAAGGGAGAATCGGAAGGTACTATGAGCCATATGTGTCTGGAGTTGAGCAGTTTCCCCTTTTGAATGGGCCAAATGAGTTAAGAAGCAACTCTTTCAATCCTGGAAAGACTGGAAGGCTGCAAAAGCTGAAAGTCTAAAGCAAAATTGGCTTTGCATTCAGACTGCTGTAAAAAACAATGCAATAATAGAGGGACTTCAGCTGCTAGGGCCACTCTGCACTCTTTTCCTCCATTTGGAAGCTCTAACTGCTCTATCCATTTTACGGAGTCAGTCTTCTCTCACTGGGGAAAATATTTTTTATTTTCTTTGCAGTAACCTTAATGTGAGAAAGATCAGAGTCCCACTCACAGGAACCATTAGGAGCTGATGCCTTTCCTTGGTTTCAGCATTCTCAAGCAGCAAAGAGAACTGAACTTTTCTCTCCTAATTCCCATTGTTATGCTAACTGCTAGGTTATTACAATCTGCAGGATGAAACTGATTTTTTTTTAAACACGATTTGGCAYCGCAATATAGTTTTAAGACTGTTTTCCTAAGCCAGTTATGGATATCACACAGAAACAATAAGACATAGACCCTCAAATATATTTAGGTTCCTAAATCCCATTTATTTTGGTATGAACTTCACATGAATTGGAAAGGACCCAATCTGCCCAATTTTTAACAATGCCAGCTCCACTAGAGCCAAAGAGTAAATAGATGTAGATAAGTAATTCCACTATAACAATGCGGGAAGGGAGGGCTTAAAGGATAAGGCTAAGGTCTGAGATGTAAAAATCTCCAGTCACTAGGACAGGATCAATTCAACCTATCCAGGGTAAAAACAATGAAAGAAGAATTACTGTGCAAAGAAAGAATCAAAGAGAAAAGAGAAGTCTCAGGCTAGAAAAGAGCAATATGTAGGTGACATGGCAAAACTTATTCCTTTCATTCTACGTAAAAAGCCAAGGTGGCAGTAAAAGAAACCAAGCAGAAGAAAATGTCAAGCTATAGATCCTGCACTAGCAGTCAGTCAGAAGACTGTCTTCTGTCCTCTATTTCCTATACTGTTGGTTCTTGGCACAGAGATTGCAAACACAATGGGTCTACAATGCTCAGGGTTGGTGAGATTCCAGGTGGGAGACCGCAGCCCAAGGAATGATTTGTAAATTGTCTAAATGACACTGGAGTTTTCTCAACTGAAAGATCTCAGCACCCCCTCAACACAGTATTGCCACTTTGAAGTACAAAAACTCTCAAAACGTATCAGACAAATGGCAGCTCTGAACATGTAACAGGTCTGAAAAGGCAGAGCAGTTCCCAACAGCAACCAGCAAACCCAGGAGAAAAGCAGCCAGGAAAGCTAAGAACCAGAAAGTTGGTAATCCCATATTGTTCACAAGTATCTTGGGTGGACACCTGTCCTGTACAGGCTGTGCTGCAGTCACAGCTCAGACTCTCCTCCAGGCAGATGGACTCACCTCTTTGAACAAGAGAGTGAGCACTTTCCTTTTGCTATTGCCTCTTCCCTTGAAAAGCTGGCAATCATCCCTAAACCTGCTGGCACTACTCTGCCTAATGCAGCCCAGGTCCTGCTTTGCTCCAAGGACACATAGGTAGCTCATGATCAGCTTGGTGTCTATAAGGACACCCAAGTCCTTTTCTGCCAAGCTGCTTTCCAGTCAGTCAGCCGCGAGTCTGTGCTGGTACCTGGGGTTGTTCCTTCCAGGGGCAGGACATGGCATTTCCCTCTTCTTGAAGTTCATTAGGTTCCTGTTGGCCCATTTCTCTAGCCTGGCAATGTCCCTCTGGATGGCAGAACATCCACCTGGTCTATTAACCACCCCTCTCAGTTTTGTATCATCTGCAAACTTGCTGAGGGTGCATCCTGTCCCATCATCCAGATCTTTAATGAAGGGACTAAAAGGTATTGGCCCCAGCGTTGACCAATAGTTGGCCTGGTGTATATTTCATCCCCCAGCCCCTCTTAGAAACACTTTGTTGATCTGTTTGACTTCTATTAAACTTAATGAAAGCCATGTGGATAAAAATCTATAATACTCTGACTCTTCAGCCACTGTCCTTTGGTTTTCAAAGCAGCATATAGAAATTTAGTTGGAAACTTTTGGCTGATTTTAACGGGAGTCATATGTCTTAATTCAGTGATCATTTCCAAGGCTTTGTGGATATTATTTTCTTAAATTACCTGAGAGCAAGCTTAAACTTTTCTTAAACTATCTGAAAACTACCTTAACCTGGTCTGAAAACAGAGTTGCCAGGGAAAATTGTAACTAACTCTATTGATTTTATTATTGAAATATTACTGGATTTTGACTGGCTTTTTAGTGTAAATGCATATAATAGTACTCAGCAAATTCCTTTTTGCAGTCCTTCAAAATGAGCTCTGATCTATGACTAGGCTTCCCAAGTATGGTGATAATACAACTGATTAAGTAACAGCAATACTGAAGCAGATTGATTTGGAGATACATTACTTTAAATCACTTTAGAGTCTACTGCTATTCCTCAGCATGTCTTTCCTAAAGAGTTATTTGGACTTTCACTCAATTAACTCAGCATCCCCCAAAGTGAGTAAGCCTCCAGATGGTCTCTTCTTTGAGGTGGCTAAGATATTTTTACTGGGAGGGGGATGCAATTTCTTTCAGACTGCATCTGTGAGACATTTAGGAAGTTATATTGGTGCTCACAAAATAACGATGCCTGTCCTGAAAAATCATCCTGTTCTTTTGTGAAAGTTTGTTTTAATTGGCTGCCTACCTAGTGTAGCTCTCTTCTCAGCCCACACTTTTGCCTGAGCTGGGCTGAGATGTCAAAAGTGGAAGAAGAAAATGAATTATTTAAACCTTCATGTAAAAAACCACCCAATTCTCTTGCCATTACACTGATTTTACATTAGCTTATTCAGTTTACCTTTTATATTAGTGCATTTTATGAAGTCACTCTCTATTGACAGCACTGTGAGATGTCAATAAGACCTTAGGAGCTTTCTCAAACTTAAAGATGGGTCTTCATTCTGATATTTGGATTTAGCACTAAACCTTCTTGGACCTTAGTATATTTGAATTTCTGGCAAAGCTGATTCTGCATCACGAAATTTCGATCTGAATCAGAACCCTCAGTACCTACTGAAACTGCAAACTCAGTAACCACTTGAAAAGCATTGCTCATGCTTTTCCACAGGGCCTTCTGAACCAAGCTGACAACAATTTTTTGTTATTGAAAACAGCATCCGATATGGTTTCATCCTTTATTTTATTTTACTTCATTTTATTTTATTTTACTGAGATTGACAGAATTGCTAAAAAATCTTAAAATCCACTCCAACAGCCTTTGGCATATTTTAAAATATTACATGGATATAATGTAACACAATTTCCTACAAAGGAGTTAAATTTCCACTGATATTTATGAATGTCAGATAAGACTCTTGAAAATGTGTGTGTAAAACTCAAGTAATTCTTTCTGAGCTTCTGCCAAAAATTCAAAATCAATTTATGTTACATTAACTCAAATGACAAAATTAGTGTTTGCATAATTTAAGTTTTAGTTCGTATTTTTTAAAATGTGGACTGTTTTCAGTTGTGATTGACAACACACAACTAAAAAGCAGAAATACTTTTAACAGGTTTCCAGTTAAATAATATTCCTTTTAAAAGTATCCAAATTTATGAGTCAACCCAAATTCCATTTCAGAGATATATCACTTTAGTATCTCTTTATACTGATGGAAAGAATTACAAAAGGTGTCTTAAATACTCTGGTTCATAATTTAGAAGGTTTGTCTACCTCCATTATAGTCCCAGTGATTTGCACTGAAACTTACACTAAATTTACACCAAATAATCTTTCTACATCCTTATTTCTGTGTTCTTTCATTTTCCTTTTTTTCTCACTTATTCAGCTGTTTGCTCTTACCTGTAATCAGGCTTCTTACCCTTGTTCACAGATGCTTTAAGAGCAGCACTGTTGCCTGACTGTTCTGTAAATCTTACTATGGCTGCCTTCTGGTATATCAAATGGCCTTTTAGGACAGATTATTTGGTTTGAAAGCAGCAGCTCCATGATCACGTGAAGAGTAGCGCACTGATTTCTCTCGTCATTCTAATTTTAATGTTCCCATGATTGTTAATATGAGAATCACAGAGACTATGCTGAAAATACACCTCCCTGCTGAAAATATACCTGCCTGCCAGACCTCTTGTCTAATCACAACAGAGAAAGGCAGGAAAAGATTGAGTTTTCCTAGAGATGCTATTCAATCTCATTTCTCAGTTGTGTAGCTTTTTGTCCCACTTTCCATTTTTACTAGGTAACAATGTCACCCTCACTTTGAAAAGGAGAGAAATACTTATGTGTCAGAGCCCTGAAAAGACAATTCTTTTTTAAAAGTTAAAATTTGCTTGGATAAGAAACTTCAGTCATCAGATTCTCCATGCACTCTGCTGGAGTATATTATTATTAGACTTTACCAATGAGTGTGAAAAACACGATGCATTAACCAAATAGTTATATAAACACTACAAATGCTTCCTATGAAAGAACTTGTTAGAGACATCCACTCACAAGCCCTACTAAAATATGCTGAAGTGAGGGTAGTAGGCACCCTCTCACTGATATAAAGCTCTTCTTGTTATGTGGCTTGTGATTGAATTTTTTGCTGTTGTTTTCTGGGTGGATAATTGCTAAATGATGGCTCTTACATGATATCAGCAGGACTCAGTTGTCTTAGAGTCCGTGAGCTAGGGAAGGTCTACTATACTCTAAGACTCAGAGGGTGTTCTGAGTACTTACCATGTTGGCTAAGATAGATGTAGGTGGAATTTAATTGTCTTAATCTCAGTAATACCCACTCCCAAAGCAGAGAGGGATGCTGAATCCCGCCCATCTCTTCTAACATTAAGCTTTCTCAGACCTAACATATCACTGGGTTCATTGCAAAGCATTTCCTGATACTGCAGGCAGTGGAAGTTCAAACCGTCAAAAACTACTGCCGCTGTACAACTAAAGTCTTCAACTCCCTGTACTTACACTGTAATTAATGGAGTGTTACAAAAATTGTTGCTGTGCCTCCTCTTCCATGTGTGTGTAAAAGAAAAGTGTGAGTCTCCAGGGCAATTTTCTGTGTATTTCTAGAAAAGAAGAATAAGGATCTAGATTTAGTCATGCTCCCATGCTCAGCATACCCTGTTGGCTAGAGCTGAGTAGCAGTGCACTCAGTATATTAGTGGTTTTGGAAGTCTCTCCACAGCGCTTAAATGTCTAACAGMGAGTTAAGGTATCCAGTGAGGAGGTCAAGTACTTAACTGTTAGGTGCTTTAGTTCCTTTTATTTATCTGGCCTAATGAATTTGCGGGTGTTCTTTAGGGAGACAGAGAGGTAGGATGTTCACTGGGATCATTGGGAACTCAGCATTCCCGTGGGCCGCACCAGTTACCAGAGGGAACGTCTCTCCTTACTAATATAGACTTACTATTCACTTGTTTCAAATAAGCACACTCTCCTGCCCTTCCACATACTTTGCATTATTCCATACAATTTTATGCAGCTTCTCCAGGAGGCATGTAATCCACTCTTTCAGCCATGCAACTGAAAGGCAGAGCTGTAACTCCAGACGTGGATGATAAACCAATGGGCTGCTAATTTCATGATGCAAAAACTCACACCTTTTCCTTTGGTTTGTTTTTTTCTTTTTGTCAGGAGCTCTGCAGTGGCAGTACATCTGTTTTTGGCCAGAAGTGGTTTGGCACTGCTCTCTGTAATCTGGCCAGATTCCCACAGTTCTGTAGCCTAGCAATTTGTCATGAGCAAGTCCGTTGTGATTCATCTTCTCACGGAAATTCGCAAAATTATACACCAACTAGTCCCTCCCCAACAGTTGATCTTTGGATGTAATACCATGCATCATCACTGTGTACTAGAGAAAGGACATGGCCCACTACAACAAAATACCAATGACTATCACCTCATGGTCTGGAGTGACAGAGCCTAAATTCTGGGTTTGTGTACTTATGGACAGGAATCCGTGGGACTTTCTGCATGTCCGTCTTTCCCTTTCACCCAACAGTAAGTGATACTGATATGTTTGTCAGGAAGGTGCTACATCACAAATGAAATAGCCATGTGTTCTTGCAACAGAGTTTTTGAAGAACGACATCAGGCACATGGGTGCAGGCTACACAAAACACCTTTCTGAGAAATGGATCGAAAGACTGAGTGCTCTGAGGTCAGTATGGCGGTGCAAATACGACAGAGGGTGGGTAATCCACTCTGCCTGGGATAAACCCTATACGGTGCAGATCCCTGGAGGTCAGATCATTGGACGCACTAGCTGATATGCTCCAAGGCACCCAGAGAGCACGCCAGAGGTTACCTTCTGCAGAGACACCGTGTTAAAGACTTTGTGCCTAGTGTGCCCCTAAAAACATTGTGATAGCACAGGTCAAAGGAAGATTTCCTGGTCAACAAGTAAAGAACTCCAGGATTACTGTGTGAAGAGAATTTACTTTGCATAGATGTCCCACCTTGTGAATGGGAAAGAAGGCCTCTTCTGCAAAATTTTCCTGTGCTGACTTCACCAACAAGACTAAGTGGTAAGTGGCAGTGCAATCACTTTATGGAGATTATATGGAGAGTATGGGGAATATACTATTTCTTCTATCCTTTTCAGATCTCATGAAAAATAAAATTGTGAGCCTATTGGTTCATGTTTTCATTGCTCAACCATGCCTAGAAGGTGGGAAAAACCGTCTATTAGGGGAGATATCAAGAAACAACTGAAAAAACCCTTAAAATATCTTGCACCACTACCACAAGGAAATACTTAATAAAAGCAAAGATGCCTTACTTTTTGCTTTTTGTGTAAGCATCAAGCAAAATTCATGTCCATTACCCTGTCTTCCAAAAATAATCAAAGAAATTCAGTATTAAAACATGCCTATTGTTTCAGAATAAAAACACTTTCATTATATCTTTGTAAAAGTCCAGTCATCTTGGAAGTTCACCTGGCAATTCCAAAGCTCTCAAAGTTACACTGTAACAAAAGAATTTATAAAACCAAAAGTCATCAGGGATCCATGTTTCCAAAGAAACCACCAATTCCAGTTAGATTTCTTACTTTAAAAACTAAAAAATAAACTAAAACATGGTCATTCAAGGTCATTAGAAAAATCACATTACATTTTCTTGGAAGTACTTCAAAATGCAGTAACAGAAGATAAGAGGCTCCTTCCTTGGCTGATTCCAACAAGTGCTCAAAGGAGCCATGCAGTAGCAAAGGAGGGGAAATGTCTTGCAACTTCCTTGTTCAAGGGGTTGTTCTATACTGACTCTATCCCCAGTGGGATCTGGATGCATCTCAGGGCTGCCTAACCCATGCTGAATGGCCAGCATTCCCCACCATGTTCCCTATAGAAACTGCCCCAGAATATACGGGCAAATCTTCCTCTGTCCACAAAAGGATGTAGCCAAATGACAACGTGCAGCCAGAAAAAAAAAAAAAACATTTAGCTGCTGATGGCAGCTTCTGGGACCCTCTGCATTGCTAGCAAAGGACAAAGGGCTCCGAATGGGGCTGAAGTTGCTACCTGCAGATTTTATAGAAATGGTTGTGGAAAGCAAAGCTCCAAAACTAACTTCATATAATTCAAGGTTTCTCTCTCTCATTTACTTTACAAATCTCCTGGAACATGGCATCACCCAAGTATTAGTCGTGCATCACTATCAAGCTGAGAGCTTGAGTAAACATGAAAAAATCACAGATAAGCTCATACTGACTCGTGAAAGCCAAAAGTGAGCTGAGATGTAGCAAGGGCATCTCAAGTGTGGCATGTCTTGTGACAAGGAAGAGCTTGTTCTGGGAAAGGCCCTTGGTTTCAATTTGCTAATTTCCTTTCTCTACAGCATTGGCAATAACAAGGGCGTAAAAGGCCTTTTTCTAATTTGTAATGCATGTTTGGAAAATGTCTTATATCTTCACTGATTCAGGCGCTCACAGGGTGTGGATGGCACTTTTACCGTCAGCGTTAGCCAACACTCTGCCACTGTTTCAATGTTTTCTGTCACTCTACATCCTGCATTGCTAGGTAAGGAAACCCGTCACCTCAACCCATATTACTACCAGGGGATATAAAAAAAACTAAAAGGAAATTAAATTGGAAGAGAGCTGGCTGGATCTCTAAATACAGTGAGATCMTTAATGCCAGCCATGCTAAGCCAATGTCTAAATCAGAGGCTTTTTTAGTGGCCAAATTCTGGTCTAATTTACACTTATGTAGATCCAGATAAACTCCTTGGAAGTGAAGGGAGTTTCTGTGGAGCTACATCACAGTAAGGCAGAAACAGAATATATCCCTTTGTTTAAATTGCCATGGTTTCAAGAGTACAGATGAGTTGGGAAGACTCTTTTTTAGGCTTATGAACTCAATGGAAAAAGTAATCCAGAAAGACAAAGGTTTCTTAGGACTCTTACATAGCCACCAAAACCACAAATAGGGTACTACTAGATTATAACTCTTAGAGTAGCACTCCTGGGAGGAGAAATCAAACTCCAACAGAGCAAAAGGGAAAATCAGAAGCATCATTTCCATTTTGCATAATAGGTTTTCTTTGTATTTATTTCCACTTGGAAACAAGTTGTGCTTTTGACTTTATAACACATAAAATACATTGTAAACTCATTTGTGCAAGAGCCAGCATATGCAGATCCTGCATAGCAACAAGCATGATGAACTGAGAGCTACCCACTGGAAGTATCGCTTTGCATCATAAAATTCATAAAGTATCACTTTTTCTCTATATACAACACAGCACCAGCTTTCACTGCTTGTTTCATGATATTTTTAGTGAGACAGAAGACTAAATAACAGAATGCCAAGCCTGGTATAAAGTTTTTAAGGATAGAAGGATGGGAGGAATGGAGGTCATTGCTAGTGGAAGAGATCAACCTATTTCACAGTGGCAAGATACAAGAGGGAGAACGGGAAACCAATGGCTTCACCTGTGGCTCCCATGCTGCACATGGTGATGTTGCCTATGAATTGTCAGTGACTGGAAGTCCCCACTGGTGTCAGGCTGTGAAGAGAGAGGTGTCACCCTTTTACCAGAGGCATAAAATGAGCAAGCTAAGTCCAGACTAACAAAGATGTTCACTACAGCAGGAGGAGGGAAGCAGCTGCAGGGTTTCAGAGGGGTCCTCTGCCTTGGTGAATGCAAGCTGTGAGAGAACAGTGGTCAGAGGATTCTCCATCTCCATGGCCTGCTTAGTCCGAAAGAGGTCCCAAAGTCCCTGACTGTTACACAGAGCTGACAGATCTCAGCTTTCCTGCACAAACCAGCCAGGCTGCTGTAGTCTTTTGTATGGCTAGCTATGTTAGGCAGAACAGGGCATGTAATCCATGGGCCAGGCAAAATTTTTCTGTGTCTTCCCCTGTTCCCCTTGTCTTGGTTTCTCAGGACTGAAGTAACTTATCATGAACAGACCCAAGTACAGCCCTGACCCACAGGACACAACCACAAGGATTTAGTATTCACATCTTGGTTTCATCGCCAGTTCTCTTTCTGCTCCCAAAATATAGACATAATCAATCTCTGGAGCAGTCATGTCCACTCACCTTGCCTCTTTGCCCCTCCACAGCAGAGTGGTCCCATCCTTGCTGCCACAGAGGGGGAACAGTCCCAGGCTCACACTGTCCCCAGAAACAAGCCCAGGTACCATCTGGGAGAGTGCTTGGTGGCTCAGTCAAACACTTGCSACAGGCTAGGCTAACAAACTCTGTGGGCAATCGCAGGAGAGCATCCCAACCCTCACTGTGGCCATGATCATTTATTGGTATACACATGGCCCTTCAGAAGGTAGGAGGGACTGCAGGACTCAGCGCTAACTGCACTGACTTGGGCTCACCCTCTGCTAGCTGCCATGGGCACCTCCTCCTCCGCCTCAGCACTGCAGTGCAGACCAGACTGCCCCAATAAACGTCCTGCATAACCGTGCTCTGAGGAGCCTTGGCTACTATGATGATTGCCTTTCTCTAAACCAGTCCTGGTCACAATACTTAAGATGACGTACAGGAAAGATAGACAACAAAACATTCCTATTCCAGAGAATCCAGTGAGGGAGTAAAATTCCAGAGGAGACGGGACAAATTTCTTAAAGACACCCTCCAAAACCTCCTGTCTGAAAAACAACAAGGCAGTCACAACACAAACCCCTACCCAGTCCCCACAGAAGAACAGCCACATGACCCTGTCAAGTCTGCTTCTGGAGACAGAAACTGCTSAGATTTGAAGCAGTGTACAGGCTTTGGATAGACTGCTAAATAGATAGTTTTGAAAATAAGTAGTTTAAATAAAAAGTTTAAATTCAACTAAGAAAAAGACACACGGCATATATTTCTTGAGCCCTCTTACCAGTTTTCTTGGTTTATTCATTAAGGGCTTGGCAGGGATGCTAACCAATTCCCTTAATATTGCCAACAGTCTCAGGGGTTCAGCATCACCAGCAAATGCCAAGGCTTCCAGTGTATCTGTGATATTTGAAACAGAGCTTTGGTTATGGACATTTATTTATAGAGCACTTTCACTCCAAACTCCCAAAACACTGACCACAACCCCTGTTCTGGTACTATCAGGAATTCCTTTACTGGTCTCTGGATCATTAAAAACCTCTGGCAAGACAGCAGCAGCTCTTAACACAGCAGCTCTGTACTACAGTGTGAGACAAGCAAGGAATAATAAAGTATCTAACTAAATTACATGCAAATGTCAGTTAAGCAAAATATAGTTACCCAAATGGAATTTGGACAGAGCCCTTGTGTTAACACCCCAGCTCTTGGCCAAAGTGCCAAAGCACTTCTGAAGGTTAAGAGTGGCCAAGAACTTGGTTTTACAGCTCATCCAAAAGCCCATAATGTTTGCATTAGCTAATGGATTATATAATAATTACCATTTTAGCGATGTGTTGCGGCTCTGCATATTATGAGATTTTTTTTATTGGTAGTGGTACCTGCCTTAAAATGGTCTGTCATTCACTGCTGTTTTTTCCAATTCTGAGTGGGTTTAGTCCATTTGAAGTCTTGCAGGCACTCTTTATTTTCTATGTCTCCCCCTGATAAGAAGCATTTCTGCAAGAGTCGGTCATTCTGACAATAAAATCAAGACAGACAGATCAGGCAATTTTTCAGAGAAGAGTTCTTAGATTTGAGGAAATGCAGATTTTGCACTCTGGTCTGCAAAAGTTCATTGCAACTCAAGGACAGTCTGTGTGACCTGCTTATAGCAGATTTTGGCAAGTCATTGCTTTTTCTTTTTTTTTTTTTTTTTGTCAGGCAAGTATAGGTGAAAAAAATGTGAGCAGCAGAATTTCTTATATTCTGTTGAGCACCAGGGGAGAGTAATTATAAAGCTTCAATACAAGACTGACACCATCTGGCTGCTACAGAGTTTGCAGGCTTTACAACACGTGTGAAATACTGCTTTTATACTCGGAAAAATACAGTATTTCGACCTCCAGTTCCAAGTGGGGGATCCCCAGTGAACAGCCCGCACCACCTGTGGGCACCCTATGGAAGCTGGAAAAGCTGAAGGCTCCTTAGCGGCAGGCACCCTCCTTCCATTGCTGCTCTCAGGGCAGGTACTGTTATTTTATTACCACAGCTCTGTGATGTTCCCAGCTAAAAGCTGTCACCTAGTGTAAGCACTTTCTAGTAAATACTGATTTGGATTTTTTTATATCAGCAGGGTGAACCTTTTGGCTTAATACAAAGGCTTTTGTATTATCTTCTCAGGAACATGCAAGCAAATAAGGTGAGAGGCAAGAATGTTCTTTGAGAAGCCATAACATTTCTTCAAGTAAATCAGCCAAGGCTTAATTAAGCTAATGCACTTGAACAATGTACCGAAGTCAATGAAATTGCTTGCATTCTTAAACTGAAATGACTGGATAAGCACCTCCAAACAACAGTTTGAAATAGATATTTAACCAAATGTGGCCTATTATTTGCCCAAATCGTGCACTGAACTTGGATTCACAACCTATAAACTTCATTCCCTGGGTCAGGAAAGAAAAATAAGATAACAACTAAAATTATACTGCAGTTGAATACTGGACGACAAGAAATAATTTCTCACTTCTCTAACTGCTTTTTCCCAGATGCTTGCAGCTTACTTATTTGTATTTATTTGAAGCAGGATTGCTCCTTCTTTGCACTTTCCCAGAAAGGAGTAAAGCTCACTGCTTTCTCAAACTCAGTGAGTCAGAATGAGTCAGACCACAAGGAGCGGAGAGAGGCCCCGGCACAAAACTCTCTGCGGAGGGTTTGAGGAGGAAGAGAGTTTCAAGTCACACACTCCCTTTGTGGAGTTTTTGCCAAGATGCTGCAACTATATCACTTTCCCCCACTCAGAACAGCAATGAAATTGAATTTAGTCCTTGCTGACTGATAAGGTGAATATTTGTATTTCTGGGGAAGGAGTGGAATTATGTAATAAACAATAAAGACTACGACCCGAAGAAACCATCATTACAATTATACAGAGAGACACTTGAAAGATATTACAAGCAGATGGAGAAATAGGATTTTCAAAACTACGAGGTTTCCTTAATAAGAACTCCATCTGGGATTTAAAGTTTGCAGCTTTTTCTAGTTTCCATAGAAAACTATTTGCATATCTTAACATAATTCAGACTATTACCGTGTGTCCGCAAAATTTACTAAAGGAGTGTTCAAACTCTACCCAAAAAAGGAATTTTCATTCTTCACATTGTATATTAAGTTCAAATTTGTGTGCTTTATCTTAAAGAGATTCATTTTTCCCTTCCTTGCAATCCTGAAAACTGAATAAAAGAGTAAAGTAAGAAAGAATTACGAAATCCCAAATATACTTCCCTTCCTAATAAAAGGACTTGTGGGAGCCTAACCGTTTCCCAAATACATCTTGGAAAACAGCCATCACCAGAACTACAAACTAGAGCTATGTGAATATCTGTTTGTATGGTTTGGTTGCCAAAAAATGATCAAATAATGAATTAAAAAACACTTTGACCTAAAATGAACTTTTCTTTTCTCATTTCCTTGGAAAAACAGACAAATCAGTGCAAATCACTTGAGGACCAAAAAGAAATGAAATGTCTTTTTTTTTAGGCTTTGTGGCTTTTTTAGTATATTTAACCTACTACAAAAGTTTGTATTTGTTAACATGCAATCTTTTTGCTGAAAATAAGGTAACTGGTTTTATCAGGTTACCGGATTAAATACAAATATTTCTTCCAGTGTTTGTTGTTCTGTGTCCTGTCCTTAAGGAACTTAGTGCTTCTGACCATGCCCCATTATTAACATTGCAGCAGCTCTGTGAGATGGAGTCAAATGCTGCTACGGGGAGTTGTTACGCTCTGCACCTTGCTGGAGAGCACTGGACTGGGCTGGGCTGGACTGGACTCTGTGCTAGGGAAGCACCGGTTTTCTGTGTCGCAGTTCTTTGCTGCATTTATGTGCGGTTTTCTAACTTCTATCGTAATGGGCTACTGAAAATTTATTAAAAATTCACACAAGCATTTCCATGAGTTCACACTCTGTTCTTATCACAGATGGACCCAAATTGTAAAATCTGGATCCTGAATTAAATGTTCTTCTGCTTTGGTATGTCAGATGCAAGGTCTTGCCTTCACTAAAGAAAAAAAAAAAAAGAAAAAAAAAAAAGAAAGGTGTGTTCTTATTTTGAATTAGTTAACTTCAGGTAAAATCCTAGCAAAGGCAAAGAAATTCATAGTTTTTATTTGGCTTCTCTGCAGTCTTCAGCTCAATGTTTAATTTATTTGAAGCCTATGAACTGCCCTGTCTTCAATGGAGTATTATTGTGCATTAATTGCTCTGAGTTAAGGGTGCCTTTTTTCTTTAGCAAGGAAAATACCCAAGCACCTGAACAAGGTCTAGTTCTGACCTCAGAAAAACAGTAATATTTAAGTTCTCGATGTTAACTCGCTTATCATTCAGTTGTGCTGCCAGAGTATTGTCAGAGGCAATACCAAGGCAGGATCCCAGGATGACAGATATCACTCAGACCTCCTGTACTGGGGGGAGAACAAAGGAATTCTCAGAAGACACTACTATTTTGCTGCTTTGCATGCAATGATAGGAAAGCACCTCATTTTTTTTATGCTGGTTTGTGACCAGGGCCAATAGTAACAGCATTTTTTCACGCTGTTATTTTTGGCTGATCTGTGTGTTATGACATAAAGAAGAGAAAACGAAGACCAGTCAAAATGTAGTGTAAATGAGATGATAATGAAGAAAACACTTTAATTTCAACGTGCACTTAACAGTTTTTCTGTGCCCAGCAATGCTTGGAATAAGATGAACATGTTTTGCAATACTGCCAGATCCCGTAACATCGCCCAGGACCAGCATGGAGAAGGGCTGCTCCCTCTGAAGATTCCTACAATTACACCCTTCCACAGAAGGTTTAACATTCAGTAGTCTGTTAGGAAGAAATGTGTGGAAATAGGAAAGATGATTATGACACAATTATGCAGAAAGAGAACTCCAATTTAAGGAATGTCACAGAAGACTTCACAGAGAGGGGTCTGGGAGAACTGAAACAAACAAAAGAAAATAAAGTCTTTTTTCTGTGCTACACCCAGCATCTTAACAGATACCTCAATGGGACTGCTACAGCTAACTGCTCTGTTTCTGTTTATCTTCTGTCATATTAAAAGATCCTTCTGTTACATTCTGAACTGTGCAAAGGGTTAAATGCATATGCCGTGAACAGTTAAAATTCAGTGGATCACAAATATTGCAACCAAGACCAAAATCTTTGGATTGCAGTGTCAGTTTTACGATAGTATTTTGTAGCACAAAAGGTATCTATTTCCATTTCATAAGCATTTTTTATTTGTTATGCTTTTTGTATGTCTTTCGCAGTCCAGAAAACCTTCCAGCACAGCATGCTGTATCACCAGGCAATTTTTCCTTAAGAATTTTCTTTGGATATTCCCTAGAAGATTGTCATCATGAAATTTGTACTATTTCATGATTTATGCTTTTTCTTTGTGCCAGATAGATACATACTAATATACTACAACATATGCTCTCACTATCATGTCCAACCCAAACACAAACACACAATCTATTAAATGGCTAAAAGTTTACCATACTAGATCATTTACATTGTGTTTAAGTGACTCCTGTCCTCTGAATTCATGTAAAGCTTAAAGAGCYGGCATAAGTCCAGAAGAAATCAGAAGGAAGCCAAGACCTACAGGAGATCGATAGAAAATTTTAAATTTAGAGTCTTTGAATCCAAACTGCTGACAGAGATTGCAGGGGAAAAAAAAAAGTAAGCAAGCCAGTTAATGGCTTTTCTAAGTAAACATCCAAGATATTTTTTATCATGCAACGAAGCTTTTTATATATCTTCACTCTTTTCCAACTGTCGGTGGAAATGTAATCTTTTATATACCAACAAATGAAAGTTCTCAAAAGAAAAAGAAATGCAAAGGAATGCACTATAGCTATCACTTTTTAAAAACACAGTTGACTAAATATTGACCATTTGACATTGAGTACTGTAAGGATAGACTTCATGTCAGAACATCTTCTTTTCCTTGTTTTTATTTTTAAGCAGTGACTAACTATAGAAGCAGCACCACATTTATGCTACCATAATTAATGTGGTGACAGCTTTTCCATTATAAATTTCTGTTTTCAGGGATTTATAACTCATCTGTGGAAGACTGTTCCAGGCAAAAAACTTTTTGAAGTGCAAAGATCAAAGATCACATTAAGCTTCATGTTTAAAAGAAAGCTGTACCTTTTTTCTTCAGCATAGCAAGCCAAAAGTTCAAAACAGCAGTGTAGGAAAGGATAAATGGGTCTGGCCTGCTTTATTTTGGCTTCGCACTGGAAGAAGTGGTAGACTTTATATTTTTAATAGTAGACGTTAATATCAGAAGAGCATTAAACTGCTTTTGAGGCAGTATGGAGGCTGGCATTCACTATCATTATCACAATTTAAATTCTTTCGGTTTGTTGCAAGACAAGATTGTCTCCTAAGAGTTTCGGAAATAACAATTTTCATTTAAATTTGGGGTAAATATTGATTTCAGGAGAGCTATGAATTTGCTTCCAGCAGCTTGTACACAGCAAAAATTTTGTTTCATCAAGGGAATGTTCGGGTAATAGGGATAAATGAAATGAAGGTTTATTTAAATGTTGAAAAGAATGAAAAATACTAACTCAAGCAGAAGATTCAAAAATATTAAAATGGCCTAAAGTATATTACCTAAATCTTGTTAAACAAAACAAAACAAACCTTCAAAAGCACTCCTATGTGTCTGTATTTCCATTGAGGTCTGTATTTTTGCAAGGCTGGAACTGAAATACAAGGATATCTATAAAAACAAAACCAGATAGGGATGAAATCCAGAGAGACAAACTATCAAAAAGGAATCTACATGATCTGGCATCGAAGCAGCACTGTGTCTATGCTATTTAATCACCAATATTTTTGTAAGTAAGTTGCTGCTTTTGTTTTTAAATATGTGCAATAGTTTTGATATATGTAAAATAATAGGTTATAAATCATTAAATACGATTATATTGTTTCACTTAGCATTTATGTTTCATTTGTGTGATGGAATTCTTTGCAGTCTGTCTATAATTATAGTAAGGATTTTTTTTTCTGTAGTTTATTTGACTTCATTCACCACTTCTCAACATATGCCATATTTAGAATGTGATACAACTAATACTGTGTACGAAGCCACACTACTGCTTCCATTTTAGGGCCAACTAAGGAATGTACCCCCTTTACCTGACAGTTTAAATCCCCTTCAGTTAAATATCAGTCTCAACATGCAATCACAAGCCATCCTGAGCAAGGAGCTGGTGAAGAGTTTCGTCAATGGCTTTGTGGAATGAGACTCAACACATTTTTGTCCTTTTAATTTTAAGTCAGAAAACTTGGTATTATGCAAGTTAACTTCAGATGGCTGTAATACGCTGAGCCAAAAAAGCCAGGACCATGCAAGGTGAGACAGACTTCACGCTCAGCTCTCTGCATGCTGGATGAACGGTGCCTGGGATGCACAGACACCCATGCTGAGCCCACCGACCCAGCACTGCACCAGGCTGGATCTGTGCCACAGGGTGTGCTGGGTTTGGCTGGGATAGAGTTAATTTTCTTCATAGTAGCTAGTATGGGGCTATGTTTTGGATTTGTGCTGGAAACAGTGTTGATAACACAGGGATGTTTTAGTTATTGCTGAGCAGTGCTTACACAGAGTCAGGGCCTTTGCTGCTCCTCACCCCACCCCACCAGCGAGTAGGCTGGGGGTGCACAAGGAGTTGGGAGGGGACACAGCTGGGACAGGTGACCCCAACTGACCAAAGGAATATCCCATACCATATGACATCATGCTCAGCATATAAAACTGGAGGAAGAAGAAGGAAGGGGGAGGACGTTCGGAGTGATGGCATTTTTCTTCCCAAGTAACCGTTACGCGTGATGGAGCCCTGCTTTCCTGGAGATGGCTGAACACCTGCCTGCCGATGGGAAATAGTGAATTAATTCCTTGTTTTGCTTTGCTTGCGTGCGTGGCTTTTGCTTCACCTATTAAACTGTCTTTATCTCAACCCATGGGTTTTCTCACTTTTACTCTTCTGATTCTCTCCCCCATCCCACCGGGGGGGAGTGAGCGAGCAGCTGTGTGGTACTCAGGTTCTGGCTGGGGTTAAACCACGACACAGCAGCAGCTCCTGCCCACGAATGGCTTTGGGTGACAGGGAACGATAGCTACTAAGCCATGAACATAAGCTGTCTCTGCAGAGTGTCTGCTCAAGCACCTCTAGGTCAGGTTGCCAGGCATATTGCAGAGATGCTCAAGCAGATGCATATAAAGTCAGTTCAGTTCTCACTAGGTTTATCTGTCCTGGTCCAGGGCTCACCCTGCAAGAGTTAGCCTGGTTCATGCAAGAAAGCAGAAATGGCCAGGCAGGTTGGCATTTCATTGCCTTGCTTCTGTGGGGCTGTCTGGTTATGCTGTATTCACACCAGCCCTGTCTGCTGCACGCAACACACAAGGTATGTATCTCCTCCTGCATTGAGGTGGAAGAACAAGCCACAAGAGAAGACCTGTGTGGACGTAAAAAGTGCTGCTGCTTGTAAGATATAACTTGAGGAGGTTTCAGGAGACTGTCCTAGTGATGGAGTTCCTCCAAGACATTTCCACTGGGCATCTTCTTGGCTTTGCAGAAGCAGCTCGGGGATCTCACATGTTAATCTTTAGTTTCCATGAGTCCAAACTGTTTCTGTATGTCTCTTGCTCTAGATATTGTCTCCCTCTAGCTCTGATCAGTTATATATTTGGCTATTGGTAGTATTCATTTCTGACAAATGATCTCTTGCAAATTTAAAAAAAAAAAGAAAAACACATGAGATTTTAGTGTTTAGAAAAACTTACGTTAGTTCCAGCAGATTCTTAGGAAAAAAAAATCCAGTTTATTTTGGCTGTTTCCTTATTTCTATCTAGCTGATTGGTTTATGAAATATATGAAAATTCTGCATCCCAGCTGTACTTTATAAGCACAAAATAGATCTACCCTCCAGCTGCCTGCAATCCAAACCCTAGCACATCACTTCCCTACCAAAGACATATGCATTTCAGAGAATCAGAAGCAGTGCCCAGAACAAATCTAAACCATTCACTTGAATGATAACAGCAATGAGTACTGTATATACAGAGTACATAACTTATGTTGTTCTATRGAAAAGGCTAGATTATTTAGTCTGTGCTTTCACACACTACAGGTCACTACATTTTATCGACACACCCTTCTTCAAAGTTTAAATATCTAAATTTAGGACTCAAAGGGCCTGAGTTGAGCTAAACTGCTTATCACATGAAGTTTTCTACTCTTTCATTTTCCCAAAGGTTGCTGCTCCTGTAGCCAGGCAAAGGGATAATTGTTGCAGCCTGCACCCTGTTTCTCCACCTGTAAGCAAGGAGGGAGGTGGGAATGCACAGCTGGATGCAATACCACCTCCATACACAGAAGCTAGATCCAAGCCTGAGCTCATCCCTTAAGTGCTTAGACCAAAATATTCTGAACCTCAATCAGTGACTTTGTTTAAAACAGGGGAAATCAAATTCTCACCAGCGTCCAAGGCCCTTTATGTGATACAATACTGAAATTATTTCTATTGCTAACCTTACTATTATTCTCTGCATTTCCTGTGTATACAATAGTGACTTCAAATACAAGTTCAAATATAAATAGCAGCCGCTTTTATCCCAGGAGTCAGGGCATTCTCACAGAACATCACTGAAGTCAATAAAAATCTTCCACTAAATAATCGGTTTTGGCCTTTCCATCGCCTTTGTCACCTAAAATACACATTTCAGGAGAAAGTGGTCATAAAAGGCCACTGATTAGCTGTGGAAAGTCCTCCACTGGTATGTACCTTCCCACAATTACATTAGTCCTGTCTTTGCTGCCTGTCTTCCTTCAGCTTCCTGCCCTTTGACAGGTGATGTTTTGGGAGTTACGATCTGAAACATGTCAAAAGGGAGGTAACATGCCAGGGCAGATCTCTGTTTTTTCTTATTCCCATGGAAACTTTTCTTCAACAGGTACCCATTAAAAAAAGTCCTGTTGTAACTTACACTGGGATGAGGTATCCTGAAATCAGAGACCTGTCAACGTTCTCCAGCACAACAGAGTATTTGTGCAATGCCATGAGGTGCCCAAGTTAGTTAATTCAGCTGCACTGCTACAGCATACATACTAACATGGCTAATCACCATCTAATACTGAGTTCCCATGCATGAATCAGGGACCCAGAATACTTGCAGGTTTGCTCCTGGCTAGATGTTAACGCCATCTTCTCTTTCTTTGCCTTTTCTTAGGCAGGTTCTTGAAGAAAGCAATGTTTGAAAAGTCACCAGGAAGCCTGTCACTTCTGTGAGAAGGCTGGGTGCTGTAACCTGTTGATGTGGGAGCGACAGGGTAGTGAAGCTTTATGTTATGTTTGCTCTATTTCAGGAAATGTGTTTACATTTATGCAAATGAAGATTTGTTCCCACTGATTAATGCTGTCTTATTTTTGCTGAGTCACCTCACAATGCAACCACTGATTTTTAATGGCTTTGTAGAAAGATAAAAGATGAAGCAAAGTTCCCATGAAAGTCACTGAGATTAACTCTGTGACCAAGGGCTAGCTATATGCAGAGACTACACAAATTTAACTAAAACTTTTTGAACTGATTTAGTTAAAATCCATGCAATTCCCATATGCTGCTTGAAAAAATGTATTTGATTGGTTGTATATTAATTTTAGGGACTGGTACAGATTGATAAGTTTTTAGAAAAGGGAGCAAGTCCCAGATTATATAAATCAATTTACAAGTTGATTGAAAAACTCTTTTCACACTGGGACCGAGACTGACAAATGTTGTCTTTTTCTTATAGCTATATTGACTGAAATTATTACAGTCATGTAGCCCTGATTACTGCAGAGAAAACAGACAGCTTCTATGTTCACAGTGCCAAAGAGCAGAAGTATGATGAGGTCTTTATTAAAAGCTTTCTTATAAATTACTGCATAACTTTCTCACAAATCCAGAAACTGTTTCTCTTATCAAGTGAAAAGATTATTTTTGCATTATGTCAGGGATTAACTCAAACACTTCAAAAGCAAAAACTAGGAAAGGAGAAAATGTCTGGAAAAATAAATCTGATTGAGTCCTGCTGAGTTTCTGGAGTGTCAACTATTATTACAGTTATACTTTGTAATGTGTGTCTCATAGGCACCGCTGTGCTACACTCTAAATGGAGGATGTGGACTCTGAACCAGCAAGTTTCTGTCTGGTTTTAGGTTTTGGAGCAGAAGGAACACACAAGAAGGGGCCAAAGTAGAGAGGCTAAAAATCTAGAGTAACACTTCACACTCTAATCTCAGTTTGATTATAACAAAGAACATCAAAGAATAGGTTTGGATTTTTCCTAACTAAAAATGTAAACTGCTGGAGTTTTTAACTCATCTGCAAGACCAGATGAGTTTAAAAAAAGCTCACATAAAGCTCTTGCTCTCATGTATCCTATTTCAGAAGGGCTAAGCATTGCAAGGGCTGGCAGTATAAAAGACAACTACTTAGTTTGGTCCAGATGCTGTAGTATACATTAATACCAACTTAACCAATATTATAATGGTAAGGAAGAAAAAGCTAAAGAAATGCAAATCTTGAAGGCCCATCCTTTACCATTACTGATCTACTTCTGTTCTTCCCTTTACACTAGTGCTGCATGGCCTCCTATGGCAGTGGCTTATCTGATGACAGGAGATATTGTAGGTTGTGTTGAGTTGCTTATTACTGTCAGCTGGGAAAAAAATGGGAGATATGAGATTCATAATATGACTATGATGGTGAGTTTGTATAAGCCAAAAGATAATACGCAACTAGGACATGCATGGGACGTGGTAGGTTTGAGTCTGTGCTCTGATATTTAAATCCCCATCATTCACGAGAGTTTTCCCTAAGCGTAAAGCCATAGGACTCTCTTAATCACTTCTCTGGTATAATGTATTTAAAAACTCCTCCAAGACCAGAAGAAATTTCTTATCTACACAGATGAGTGTCTCGCCCATCAGGCCATAAGATTAATCCCCTGATTTTTCCTAACCTATACCTCCCTCTTTAACAGATCCTGCAGCACTTTTCACACATAAAATGAGATGAAGACTGAGACAAAGAAATCAGTTCATCCAGTGCTCAATTGTTGCAGCCACTTTGATGAAATTTGGTAACTGTTTAATATCAAGGGAACAGAAATTCAGTTTAAAATGGGAGAAGGAAAGGGATGTCATGGGACTGTGAAAGGGAAAAAGGGGGATGTGTCATGAGCTTCGTAAAGCATCTTCCACTGAGACACTCATCTGTCCCCTCACTCTTGATTTTGTTATGCTGGACCTACAAGCTTCAGGCTTCAGCCATTTTCTCTAGCTCCGCACAAACTTGAAAACCCTCTCCCCTCATGTTCTCCCTCAAGAGATGAGCCCCACCAGACAGTACGAAAGCCATGAGTGCTTGTTCTCCCACTCTCCCTGGCATCCTGATGCACCTTTTCAGGAGCTCCCCAGGCTGAAAATGTTCTGACAAACATTCATCTCATCAAGAGCCACAGGTCAGCAGAAGCACAAACATCTCCTGGGCGACCCCAGGCAGTTCATGCACTCTTCTGTACTTTCTTTCTCCACCTGTAAAACATGGCTAATAACACTTTTTTTTTTTCCTACTCTTTTATCTGCCTTTCCTAAGGTTTCAGTCTTACTATATGATGTAAATACAAGGAAACACGCGTACAGAAATATAAAGTCCTCTTAGCTTTAAAACATTCTGGTTTTGCCTGCCCTTGAAAAGAACTCTGCCCAAAGCTAAGACTCACCCTCGGTACCAGAGTTCTGCATATCTATTTATATCTATGCACAGCACCTAGCACAGTGAATCCACAGTCTTGGCTCAGGATCCTTCAAAGGTGCCATAACACCGCTATTAGATGCTGTATAACATTTTTCTCTATTGTCTTTCAAAACACAGGTTAACAGAGACCTGTACAAAGTTACACCCCTAGAAAAAAAGAATGCTGGTCGTGCTCTCAGCTAGTGGGGCTCTGTCATGGAGATCCATGCCTGAAGAGCACAGCGTTAGCAAAAGCAGTGTAAAACAAACACAAGAAGTTATGCCTCCACCCAGTGAAGAGTTAAGTGACAGATTTTTCTTTTTTTTTGTCTCAAGTTAGAGTAAATGTTAAATGCTGTCAAAGGATCAAAAATCATTCAGAGAATTTTATGGAAGAAAAATCCATAAAAGACGGTTAAAGACAAAGACACTATGTCCACCTTGGGAAGCCCCTGGCTGGCTGGAAGAATATTCTGAAATTTATCACTGGATAATTTTCCTGTTCCTATGCCTTTCCTTAGACATTTCTATGACAACGTACCGGAATAGAGAGATGCTGCTGAAGTGAGATTAAGACATGCAAGCGCTCTTATAGAAGGATCAGTGTGACTACAGATCAGCTGAACAGTCCATGGGATCTTCCAAGAATCCCTGGCAAAGAGGGCTAGTACAATCTTTGGATCATCAGTGGAAGAGTGATTCAGGCATCTGAGCTATGCTGTGAAGGAGAGAAATATGAGGAGGGGCTCCACAGTTCTCTTCACTGCGATAATGATGACCTTGACCTCACTGGAAGGTAATTGGGCACAGAGGACTGTGGGGGCAGGAGACAAGGGAGAAGGCACCAGGCAAGGACTATGTCTTCTGCTTGTTCCCTTCCCTGCCACCTCAGCTCTCCAGGTGGTTTCCCATGTTGTTTATTCTCCTATTAATGTGGTGTCCTCACAAACAGAATCACAGAGGCATGGGAATGCACTTGTCTGCATGTGTGCACACAGGCACACACTTGCAAGTGTTTAGGGATGACACATCTGTACACCATCATGAGTCAATGCATGGCTTTGATACCACTTCAGAAACCCACAGGCGGTGGACAAGCTGGGACCCCATTAGAACGTGATATGTGGGTATTTGTTTGTCATTCTCCCACGATAGCTGCATGCTCGTAGCCTGTCTGCATTTATTTATTTATTTTGCTGGCATTGCTCATGGAGGTCTTAAATCATCCTAAATGAAACATTTGAATAAAAACGCCTGAGAACTGTCAGCGTGCAATCCCACTCTGCATTCTTTTCTAAGCTTTGCGTCCAGCCTTCACAGTACAGATGCTTGCAGTATGATGTGTTATAACTTGCTTTTATTTTCAAATAGTGCATTTGTCAACATTTCAGAGCCATCCAACCTCCATCAGGACACGATGACAGTTGATCACAGGTTTTAAATAGCTGCCTGATATTTGGATATACAGCTTTCTAAGTGTCCATGATTAACTCCATGATTCATTCAAAGTTGAAAGAAGGAAGATAGTTACTCCCATCTGATGCACTGTGGTTATAACGATGATCTATTTTTAAAAATCTCTGACTAGCCAAATTGTAAACAAGGGAGAACAACTAATGTGCTAATGAGTGACCACTGCATAACTATATAGGAAGGTCAGGTATCAACATATGGCCAGTGAGTCAAGGAGATGTCCTTCACCATTGTTCACCATAAACTGAGGCCGAATTGCCTATAAAACCTCCAAAAAGCATTGGCAACAAAACAAAACAAAGCCCAGCAAATCTCTCTTTCTTGTCCATTTTTTGGCACATAACCAAGAGGTAAGTGGAGCTGGGCAGACCTGGAGCAGCAAGATCGGAGGCCAGCAGAGCACCCAGGACATGCTGGCAGTGTATCAGGGCACTCAGGGCAGAGTCGCCGCAGTAGCTGGTCCTTGCAACCAGGAGAGCACAAGTAGTGTAGTCATGGTCGTGCAGCCCTGAACCCAAGCTAGAAGCAGAGTTAGTCTGGGCTCAGAGCAGTGTTCACAGCAATATACTGTTTCTATGACCAAGCCAACATCTGTGTCTAGTGTGGTATTGCGTTTTGTAGACACAGCTTTCGCTTAGAGCTAGCTTAGGGGTCTCTTGAGCACGTACCATTACAAAATTTAGTCTTACCTCAGTGGTGGCAGGCTAAAGCCCAAGGATCAGAAATGAAATGCTGACTTTTTTGATGTCTAACTTACTGCTTCGCATACTCACTGCTCACTGCTTAACCTACTGTACAACTACTTGCTTTAGATCCCAGTATTTTTTCTGCACTTAGACACATTTTTTACAGAGAGGGGAAAAAAAATAGATACTGAAATTCAGTTTCCTAGTGAGCTTTGAAAACTGAGGTAACATTCCTGAAGTAAATTTAATGCTTCTTTGTATTAAATTATTTTCAAATTGTGAAGTGTTATTACTTTTGATAATTGACTATTTAAGAAATCAAGTACAAAGAAACAGTCATGGGGTGCTACCTGAGACAATGAATACCAATCAAGCCTGTTCTATAACTCAGCAATTCAGGATGATTGAACTGACATATTTTAAAAGAGGTATTGTAACTAGTTTCAAGTGTAGTGGGAAGGGAAAATCTTGTTTTTATAACTTTCCTAAAACAACAACCCCAGTTACTCTTTATGTAAATGTTGACCAATGACAAGTCCTAATGTTTCATAACATTTCAGCTTTGCATTTGTTATTTAGCAGGGTTTTGAATACTTGGCAGGATGACTTATTATCATGTTGCTGGATCAGGCTTCACTGACCGCCAAAAGAGAGACTTCGGTGCCCACCAACCAGGAGGAAACTGGTTTAAATTTTGTTCAACCAATCACTGGCAGTTTGGAGATAGGAGCTTTCTAGTCATCATACACATCCTTTCCTTTAATCCCTAGATTTTAAACTCCTGCCCTGCCCTCATTTGGTACTGCATCTCTCACCCAAATTAAATATCTTTMTAATGTCCTCTGAAAGTGTCTAGAATATCAAGAAAAACTTGTCATACCACTATGATCATAGATAATAAATGACAGCTTACTATAACTG
The DNA here is from genome assembly GCA_030449065.1 of Oceanodroma leucorhoa. NCBI lineage: Eukaryota > Metazoa > Chordata > Aves > Procellariiformes > Oceanodroma > Oceanodroma leucorhoa. Next base: position 111,689 of record JASVER010000175.1, read on the forward strand.
AAGACACTGCCAAAATTCTTCATTAAAGTCTCCCATTCTAGCAAGCTATATTACCCTGTATAAAGAGAAATGCCAGTACACCCTGCACTAGTCCCTGAACTAAGGGGAGACCATTTATTTAAAATATTCCACATGATGTTTTATGGATTATTTCCCTACCAGAGAAGGACCCTAACCATTTGATTGGCTGATTGGCTGATTGATTGATTTGCTTGCTTTTGTGCCTCAAACATTCTGTTCTCTGCTAGCCTCGAGCTGTAAAGATTGACCTGGATTTCTGCAGTTTTGAAATCTGACTTAAAAGAACTAAGAATTAAAATTTAAAACTGAAGAATACCTCTCCTGTCCCAGTGAAGAAGAGAAACAAACCTGAAGAAGAACAAATAGGAAACTCAATGAGTTCATAATACACCCCTCATTCCTTCCAGTTTCTTAACAGAGACCATGGAATAGAAGACGACTAGCACCATGAGCATGGTTTGGTATGAAAACAATTAATCTTAAACATCACCTGCCTTAATTGCTGAAATCTCTTCAAATCTTTTCAAGGTGAGCATCTGTTTTGAAGGACTTTTATATATGCTAAAATATGGACAGGTCCAGGGAAAATCCTTCTATCTGGAAATGAAAACTTCTTTGAGTTCGTGCAGCTGTACAGAGTATGCAGCTTTACATGCTAAAAATCACTCAGGTGATGCTTGCCCGTCCACCCACCCCTGCTGCCCTGTGGCAGTGCCAGTCACCTGCATGTCCTTGGCATAGGAACAAAGCTTCTCGCATGCTTTGGAAATCAGAGTGGCTGCGTCTGGGCAGGGGGGCACAGAGACAAACGGAAGCTGTGGCAACAGCCTTGGTAGCGAGGTCCCAAATATCAGGAAACCACCAGAGCTGGGGTAGCAGCCAGATCCTTCCCTTTTCGAATGACCCTACATTGAGGGGGGAAAGCAGAAGTACTACCTTTATATGACTCAGCCTGGGAGGCATGCAGCTCTCAATTAAAATCATATATACACTGAATAAAAGAAAGATTAGGTGTCTGCAAAGATCACTATTCTCATTTTTCACTTAAAGGAAAGATGGCACCAATTCCCCATTACGCTGTTTCCTCACGTTGGCACAGCCCACTCTCTCTGCAGACACCCTACATGACACAGCTCCTTCTTAGCTCTCATTTCCTATTTGTCTTGTGCCACCACCAGCAGCAGCAATGGATCTGTCTTCCAGCACTCCCAGCACCTGCTTTCATGCCAGGCGATTTGCTAACCTATTGCTCTCACTGCATTCATATGCCTTAACCCCCCCCCCCCCCCCCCCCACTTTCCTTGTGAGAAGGGACTATTTTAGCAGCAGTATTTTAGCAGCAATCTCCAGCACTGACTAAGAGAAACAACTTACCACTCATGGTGACTATTGATTAACGTTGCCCCATTCTACACTTTGCCATGACTGCCTCATACAACATAAAACTCTTGCCATGTTGTGTTGAATTTAACTCATTAAAGGTCATTGGATCAAGCGCACAAACCAACATGGAAGTAGGAAGCAGAGTCAAGGTTTTCTCCTTGCCAAGGATGTACCTATAAATAGTAGCCCACAGAATTAGACTCTTTTTTGCTTTCTGTGCTCCTATCAGTCTCACATTTTGCCTGTAGAGTAGATGACCATCACCACAGGCTTGTCTGCGGACTGCTAAAGAGTGCAGTCTCCTGGGAAGGACAATCTGAATCTCATCAGGATAAGAGGAATATTAAACCAGACCTCCCCCTTTTTGATTAACATGTCTAAACATGATACAATGAAGTGCAGTAGTACCACTACCTTCTTTAGGTGTGGTTTGGAAATGACTGCTTTGCTTTGCACTGAACTCAATACCCACAGTGGGTGCTAGATGGGTCTAATTTGCTCCCAAATTGGCTTAGATTTAAGACAGATGCCAGAAAGCTCTACTAGCTATGACAGCAGTGCCCTGAGGCACAAGCCACAGAGCCTTGACCACCTCTGTGAGTGCAAGGTCACCTGGAGGCACCCAGGCACGCTCTGAACAACCTGGCTCAGGTTCTGCCGTCCRTGTAGTTTGTCTGGACCAGCTGACATTGCTTTCGCATTAGCCAGGACTGATGCCTGCATTAGCAGAGCTATACAGCTACATAGCTATACCTATCTGTATGACTGCTTATGGTGTTATACAGATGTATTCCCTCCTGGACGTTTCCTTTCCCTGCCGTGGGGAGGGCTAAGAGGCACAGCACATAGGTCTGAGCCACAGCAGTTGTGTGCTGGAACAAATTCAGGAAAAAGTTCAGATGTTCAAGTTCAGTGCAGCGGTAAGGCAATGCTTTGAACTCCCTCCCGGTTCCCTGTCTGCTAAAGGAGGACAGAGGCATCCTCTCCTTAGTAGGGATGTTATGAGAGAAAACATTAAATATTGTGAAGCTTGCAGAAATTTGGATAATGGGGTCACGAAGCTACCTTAGATGCATTGTTAGGAACCATATAACGCACTTGTGATTTGTTAGGAAATGCTGCTTTTTGATTGCTATGTCTATGTAGCTACAGAGTCATATAGGGGTTAAAACCCCTGCAGTTTGCAATAGGCTAAATCTTTCTTTTCTGCTTTCTGTCCCAAGGTGACATATTTTTGAAGACGCTTCAGTAAATTGCTCCATCCATCCCTGAGTTCTGTCAAGGTAAAAAAATATTTTTTTCTCTATTTTACAAAATTAGAGGAGTATTTTTTCTGTGACAATAAATCAGGACCATTTGAGAGGAAGAGACAGACTGCATCCTACAAAACACACAAAGCAAAATAGAAATACATACCCTATACTTCATAGCTAGAAACTTATTTTTTAAGTTAAAGGTTTAATTCCCTATAACCAATGACATCAGTTACTACCGACTAAATGTTCTAAATTAAAATTATAAAATCAAACTATGAGGCTTTCTCAAATAAGTCTAAAAACTAGTGTGAAATACTCTTTCAGCTGTATGTCTGGTTGGATTAGCTAATAACGAGCTTTGTTAAAGTATGGTTGCTCGCAGGTGATAAGTCTGTTCTGGCTGGATCGCTGCTTTTGTATGCAAATGGAGCTCATCCCCAGAAACCAGCCACTGTACCAAAACCATAATTAGTTACCTAATGCTATCCAGAAAACCCCAAGACAATAAAAGGATGAGTGATAAAAGCAGAAGACTTTTCTCATGTCAAAAGCTTTGAGTCATCAATGATCAAATGACTCAGTAGAAGCAAAAGTTATGGCCTAATTGACACCATGAAGCATATTCCATGTGCACTTCCACACAGTGTCCAAAACAGACACTATGATATTCAGTGGTGATATGGAGGTGAGAAGTAGCACCACATTTATTGGCAAATTAAATTGCTTAGATCATATTTAGCTCAAGCTGGCAATTGCCATAGTCATCACAAAGTAATGAAGTGAACTGCAGCAGCCGTGTTCATGTGCACGTTTGGGCAACAGAAGGTCCTGAGGTGCTTTTCTCCTTTGTACTTTCTGATGGAAACCAAGTCTATGTCTGTGTCCTAGAGACCTGTTTCTGGGCAGTTCTGTGGTATATTAAAGTTTTACAGCACAGCATTTAAAAATCTTTTAGTGGGAGCTGATCATCTGACAGTAATATGGAAAAGGATATTGGGGAGTGTTGGTCTGTGCTACATGCCATTCACACAATATCAAGAGATAGTGTCTGCCATGGAAATCTGAGCATCTTAATTGTCAGAAGTAATAAACATATAATAACACAACCATCAGTACAGAAAAACTAACTAAAAGCTCTTCCGTACCAAAAGTTACCAAGACCAAGATGCCACTGTTCTGGAGGAAGCATTATTGCACTGTCTGAGAACTGGTTAGAAGACAGGAAGCAAAAAATAGGGCTTGAGTGTCACTTACAGGATGGAGAAAATACTGGACTATCCCCAGGTACAGATGCTGGAACTAGTTTTATTTAACCTCTTCATCAATGTCCTGGAGAAGCTAGTGTGCAGTAAAATCCCGAAACTGCCAGACCATACTAGGCTTTACATGTAGTCAAGTGCCACGCCAATGGAGAGGAGACACAGAAGGGCTTCACTGATCTGAGCAAAAGCAKAAAGTTGCCCTTAAAAAAAAAAAATCCCCTTCAGAATACGCTGCATCTGCACTAGTGTGCCTTACTGACACGGCTGTGTAGGAGAGGACTTCTCATGCAGGCAAGGCTTTACTCCTTCATGGGAGAGGCCATTGTCCATGAGATCATAACAGCAGGTGGTCCCATTCCCAGGGGGGAATCTCAAACTTCATTTTGCTAACAATCACGAATTGCCATATTTCAGAACAAACCTGAGGTTCAAGGAGACCTTGCAGCATGGCTGGATGAAATGTTGCGTTACATAAATAAAACAGGTTCCAGAAAGGGCCACAGTAACATCTCCAGCTTCCAGATTGGATTCAGTAACTGATGACAGCTTATTATGTCTGAGAATACTGAGTGTTGTTCCGTTCATCATTATTCGTAAAGCAATATTTTTTACTTTCTAAATTTGAAGAGTTGTGAGGCTCTTTTGTCCCTGAGCCATTCAAGGAAGCAAAAATCTAACTCCTTCATATTTTCAAAGAATAGTAATTAGAACTGCTGTCTTTCATCTTAGTTTAAGCCTGTTACTCTTGTTGAAAGACTTCATCATTACTAAATCACTGTGATACTGACCATCGAGTTACTAGTACAAGCATATTGATGGACATTTGCAAATCTGAAGTTTTGAGGTTTGTTGATTGTAATAGATGTCAATGAATTTTAGGAGTGGGATTTAGCACTGGATTAAGACAACTAGGTTTTGATGTTAAAAGTGTTTAAAGTACTCAAGGAATACTTGTGTCTTGTGCTAGTTTAGAGTACTTAGGTACTCTAAGCCATCTGAGGCATCCTCACAGGGCTAGCATATGACACTGAATTTGCAAAAGATTTGAAATTTTTTGGAACAACAGGTGGGATGTCTCACAAGCATTTAAAATTACACAGGACCTACTCTGAAATGACACCGGACCTACATTTAGATAACTGAATCCAGATGCACATGAGTCTAATCTAGGATGAAATAAACTTGAACTTCAACGTCTTAGATTTAAATGACTAACTTTTTGAGCGACTTCTGTAAGATAAACTTTGTTCCTACCTATTTGTTCATGTAATGAATATATGTTTCCTCCACATTTTCTTATCACTTTGCATGCATTACATATATGGTTTTAACTACCAGTGATCTCTGTTCCCAAATGGCCAGGCAGAGTATGAGATCACAGCCGTTAGATTCACGGCATTAAATATACACACCCTCTATGTACCTTCAACATGAATAGGAGGTGAAAGTCTAAGTCCCAGATAGCTTTAGAAAGACCAGCCACTACTCTTTAAAAAATTCACAGCAATGTTACCTTGGCTCCGGGCTGGGTACATGCTTATCCCAGCTGCTGCCTAGCGTTATGGCCTTTCTCCTACCCAGTGACCGCTCTGCAAGTGTGCAAGATCAGGTTGACCGGTGGCAGCTGGCATTGTACTTACAGAGCAGAAGGGAGACTGCTGCGAGGATTAAAAAAAAAGGTTTACAGCATGCCAGTGCAAGGCAGGAGCCAATTTTATGAGATTTGGCTGATATGTCTATCCTTGATTCTTTAGGGAACTAAAAAATAAACAGTGCCACATACACAAATTCAAATCATTCTGTTCCATACACACATTTTTACTAGTACGATAGTGTGCCTGGCATTTATGATGTCCTCAACTAACTCTGTATCTGGTTCATTTCTCACTCCTCAGCCCAGCTTTTTGTGATTACCAGTTATAAATATTGGGCTTTCCAAAGCACCTAGAAAATTATTATTTTGGGCTTTGTTTATACATGTCTGCACAACTCATTGAGGTAATTTGGAGAGACATGGTAAGCAAGAAAGCCTTTGTCTTTCCACCGTGATATGATTTGTCTACAACATTGCTTATAAATTGACATTTATATTTAAAGAAGAAAATTTGTGTTGAATTTTATCTTTCTTGAACTATTAACCTATAAAATGTATATACAGGGGTATTTATATGCACTGATATTTTTTTATACTTTTTATTTTCAACCTGCTGTAAACAAATCCTTGGTCTCCTACATTTTTCACTACTACAAGACCTCAGCAATACTGTTAAGTGAAGCATTTCATTCCCTTGTCTAAACGAAAGGGAATATTTACTGGAGCACACTTATAAGGAATTTTTTAATAAAAAGCATCTTTTCCAGAGAGTCTGAAATGCACTTCACACAGAGATGCTSTAGCAGCTTGGTACTAAACCATCGGACAGGAGAGGGTTGTTGTGTGACATCCAAGGTCACAAAGCACCTTACAGGCAGCATTCAAAAACATGTACGATCAAATCCGAGCTAATTGTACAAACAGGAGAGCAGCAGGCACTCAGCGTTACTCTCCATTTACTGGTAAAGCCTGGCTATGAAAGAGTTCTTTGTATCTGTGTGTGTGTACATGTGTGCGTGCAGATACAAACGCTGACGGCTGGCCCTTCATGGCAGAACAAAGTCAAATAGCAAGTGAAAATGAGGATATTAAAAACAACCTGCTCTACAGTCCTTTTGGTTCTTTCTTATTCATTTGGATTTTTTTTTTAATTTTATTTTAAATCAATGAGATCAGTTAGGCCAAACAAGCAAGAAACCAACTGAAGCAATTATTCACAGTCCAACACAAACCTGTAACCAAGCAGCAGAGAAAACACCCCAATAAAAACTCGCAAAGATAAATAAGTGAGAAAAGGGAAATGGTGTATGTTGCTTAGTGTGGATATGAGTAGGATGGTGCCCGGTGTGCTATAGGGCTATATGTAAGGCTATAAAGCACTTAATCACCTATTCAAAGCCAGGGGCTGAAACTTTTTTACCATATCCTGGTTACTCGGAAGCTGTTGTGTAGTGTGGCTGGTGTAAGCTTAAAGCCACCACCACACCTGATGATGCCTCTGAGGCACTGTCAGGAAAGAGAAGACGGCAGTATCTGGGACTCCCTGAACGTTCAAGGAGTAGCAGATTTCCATCTGGATTCAAGAGGCCAGGATGTAGTCCACATGACTGCGGAGTTTTCACTCTCCTCCTACCTGAGTGATTCACCTCAATCACCATCAGTGTTTAAAACATCAAGTCACCTCACAGAGACTCTGGGTGACCACAGAAAGCCAAAAAGACCTATTTCTCACTGCAGTTGAACCACCAAGTGCTTGCTTCCTGCCTCCTGGCACTTCCTTATAAATTGAAGCTCAGGGGATTCCCTCTTCTATTGCTTTTAAAAGAGCTGTTTCTAGGCTGTCCTCACTTTCCCCTTCCTGGACGTGCTGCCATCTATAATGACTCTGCACTTTTGACCTGCAATTGCCTGCCTTTTATTTTTTTTAAGAAAAGGGATTTCCAGCTGATTTTCTGGTTTCTGAGAAGTTACTAAATAATTTTGCAGATTTCTCCAGTGCTTTGGGTTCTCTGAATATATCTCAGAGTAGAGATGCACAAACCAGAGAGAATTAGTACCCCTGCTTATGGGTCCCTTTCCCCAGATGAGAGGCTCCTACATACCAGCTCCTAGCTGGGGATCTTCCAGCCTGGTACCACTGTACACCATATGCTCCCATAGTTATGCCAGACCCTTTGAAAGCTTTTGAAAGGTCAGACACCTCATCCATTGCATGGACCGAACTCATCCGGAGCTCAGATGAAGAGCTGAGCTCTTCAATTCAGGTTGATTTTTACAAGCAAACAAATCTCCAGTACGCTCTGAGAGCATGGAGGGTGCTCTAGGAGCCTAGCTCTTGGTTTTGCTGTTCAGCTGAGACTTTGAGGGTCGACTGCCCCATGCTCAGGCTGTTGTATATGTCAAAGGCACTCTAGTGCAGTAAATGTGATGGTTCACACAGCTGGCAGCTTATTCCAAGCTAATCAGCATGCTTTTCCATCTCACAAATGCTTGAAAAACATAAGACAAAGATTACAACTTTTAGAGCAGGATGGAAGCTTTGTCCGAATTAACTGAAGTCAGTGTAACCTTCCTAATTGAATCCACTGACCTTCAAACTGGACTACTCCCAAAAGTTTTCAAGGCATTTGAGAGCTCTGGGTAGCTTTAAGGGAATGATATACCATGGAAGTATATCAGGAGCAAGCCAGGAGGAATTGGGAAGGTGAGAAGGCTTCTGACATTTTTGGACCATGTGCCAGAGACTTGGCACAGTACTCAGCTGTAAGAGGGAATGCCTCAAGAGGAGAAGGTTGTAATATTTACCCTGAAAAGAAATGGAAAAGGTATTTGTATTGTTACTACTGTATCTCTGAGCTCAGAAGCCTTCTCTTTGCCCCAAAGGAAACAAAGATACTTCACCAAGGCGGGTTTATTCTTGTAAGCTGTCACATGTCTCTGTAATAAACTTACAGGACACGGAAACAACAGTGGACATGAACCAGGTGTCTCAGCTCTATTAGGGTGCTTATTGTCCAGGCTTACTTCATCCACTGACTCTTCCTGAATAAATGTCATAACTGTATGAAGGATTGCTATATCCTAAATATATCTAGATAATGCACACATATTTTAAGCTTCCTCCTTTCCATAAAAACCTAAATAGTAATTTCTTTATCATTTAAAGAAGTGTCACTGAATGGGTTTCTTGTGTGGCCAAGCATGCAAATGCTTCTGTCTTGGTGTGATGGAAATGGGAGTCAGGGACGTGTATGGATCAAACTTTTCCTGATCAGGTTTCATTTTCTTACCAGGTTTCCCTGTGAATCCAGCAGTCTCATACCAAACACATCACTCGAGCACTTGTAAATCTCTAGAATAAAACGTCGAGGGGGGCAGTGGGGACCTGGGGGCCACGCTTCCCTCCCGTGGTGCGGACAGATGTTAGCGCGAGGGCAGCAGCCTCCCTCCCCGTCCAGCCGCTCACCCGCAGAGCCGCTGCCAGAAACACCGTCCCTCACCCTCCATCGTCCAACTGGGTGAAAGGGAAAGCTCCAGGCACAACCTGCCTCCTGCCTGTGCGGGACTTACCACAGACACAGGCCAGACCTGGCAACAAAACATTAAACAAATACGTATTAGCAACAGAAAGCCCATGCTCAAAAGCCCCTAAATCCAGCTTCTCCAGCGCAGAGTCGCAGTCCCCTCTAGTGGCTGTCTGACACCAGGGAAACCTCACCAGCATTTTAAAAAGACCAACGGTCAGGTCCACGTATGTAACACAGTGAAATCAACAGATACACACTCACATACATGTTGTATAGAAATAGGTAAAGATAGGCATACACAAGAAATTTTCAGTTATGAATGTAAATGTTTTAGGCCTGAAGGATGGGCTTTTTAGGATCAATCACACAGTGTTTAATAGATTTATACACATGCGTATACTTACATGTACATATACATTTCTTAGTGCCATTCACTCTGTGCTGGTTTTTAAATCAGCACCCTACTAGATAGCTTTCCTTTTTATTTAGGCACTTGCTGCTCATAGACAGACACGAGCCAGAAAGAGTTTGGAACAAGTAAACATCACGTTCCTGGACCTCTTTCACTTTGGGGAGGGAAGAGGAAAAGCACCCCAATACCAGGATGTAGGTTCCTCCAACGGAAAACACCAGGGAAACTCCCAGCACCTCTCAGTAAACCCCAACAGTTTTCTAGCCAAAAGCTAAAAATGACCTGATGAGCCAGTGGTACCTTTAGTAAGGGAAAGGGCAGCGGGGGTGCCTTCACGTGGCCCACACTGCGTATTTTAAGCACGTTTGTGCATGATGTGAAAGCCATGCCAGGGAAACTCATCAGCCTGGATTTCTGTGACCCCCCGGGATGCTGCAGGTCCCAGATAGCCAGCCGCCGAAAGGCTCGGGGGTGACACGTCACAGCAAGCGTTCCGGCACGGCGCTCAGTAAGTGCTTGTCAGGTGAAAAACACATAAAGTTAAAGAAATAAGATAAGGACACATAGGCACATGCTTTCCCTCTGGTTGAGAAAAGACAAGAAACAGAAAGAAATTTAACTGGGAAACCAAAGTAAAAAATAAGATTTGTGCCTGTGTAGTGACTTTGTGCCAAAGTAAGCAGTTTAGAAGGCGGACAGCACCCATCAATTAGAAAAATGTGCCACTGCTTTCTGTTTCTGTTCGCTTACACAAAAGGGTTTCATGCCTTGCTGTCCTGGGAGGTTGCTGCATTTCACATTATTCGTGAGTTATATACTTTTAATAGCACCTAATGAGATATCTTCTGCAGAATCCTCCTTTGTCTCCAACACATGATCCATTGCTCACATCTATAGTATTACATGCCAAAAATAGCTCACAGCTACTACCCACTATTCTGAGTATATCACACAAAAGAAACACAACAGAGGAGGCAGACATAAATAGAAATCATGTGTAATGTCTCAGTGTATTAGGTAGAAATGTTTCTATCTAGTAATGGAAAAGTGTGTTTTAAAAGACTACTATTAAGGATGATTTGAAAAGTCAAAATGCACCAGCAAAAAGGATTATTGTAATTCAGGCTTCTGTAAATGTGTTGGCATTGTCTTTTCTTACATGATCTCATCCTATTTTTAGCAAGATTCATATCTTATGTACTACTCGCAGGTTGAATGGGATAGAGACAGGTGGGAAAAAATGTTTTTCCAAAATTGTTGTAAGCTTTCAAAGAAAAAAAAATCTCTTTTTGAACTGAAATGAACCTTCACAGTTTTAATAAGGCTAATGTGTTTTTTTTTTAATACAAAACCTAACCCCTTAAATTCATAGAAGAGAGTGGGAGATTTTCACCAGCTCTGAAAGGAACAGAACATTTTGCCAGTTTGTACCACAAAAAGTGGTAAGTGTGGATGAATGGTGAAGGTCAGGAGTGTGGTCATATGGTGAAACATATGTTTTCAGTGGTCACCACTTCACACCCATTTTTGATAGGGCTCCCCCTCCCTCTGGGCTGGCCTCGGTCTTGTCTTTTCTACATCCCTGCCTCCAAGGTTTGCTCCTATTTTTCCCCCCAGAGCCAGGCCCGTTTCTGCTGCCCTGGACTGCTCACGCAGCCTGGCTCCCCTCTCACCCTTCTCCCTACCCACAGGTCTTGATCCCAGGAGTTCAGATTTCTMATTTGTCCTTCAAACTCCTCAGCCAGTCGCAGTGCACTTGCCCTGGGCACCTCAGTCCCTTGTCTTCACATCCTTGCCTAGCCCGTCTCAAAGTTCCACCTATCACCAAGTCCTTGTTGGCTCTGCCGTCTCTGTCCAACCTTATCTTGCACTTTCCTGGTCCTTGTCCACAGTTTCTTTGCTTCCTTCACAATCCATCAGCCTCTATACCATCCATTATTTCCTTTCTTACTTTACAGTCCCAGTTTCCTTATCAAACAAGTCCCAGGCAATGCAGTCAATGAATCCAGACATCATAAGGAATTTTATCCAAGTTTGTAAAGTCCCAAGGAAAGCCATGGGAAGAATGCCAAAGAAAAAGCTCCAAGAGATCCAGTAGAGCCCTTGTTTAGCCCCTTTAATTTTTTTAAGAGAGAGCTTTGTAAGTCTCAGCAGAGCATGCCAAAGAAACCCCTAGGAACAGGAATCACTTCTCTCTGCTGTCCTGGAGTAGAGTTGTGGAAGAATGAGTCATTTTGCAGATCAAAAGGCCTGGGAATTGTTCTTGTTTACAAGAGATGTGGATTCAAGATCTAAACTGAAAACACACTGATTACACAGGAGATCAAAGTAAGAACATCAAATACATCTGATCCAGATGTAACGTGGCCACAAGGGCCTTTATGGTTTTGTCATGTTATGCCAAGCCATATTTCCATTTAAAAACAAACAGCACCTTATCTGAATAGGATGGGACATCACAGATAAATGCAAGTTTCACCATTTTGCTTTGTCAGAATAATATATGTAGTTTTCAGGTTTTCATTTCTTTATCCAGGTGCTTGAATGCATAACATCTGTTGCTTTCATCCCTAATTCCCAAATGATCCACTGCCAAGCTGCTAAGGATGAAAGTTTTACAGATGCCATGTGCTCCTAGTTCAAGCATATGTCATTCCACTATTGTTCCTGGACTGCTTTGTCCCCCCAGGGAAACCTGAACAGAACTGTGAAGAGACACCAAACAAACACGCTCTGCATAGCTGCATTGGCTGCCAACACTGTTGAGTCACCTTCATGTTACAGGAGGACTGAAGGGAAACCAGCTCTGGGGAATCAAATCACAAATTCATTCCACCATCTAGTACAACAAGCTCCTGCGTCTCTACTTCAGGCCAGTGCTACAGTAACGAAGCAGGCTGGATAACTGTGGTTTTCAAGCAGATATTAAAACCAGATTTTGTAACATTAATGCTTATTTGACGCTGCATGCTGCCGAGTAAGTGTTGACAACATAAATGTCAGTCACAGGATGTCGTAATTGCATGTGAAAGGAAGATCAAGAAGTGCAAATGTATAATATACTTAATGTTATCTGAATTGCTAACAGTGCTTTTTGAATGATCAATTAGCAGCTATTGTACAGCAAACCATTATATACATAATGTATATAGCATACAGCCTTCTCAGAGGTAATTTCTCCAGCATCTGAAGATCTCACCCCATAAACTGACACAACTTTGCTGAAGTTTTGCCAGCTGAGGAACTGGCCAATTACAATGACAAGATTTTTTCTGTTTTTCTTTTACTTATTTCATTCCATTAAGTTAATTAAAGTAACAAAAGATAAAGGGTCTAAGTAATGACGTCTTGATATTTGGAGACATAGTGGCTTCAAATATTAGTGCAACAACCAGTTGCAGTTTTAGGAGCACACTAGTAGAGACACCTATTGTATATAAGGCAAAGGCTATATAAGATGTGAAACAACAGAACCTGGCATTTCTGAAAATAAGTGTTTGAATTGTCTTGGTAAAGGCACCAGTAATAATGGCAGCTATCTACTTGATGATACCTGAAAATGTTCTTTATAGTTTTTTAAAGGATGCGAGGAGAGTAAAGTTTCAAAACACCTCAGTATCGGTCAGCAACAGAGGAGACCACACAGAACAAATGCATCATCTGCTGGCCAGAGGTACAAATTACTCAGTGAGTATACAGATGAAGTCAATGTGAACTAACAGGGCACTAAGAGTAAAGCACCATTTAACATCAGTATTAAGTTTGTACCTAAGCAGGAGACCACAAGAAATGGAAGTTTTTGTAATGGTAGCTTTCATTACCTTTTCAGCTGGAGTGAGAATAAAATGTATTTTGTGCTCTTCAGTGAGAACCCGTGACCGTTTTCATCATTAGATTCCAAACTGAACACAACTCAATTAATATAAAGCCTCGAAAGAACCCTAAAACCTAATAAAATTCTACAGCGCAGGTAATCTGAGGCCAGATTTCTAGCAGGTGAGGTTTATAATCTAGCAGGCTGAAGCTATACAAAAGGCAGTGAATACAAATGCTTGGATTTAAAGTGAAAAATAAGGGGATATGCCATTTCCCTGCTAAGCAAGTTCTGTGTGGCTGAGTTTGCCATGATTCATCTTCAGGACTTGCTGCATTCACTGCTCTGTGCTTTACACATTGCAGTACTCGCTTTTTTAGGGAGGAAGTGGAAACAGGTGGTTTCAGTTACTTTCGTGGGTTATGTTTGATGAATTGCTATATTCTGCAAGAATCTAATTGTCTCCTGGATGCTTTTCTTTTTGTTTCTTTTTTTTTTAATGAACACTCAGCAAGTACTGGGTGACATGACAGACAGCATTTTTCCGGTATAGTTTAATTACTATGAAATCTAACAGAACTAAGAATCTGCTTTTCTCCTGTATTTCACCAAGTTCTTGTCTCACTGAGTGGGCACATCATACCATAGTTTTGCCTAGATGTAAGTCCAGGAAAGGAGTATATCCTAAGAAGAAAGTAATTTCCTGTTCTGATTGGGTATAAGCAATGAGTCTCTAGCATTTCACAGGTGGTTTTTATTACTTAAATTATTTCTAATCCTACCCTATAAAACAGCTCTATAGTACAGAGGTCTATTTCTGACTGAAGACGCTCATGCGGGCAGTGGGTAGGGGCCATTTATGGGGTTTGACTGACACATTTAGCATCAGGGACCTCATGAGGAAAGGTTTAGCTTGCCATGAGTTAAGGAGCGGGCAGCTTTTCCACAGTGAGGAGCATACAGGAACGAGCGATGTACTTTTCTGTTTCCACCACCTTCAGCCCAACAAGAGGCCAAAGTGACTCCTACAGGAGTTTGTAACAGCACATAGGTTACTTCACACTTAGCAGCTGAGACCTGCTCTGAAGAGCTATGTTTCTAATTAGGGAACAAATTTCTCCTGCTGCTACGCTGTATTAAATCCATTTTGGTGGCTTCTATGCCAAGGGAATCCCTGGCTGCCCTGATGGGTAAATCAACACCCACTTAGCCTGGAGCTAAATGTAACCCAGACCATGGGAACTGCCTAGAGCTTCTGAATCTGAAGGTTTTGATTTTGAATGAGGTTCTCAAACATCCAGATGAAGACTTCTCAAACTCAGTCGCTGCCCACAGACAAAGCTACTTGGGGTCCTGCTCTGAAGGGAGCCCACAGCCAGCGTGCAGGTGGGTCAGTGCTGGTCATGAGTCAATCCAGAGTCAATGCATCTACATTGAGGAGTCCCTGAGCACATTATGCCCAGCATCTCTTGACTCTTTTAAACAGCCCTGGCAGTAAGGCTAGCTCCACATGGAGAGCTTACCCTAGGTATTGTAGAGTAAACTATATATGACATCAACACTTGAAAAGTTTTTTTTTGAGAGACTTGATAGACGAGCAGAGAATTCCTAGGTAGCCCTAAAAGCTACTGCTGATGGACACCACAAATTTCATACACGAAGCTGGACACATAGAAAATTCATCCTTTCTTTTGGAAGACTTGGAAGATACTAAGCAGGTGTTATCACAAATACCAAATAAATTAATTGCAACATACAGGTCTGGTCCTGATTGGTACCTAAGGCATCTGATGACTTACCCTAAACTTTCCCTGTAATTACATTTTTTGTCAGTTTTGGAAAACCTATAAAATTGGTACAAAAAGCAGACTTTCACAGACAATTATTACCAATGATAATTGAATAGCAAATTATTTCATTAATAATAATGGAAAATTAGGTTAAGAAATATAATTTACTGAATTGGTAGACATACTCAACCAACATAACAACAGAATCTTACACTGAAAATATACTCCTTGCATGAGAATCCTCAGCCTAGAGAAATGGCATGCTATTTATTAGTAACATAGTGTAGCACTAAAACTACTATACAACTGATGGGATTTGGGATTAATTATCGTTGCTCTGTCCCATAACACTTCTGTAGGCATAAATTCTTACCAATGTGATAAAATAGTTTATAAAATATGTCTGTTTGTTGACTGAGGGGTGTTCAGTCTGCCAGAAGAACTATTTCCAATAAAAAAGGACACATTTTTCTGTTATTTTCTGTGATGAAACTGTAATGCAAATATGCCTTGAAAAATATATGCTGATTCTGAAGTCTTAGTGCTTTTGTATCAAAGCCTCATTTGTACCCTTAGTCTGTGATAATCTGCATTCAAAGTGGTGCAGTACACCACAGCCAGACTTGATTTCCATCATTGCATACCCATTACAATGACATTTCTGCTAACTCAAGCCAAATTAAGCCTCCCTGCAAGACAAAAGACTATAAATTTCTAAAACAGGAGGGACCGATTTTGTTTGTTGAGTGCTGCTTACTCTGTTTTCTCAGGTTCATCAGGGATATAATAGTCTGACTTTGCATTAAGCCACTGACACATCCAAAACAAGAATCATCATCAAGATAGCAGCATTTTATGCACTGATGGGTAATAGCCTTTGTGTTCAAAAATATTATCTATGTTTTATTTGGACAACAGTTTCATATTTTTATTTGCAGTTTTACTCAGCAGACTACCAGGCTTTGGTTAAGGTGTATAAACATGCTGCCAGCCCTGCTCAGTACTGCTTAACCCTTGTGGAGAAGGTCTACAATCATAATAAACAACTCGCAATATCCCTGTGAAGCACCTAATGTGGACTGGCACTGCACCAAGAGATCTTCAGCCACCCCAGCCCAGCACTTTGGGAGGAGAATGTTTTTCAGAGGCATTCGGCACATGTGAGCCCAGAGGTGTAGTTACCAATATCATCCAAATTCCTGCTGCCAGTCACACTCTGTCCTTATTTGCAAGAACTTCCCATGTGAGGGTTTGACTTACGAAGATACTTTGCTTTTTCTTACATGTAGGCAAGAAAACCATTTGCTATTCAATAGTTTATATTTATTCCTTTGTTTAACCCCTATTCTTGCATTTCTTTGGAGTTTGAGATTTTTCTTTGTGAGAGGACCAGTATAAATAAAGTTTTCTCTGTTACTCTATTCTCTAATACTCTAAATCTAGTATTTGGATAAAATCTATTTCTCTTCTTTCTTTTTTGAGCTTTTGTTCCTTTCTGAAAGCTCATTTGCTCCAATACAGCAGAGTCCCAATGGCTAGGGTATTTTCCTTGCAACAGACCTCTTTAAAACATTGGCAGAAAGTCTTCTGTTTCTTCTCATTCATTTCCAGTGCTCTAAGGTCTCTGTCATGGTCCAGTTAAAAGCTGTGGGCAAATCTCCCACTGATCACAGCAATGGTCACACCTTACATGCAGCGATACCCCAAAACGACAGGATTGACTGCACAATTCGGGCTAGTTTCGCGCTGGCTAGCCCCATTCCTTCTGCAGTGTTGAATCCCTGGGGATCATCTGGGATTTTACTGGCAAGGAAAAGCAGCCGATATGTCTCTTTAGATGCCAACAGAAGTGAGGTAAGCTGAGACTGAGAGCAGAAGAAGTGTAAGGAGCGAGCAAAGGCCTTTGGACAGCTGTGGTCTGAGGAAGGAGAGAGGCTGCAGATAAAAGCAAGGAGGGAGTGGGGAGGAATGCGGCAGGTGGGGAAGGGACGGGCGGAGAAAACCAAGGAGTTAGCCAGAAAAAATGATCCTCAGCATCGTTTAATCAGTATCACCAGTCATCTCCAAAATCCACTTGGCATTGGAAAGCATTCTTCAACTTCTCTCCTGCCTGCCTGCGTGCACAATTTTACTAATTAGCTAAACATTTGTACATAACTTTGAAGCTGGAGAAGGCCATCCAAGTAAAAGAACTTCAGCTGCATTTGCAGCTGGAAAAGAAAAATTCCTTTTGTCCAGTTTCAGTGATTTCCACTACAGTAGAGATTCTGAAAATCAGTTTCTACTTTAAACAGGAATCACTGTACCTAAGAGCTTTTATCCTGGAAAATATTTCGTGACTCCTGCTAGCAGAAACAAGTATTCTGCAAAATCATTCATCATTTGTCACCAGGAGATACATCACTCGCTATGAAAGAACTAGAGGTTAAAGAAGTTTCGTGAAGTTTAGTATTTCTTGACACAGGTCCTCAAAAGAAAAGCTGGTTTTGCTAAGAAGAAACAACATTTTGTCCTGCTGTTAATGTCATCCCCTAACAAGCTTTTTTTTTTATTGGAACTGGTACTTTTTAGGGAAAAAAGGAAAAATTCAGAAGTTTTCATTTGGAAAAGGGAAGAATTGGGGACAGTATGTATTCATCATTTTGCATTTTGTCATTTTCTCTGTACATCTATTTTATTATTGCTGTGGGAATGAAGCAAAGTGCTGATTCCCTGAACAAGAGGCTGTGTAAATTCCAGTTATGACCATACGACCAAACCTTGTATAATCAAAAGCAACTTTTTCTCCCTGCCTGTATTTTGCTTGAGTTCTTGCCAAAAATGCAGCTGCTTGTCCTTACAAAATCTACATTAATTCTCAGTTTTGTTTGAACTGGTATGAGATATGCTCCACAGACCAAAGCCTGTAGTTATTTCATCATTTTGGACACTTCTCATTAGGGTATTTGAGTGCTTCTCCCACTTCTGTGGTGACATGAATTTCACAGAAGCACTAGAAAGCACAAAATCGCTTTGATCCCCGTGTTCACTAGAGGTGTTCGGTTTGCACCAGGTGCCACTGTGTTCATCCAAAGCCCAGGCTGCCACGGGCCTGTCAGGTTCTCCAGAGCAAGTCAGGAAACCACGAGGCTGCTCTGAATAACAGTGACTATGGGTGGCCACTAAGCCCACTCAAGTCTCCAGTTAAGGTCAAAGCTTTCCATTCCTGAGTCTGGCCTCCAAAGTCAATAGGAGGCACTGGAGTCGCTTCACCCTCTATATTAAGAGAGATGCCTTCCTACCTCACACTGCGGTAACACTCCCCAAGCCAGCCTATCAAGTACAGGCCTGCCCAAAGAATAAAGCTCAATGAAGCAAACGATCCAAAAATCACACAGGTAATTTACAGCAAGGCTAGACCTAGAACTCAGAAATCTCATCCCTGCCTGCACTCCACTAGACTGTCCTTTCCCATGGATTTGTTTATGGACATGCTATCTGAACCTCCTGCGCTTTCAAAAAGGTATCTTAAAGATGTCCCTGGAAAAACTCAGAGCAATCTTTGTTGTTATCTTGCAGGATGCAACTGACTGACGCCTCGGTGCGCTATCGTTACACACATCTTAATTCATCAGTCGACTCTCCTTGCTGACAGTTGTAAGTCAAAAAGCTTTGGAGACGTGTTCCACAGCTCTTCCTGTAGAAGAACCAAAGCAAGATGACAGTGTGCCATTGAAACGACTTCTGTGGCAAGGGCCTGCTCGTCCTATTTCACTGGTATTGTCTTCACTGTATATTCAGGATTATTCTAATTTTCAGAAGATTTTATGTTTTGCTCTACATGTCAACACAATTATTTTTTCATATAGTCCCACTGGTTTTAAAAACAAAATTGTTGAGGTGAAGCTCACCTACAATTTGGATGCTTCGGTAAAAATCTTATATGTTTACTGCTTATTGATAGAGGACAGCAGCATTAGAAAAAGCGATATTTGCAATGACAAAGCTCACCAGTGACTGTTTCCCACAACTGCTTATTTTTACAAATCCCCATCATCTCCTCCTTCAGCCTTCTACTAGGAATTGTAAGGTTTTTAAGGCTTTCCTGAGACCTTAAATACAACTGCCAAGCTTATTGTGCAGAATTATGATTTTTTTTCTCTTTCTTTATATTTATAAACACAAGGACTCAGAATAAAAAGTATAGCACGTCCATTCTTTCACTGGCAAACTCAGAAGGCCGTGATCCCATGATAAAATCCCTCTCTACCCCAGAGAATAGTGAAACTTTGTCACAGCACGAGTATTTCCTGGAACCATTTTTAAGTTCAGAAATAAACAAATTTCCCATGGAAGTTTATTCAACTGCTATTCAAAGAACATTAACTCATAGAGTTGCTTCTTTCCAGTACTGTGCTTCTAACTCATGTAAACACTGTGTTCTTACTTCACATTGTGGGAAGCCCAAATATTATTACAAGATTGCAAGCCAATAGGGAGCCTGTAGTACCACTGGTGATGACTTCCCTGGTAAATATCATACTATTTTCAGAGTAATAGCAGATAAGTCTTCCGAAGTACTACATATTCTTGTTTATAGAATACTATGAAAACTGGCAGGTTTTTAAATTGCTGTTGACACATAAGTTCATAGGATTTGGAACACATGCTCTGATATATCTAAATTCATCAACCATGGATGTTTCCCGTGGAAGTGTGAGATGCAGAACAGGGGTCAGCATCTTCTCAAGTGCAGTGTGCCAGACTACTTTTTTTTTTCCCAAACAATAAGCTAAGTGCACTGGAAGGAGCTCAGTGGGAGCTAGGAAATACGGCCTCTGAAAGGGGTGATGCAGCCAATAGTTGCTCCTCTCTGTGAGGCAGGAGTCCTGAACCCAGAAAGAGTCAGGAGAGCCACCAAACGTCTACTTTGGACTCAGTAGCCCCTGCTCTTTATACCTGAGTGACATTCAGGATCTACCTCTCCCCCACCTTCGGCACTTATGCCATACGTTGTTGACCCTTGCCATAGATTGAAACATTTCAGCCATCATGCAGATACCTCTCTCTTCAAAAGCGCAATGTACTGCTTGAACCCTCCAGGCCAGTGGTGAATCCTCTCACATGTGTATTAAATTTTAATTGCACCTGTCACACTGAAGACGGTGAGACTATTCATAACCTTAAAACGAATTGTATATGTTATTGTTTGAAGAGCGTCAAGCACACATCCATGCTGAYCTACTTGATTCAGCAAATTGGTTAAACCTCTGCTTAAATCCCACTAACTTTATGGGAAGAGGACTATGTATATGTTTGGCTTTGAGTACTTTCTACTTAAGCTTTACACACTTTCCTCAATAAGGATGTACATGTGTGTATTTGCATGGATTTACTTTCTTCTGAAGAGTGCCCAAACCAGGTGAAATAAAAACCACATGTACACATACAAAATACAAACACAAGGATTTTACATTTGAAGCAACATATATTCCTCATGCGAAACTGAAATGACATTTCTAATTATTATATTTGGCATTTCTATCATACCATTTGAATGGTCTTCATGGTAGTGAAAAAGAAGAGTTAAAAAAAATAATATTGCATATTTAAAGTGATGATGGTTGGAAAAATAAAAGAGCTCTAAGAAGCAGAAGACTGACCTCACCTTTCTTCAGGAAACAAGAATGCTAACTGTGGTCTATACATATTCCAGTACATAATTCCCTCCTTGCTAATCTCCTAGTTTTTCTAAATATCAAACCATAAAAAAAATAAAATAAAAGGGGAAGTACACTAGACTGGGACCTTCAGAAAACCATACATTTTCACTGTCCCAGTATGTTTCCACAAGGTTTTGGGAAGAAAGAGGTAGAATTTAATTGGCTGTAGTGTCAAGTCAAGGGTCTTGTACAAATCATGGCAATACTGTGCCTAATGAGTCATCAGCTTTCATTAAAACTCATCTGGTTCAGGTGGTGCCAGGTTGCAAATTGATCTTAAAAGTGGTTCCATTAGTCTCAGTGCTCTGACGATCCTGGGAGCTCCAGATGTGCCAGCAAGAATCCCAAAGAGGTTCCAGGTGTTTCTGGCTACCTCATTGCTCTGCTTCTATTCTGCAAAAAACATACAGCTGTAGGCAATAGGAACAACTGGTGATATAGCTGACTGGCAGAGAGAAAGACTGAAAACCAGTGAGGGAGCAACAGTTGTGCTTTAAATAAACTGTATTTGTACAGATGAGTAATGACATAAATATATATGGTTTTTAGAGAAAGATTATGAGCCTCTAAAAATAAAGGTCCTATTTGTAATGAGGTTTACATCATCCTGACAAGTATAGCAAACTGTGCATTTGTGCCTTGTACTTTGACTATTACATCACACAGAAGATATGTAAGAAAGGCTATTTTTCTCCTTGAAGTATTTTTTTTCAAAGAAAAGAGAAAACTCTGTTCCTCTGTTATTTGCTGCATAGGTTAGAAATCCATAACCTAATTTTGTAGTTTTGGTTGTAGTAACTTTATGTATACATCTGTAATCCACAAGCCTATAAACATTTAGGCTTTATACATGTAATTAATTCTATTAAAGGCAGCGGAAGTGTTGATTTGAATGAAAACGAGGTGTAAATATAAGAATTTGCAGAAAATTGGGATCTATCCAAGCTGGAGGAATGGACTGACAGGAGCCTTATGAAACTGAACCAGGACAACCCCAAATCCCTGCACTTGGGAAAGAAGAGCCCCTTGCAGTGCTACAGGCTGGGGACTGACAGCTGGAGAGCAGCTCTGTGGAAAAAGCCCTGGGGGTCCCGGTGGGCAGCGAGATGAGCGTGAGCCAGCAGCACCCCGGCAGCAGAGAGGGCCACCAGCCTCCTGGGCTGCGTCAACAGGAGCAGAGCCATAAGACCAAGGATTCACAGCAGCGCGTGGCAGGAGGGCAAGAGACAACAGGTGTAAGCTGGAACAAGTCAGGTTCAGCCTGAATATACAGAAAAACATTTTGACTGTGAAGACAGTTGCCAAAAGAGGTTGTGCGGTCTCCGTCCTTGGAAGTTTTCAAGAGCGGATAAGGCAGCTAATCACACCTCACGGCTGACCCTGCTTCAGCAGATGGTTGGATGAGAGACATCCTGAAGTCCCAGCCTGAATTTTCCTGCTTCTAAGATCATGTTATTTTATATGACTGAGAAGATCTCAGTTGTTTGTGCTTTTAGAAAGAATGCAGTGTAGAAGATTTATTCAAAGAAGTATATGACTTATTCATCAGTTTTACTTAAGTGCAATCAGGCCCATATAATTAAAGAGACCACATTTTTGGCCCCTCCCCTCAGTACTGGAACTGTGGCCTCCTGAAGCAGCCAATATAACAACTTCTTCCTGGAAGCTTAAGAGTACCCTCTGCTGGCTTAACATGAAGTTGTGAAAATCTGCAGCACAATCTACTGAAACAGCATGGCAGAGATATACTCCTTTCCCAGCGTAGCACAGCTGTGCATCTCCACATGGGGCAAACAGCTGTGCAGTAACATTTATCATCTACAAAGGGAATGCCTGAAGCAACATCACACCATGCCTGCCACAGAGCTCTCTTCCCCAAACAACAGGAATTCCAGAGCTGTCGTCCCATTAGGATGCCTGTCTTGTCAAATAGCCTGTCAAACGCCATCTGTGTGAAGAGCTTTAACATAAAATAAAACTTATTCTGGGGACACTCTGTTTATTTTGCACACGAACAGTGTGCAGTGAATTGATAACAGAATTACGTCCTAGAAGATGGAACAGTTTGTGTCTTAATGACTCATCTTTCTCCCTTGCGAGCTCATGGGAAGAGTTTACCCACCTTCTACAGCTCACACTGCAGTCAAATTTCTTGTTGCAGAGTTGACATCAGGTAGGAAGAATTTATTTTAATCACTGCGTATATTATAATGTATAATGAAAAAAAAAAGTTATGAAGTACTTCAATTGAAAAGTGTTTATTTACCTATGCCACACAGGTCTATATATACTTACCTATGAAAGTATTTCTTTATAAACATAAGCATTTAGATGTATAGATGAGTAAATGTAAAAATGCAGTTGAGACACAATTCTTTATTTCCTAGCCTGATTACTAAGGAGAAGCTGCTGCTTCAGTCCAGGCTCTTGGACAAAACTATTAAAGAGCTCCAAGAGATTGCCATTGATGGTGGATACCACACCAGCCCTTTCTGGTGGCTGCTTCATACACCCAATGACTTCTCACATTCCCTCTTCTCCGTTCCCAGTGATGTGTGATCTTTCTATGTGCCAACAATGAGCAGCCACACCTAACCTTGCTGTTACTTGATAAATAAATGAAACAATAACTTTCCTAGAGTATGCTCATACAGTAAAAACTCTGAATTTCCCGAGAGCAAGTTAAAGTTGATCTTAGCACTGAAACTACGTTTCACTGCTGCCAAGAGTCATGGTTAGCCATTTCCTTTACATAACTGCATTTCATACGAAAATGTCAGCTGTTGTTATGCTTTTCTGAACGGTAGTTTCTGGCTTTCTTTGCTTCAGTGCTTGAAAATGTGACATGGCCTACTCCAGGAACCAAAAAATTTGAAAGCGAACTAAAAACCTGCATATCACTTATGTTAAATGTCAAAGATGAGTCTCAGTTCCCTCAATCTGTTCTTCTTCCACCTTTTGCAAGGCAAAGATCTTATATAGGACCATCTTTTGTGTCTCTGCATTACCTCAAACAAATGAGGCCATGATAACAGCTGCATGCAGGAGAGTTCTTATTTATTGTACTAGTCATTAAAAAGAATTACTAGCAAATAAGCACCTGACAATATGTTCTGATAGGTAAAATAATAGGGAATGATGGAAAAGACATTACATCAGCAATTTTGTAATTAGATACTGCATTTCCAAATGGCACAGAGAGAAAAATTCCACACTGGCAAGGGAAGAATAAGATGACCCACTAGGTCTCTCCTGTTAGAATACTGAATAATTTATTCACACATCCCTTTTTTGGGCAGCCTTTTTTATCTAGAAAAAAAMCAAAACCAAAACCAGTATGTAGGCCACCTTATTTTTTGGTTTTAAAGTGTGTGTTCCTCTTTCCTCCTCCTCCTTCACTAAAAAAAAGCCAAACTTATATTTTTTAAACTAAGAAATATTAAAGAAAAACAATATCATTTTTTTTTAATTAGAAATAACTTCTCACAGGTACACAGAATGGGTAAGAATAACAGGATCCAGACTAGATTCCTAGAAATCACTGAAAAAAAATAATGTGAAGCAGGACTGATTTAATTTAAGGTGCCTTTTCTTTTTTCCTCAAGGAAGATAAATATGCTTAGTCCAGGTATGATATCTGTCAAAAAGAGCACAGAAAGTACTGGGTTTATAAAGTTACTGTATACATAATCTACCAAAATGATAGATTATACTACATGGGCATTACATATTTGCAAAACATGAAGTACCATCAACGTATCCATAATAATTTCTCAAATATGCTTAGAAATACTGACATAGCAGCCCCAAGATGTAAAGATGATTGTCCCAACACTAACAAGTTTAACTTGAGCATTCATCTTACAGTTGGTATGAAATCTAACTTTTTTCCTTTTTTTTTTTTTTTTCCCCTCTTAGACTTACTGTGCTCTGTGGATACAGAAGAATTTAGCAAGAGAAGAACACTTCTCATAGCTGCACAACTTTCCAGCTACTACTCAAGCAGTTTCTGCACTAGTGGATGCAGTGGTAGATGCGGATCCTACATATCAAATGCTATGATGCAAACTGGGGAATGGGTGAGGATTAGGGCATGACTCTATTTAACAAAAGCAAACCAAAAAGATGACCCTCAGCCCCAAAGAGTCTACAGTCTCCCTACTGACAAAGGCTAAATTAGGAAAGTCAAATTCAACAAAAAAGCATCATGAAGTAGAGAGACAGTATTTTTATCTCAGCAGCAGACCAACTGGTATAACCAAATACCACTTTGCCATCAAAGCAGTAGCCGGATCATAACCCTTGACATCAGGAGAGTAGACCTTGGCCTGTTCAGGGATCTGCTTGGAAAGAAAGCTAAGGCAGACAGTCCTAGACAGAAGAAGGGTCCAGGAGAGTTGGTTGATTTTCAGTGATCGCCTTCTCCAATCCTGATGCATGGGAAATCAAGCAAAGGTGGCAGGAAGCCAGAATGAATGAACAAGGAGCTCCTGACTAAACTCAAAACGTAAAAAGGAACACACGAGGTGCAAGTGAGCCACGAGGAATACAGAGACACTGTCTTAGTATGAAGGGATGGGGTCAAAAAGCCAAAGCCCACCTGGAGTAGAACCGGCAAGGGATTTGAAGAACATCAAGGGCTGCTACAGGCATGTCTGCAGCAAATGGAAGACCACAGAAAACATGAGTTCACTGCTGTGGGCAGGGGACCAGGTGACAAAAGACACAGAAAAGGCCAAGGACCCAATGCCTTCTTTGCTTTGGTCTTTACTGGTAAGATTTGCCTTCAGGATTCCCAGACCCGTGGGAATGTCTGGAACAAGGAAGACTTACCTGGAGGAGAATCAGATTAAAGAACATTTTATCAAGCTGGACAGACAGTAAGCCCATGGGGCCTGATGGGATGCACCCATGAGTGCTGTGGAGGCTAGCCAATGTTATTGCAAAGCCATTCTTGACCATCTTTGAAAAGTCATACTAATCGGAAAAGGTTCCCGAGAACCTGAAGAAGGCAAGGCTGTCGAGACTCCATTCCTGGAGATATTCAAAACCCAAGTAAACATCGACCTGAGCAACAAGGTCATGCTCTAGCTGACTCTGCTTTGAGCAGGGTTGTTGGCCTAGTACCCTCAACCATTCTGTGATTTTGTCATCTCAGAAATTCATTTTGCTTATATTCTTGGCAGTGGCAACGCTCAATTCTGGTCAAGTGGCAGAATGAGTTCTGGCTGCAGCAAGTTTAAGTGTGGAAGAGTTAACTGGGCCTCAGGCACACGTAGGAGACAGGTCACTAACTTCCTTACAGTCCAACTTTAATTGGACAACCAGAGTTGGTGTAATCAGGACCTGCAGCTCATGGTCATAATACAATACTAGCAAAGCAAGCTGATGCTAGGCCAGGCCAGGCCCAGCTTAGCTCAAGGTACAGGACACTGCACTGTGCCAGGAGTGGAGTGGAATAGTTAGTACTTTCATGTAATCACACTCTCTGCAATCTGGACTTCTAGATTCCACTCTAGGAGCCCAGCACCTACTAGGTGTGAGCAGGGTGTCAACAACAGGTGTAATCTGTTCTAACGACAACTATCAAACAACTCAGCCAGACTTTGACATCTACATTCTAGACAGCCAAAGTTAAGTAAGCTAGATATGTACTCCTAGCCAAAAACCCCCTTCAAACCGCTCCCGAGGACATGAATGAGTCTGACTTTTCATTCCTTCTACAGAGCTTAGGTGTATCAGTCAGGACGAGGAAGTTGCATCTGCTGATAATAGATACTCATTTTCTAAAAAAAAACCAAAAAAAACCCACAAACAAAAAAAACACCACCAAAAAAAACCCAACCAAAAAAAGTAACCCATCCTCCCGCCCCCCCCCCAAACAACACCAATAGAACACACAAACTTGTATGAGCTCACTCTTTTCTTTTGATGTGTGGCCAGATGTAGCCTTGCCCATCTAGTTGTTAGTTAACCTAGCGGTTAGAGCAGTCTCAGAAAGCAGGAGAAATAAGTCCAGGTCTAGGTCTCTTACCTCCCAGCAAATTATCCCAAGAGACTCATCTTTCCAGAATCTTGGTTTAAGAGGTCTAGATTCAATAGGACTAACAGCAACTCTCCCCCTCGCCCCCAAGAAATTCAACAAAGACAGGGTAATAAGGACATGCCTGTCAACTACTTTAGTAGTTGACACATAGCCATGTGTGCCACAAAGAACAATCAGTAGACTAGAAATTAAGTTTTAACATTCCAGTCCTGTAAGAGGAAGCATTAACTTGAATATATTTTWAAAAAAAAGTTAAAATCAAGACAAAAAGGCTACAAAAAAAGAGGTCTAATGCAACAGAAATACGATTTCAAAGGTACTTTCAAGTAAGAAAGAAAATCTAATACACTAGTGCAAGAGAAAGACTACTACATTAGTATCCACTAAAATCTAATTCTAAGAGAAATCTGAGAAAAAAACAAGATCCTTGCAAACATATTTGAGCTCTATCCACAGATCATATTTGGTTTAACACTGGAACTGAAACCAGAAAGTTAGACATGGTGTGAAGTTGCTGAAAAAGATGAGGAAAATTCCATTTTGATCCAAGGAAGAAAAAAAAGCACAGACAGTTGCTTTGAATAACCTCAGAAGTTTCCTTCGAGAACAGATAAAATATAATCTCAGAAAATAACCCATGGCAGACTGATAGACAGAGGGAAGGAAAGGGAGGGGTATCAGGTCAGCTAGGACCATTATGGAGAACTGTCTGTTATATTATTGCTATATATGATCCAGGACAGCTTGGGGTTTTTTTTTACAGATTTTTTTTTTTCTCCCTATGCATTCTTTTCAATTAGTCATTTGTTAATTGTGTGCCTAACCTTGTGCTGTATTAAGAATGGTCTGAAAGCAACTTGAAGGGCAGGGTGCACCCTGTTTGTCAGGGAGAATTGTCTTAATATATGCACATAGCGCCATATACACGGAGAGCTTAACACTCAAAATGTGATTTGGTGATTTTCACAATTCTTGGTGCTTTTTCAACTTGCAAATGTCAGTTCAAAGGCTAACAATGACAACTGCCTGACTCAGGACTACCTCTCCCATACATACTAGGATGATCAGTCCTCGTCAACCATAAGAGGAAAAATAGTGTTTTGTTTGTACAATATATCCCAAATATTTTACAGTGACCTATGTCCTAATCTTGCCTATAACCTATGGGCTTTGGCATCTCTCCTGAGAAAGAAGATAGTGATTTAACACTTTCAGGTGATCTTGGACTTCCTGAATTACCTAAATCATCAAGTTATTCTGAAAAACAGACTTATTTTATGCTATTTATGAATGGATGGTATTATACTTTGCAGAGAACTCAGTGTCTATGATAGACATGCTGGGAATTCACACCAAAGAATAAATTCAGTATTATGTCCCAATGCTCAGATGAAAACATTTCAGCAAAAACACTGCAGTTTAGACACTGCAGGAGGATTGTGGTATACATGCTACATACTTGAGACTGCTTTCCTGGCCTTGTTTAGAGCTTTTAATTGAAACATGCAGGTCTGTAGGTTTGCTTGTTCTTGGAAAGTGTTCCTGCACCTTCTATGGAGTCCAGCTACAACATACCGGAGAACTTTGTCCTTCAAAGTGCCTAGATAGTACTGAATAGTGTATTTCCCATTGCAAAAAGCGCTTCATTTTCAGTCAAGAAAGCCTAAAGAAATAGCAAGAAAAACTAGCAAAAGGGATGCTGGTTTTAGTTTGATACCACACAGTATGAAGTTTACAAAATAATAGGTGTGAATGTAGAAGTTCAAGGTTCACCTTAGTACTTATGACAAAAGTACCTAACCAACACTTCACTAAGGCACAAATCTTGTTTGCTGGATATCTCAGATCACTTCTGAAGTATTTACCAACATATTCATATAGTTTGACATGAGACCTGTAATTCCAGACAACCGTAAGTACAAAGTCTTGTACTACATAACCAGATCTCCTTACAATGTAATGAAAAATTTAATGGGAATAACTCACTTTTTTTTAGCACTAAGCTGTTAACACATACAGTAGAAAGCATTCATACCCTGGACTGGTTTGGTTAACACAAAGCACCTGACCTTCATTGCCAGTTTCTGTTAATCAGTTTAAATCCTGCTCCTCCACCCCCTTCATTCTGATTATGAGAGGCAAAACCAATGACAACCCAGAGTCCGACCCTGACTATTCAAGGTAGAGGGGAGAAAAAAAAAAAAATTCAGTCAAAACCATTTTTAGTTCCAGCCTCTAAAACAGAGCAGTAATTAGTCTGAAGTAGTAAAATGAGGATGCAGAATAAAACAGGATGACTAACTCTTTAGAAACTCAGCATTGAGAGGGCATGAGGCAACAGCATAGTGTTAAATATTTATCAAGTACATAACTTGGTCAATATTCCTTCAGAGAAAGCTCTAAATATTTGAATTCACCATTCTGGACCCCTGACTTACCAAGTTTATCCACAATAATTTAATGCAGAGCAATAGGTGCTAATAATCAGAGGGCAGGGGAGTGGGAAGATTGAAGAAAAAAGATATTAGTGACTTCTAATACCCAGGTACCACGTCCATATGTTTCCTAGGGAACAACACTCTGATGGTTCTACTGTGGTAATGGAAAGCTGAAAACATTATTCTCCAGAACTGAACAACAGTTTGGTTATATCAGACTACTCTCATTACTTTTGCAGGTCAGGCTAGGAAGAATTTCTCCTCTCTATCACCAGGCAAAAAACAAATTCTTGAAGTTTTTGTTTTTCATTACTTCATCCCAGAGTTGAGCTTAACTAGGACCAATTCAGTTAGGGCTTTTTGTCCAGAGCTTGGGGGAGGAAATGGAAAGCAAATGCTTCCACGGTGTAGTTAAGAACCTCATCAGATATCCCCCCGCCTCCCCCGAGTCCCAAATAACTTGAAGGGAAGTTAGAATAGCAAGTTCTTCTTCATATGAGGAAGCATTATTTCAGGCCTGAAATGTTAATAGTAGAGTTCATACTGGAGAGACAATTCCGTAGAGTATGAGTTGATGGTAGTTTCTAAACAGAACTGACCTTTCATGTTTACTATTAACAAGGACCATTTGGACCATCATCTGGAACACCTGGGAGTTAAGTGTCAATGACTGAGCAACAAAGACAAGCTACACTCCTGTAAGATCCTTAAGGCCTAATATTACCATAACTGGCTACACCTGTACTAAAAAACCCTAACGACCCTTGAGTTGTATTCCCTGTGCTCCCCAAACTGCCTACTTTTTCCTCCTTTTAATTTAGCACTTATTAAATACAACACCTACCCTACAACTTGAAAGATATGTGGCATATAGGCTCACCTCTGGCAATTACAGCTGAGAAAGCACTAAAGTTTTCATTCTCAGACTGGCAAATTGAGAAACATCTAGATATAATAGCTGAAGGAAAATAACTTAAAGAAAACTGTTAGATACTTTAATACCATTGGGTATTTAAACTACAGCACACAAGATCAGCTTAGACAGCTTTTAACATAAGAATCCAACAGAATCCTTTTTTGTACAATATTCACGTAAATACTGCACATATAAATCCTACATGCATTGTTTACAAACTGAACTGTGACCTAGTCTGAACAAAGAAGTCTTCAGAAATATACAAAAGGTGTTTGGCCTTCACTGCTCAACAGGTCAATCCTATTCATATCCTTTTTATTTCCACTTACCTCAGGGTACCACTTATAACTTCTTCAAGCCAAGCCTAAGCTATGCTCTTTTTAGCTGTATTCTGTAATCCCTCTTTATGTTCCCTGTATCCCCCACTACAATGTACTCCAAACTTTACTCACTTCCATCAGAGCTTAAGATACTGTACCTGGATGGTCCTTAGCTTATTTACAACTGTGACAGTCCTGCAGAATATATCAATTTTAACTCTTGTACTTGCATTTAAGCTTAGGGACAACACATAGGAAGTTGTGCCTATGCTATGCTTATTAGCCTTCCCTCTGAAATGGCACAAGAGACAAGAAGATAAATTGATTGTAGTGTGCTTGCTCTGAAAAAGACAGGAAGCTATTACATACAGCAGTAGACTGTAGTGAAAGTCACCTATTCATCAATTCTAGAGAGTACTCACATAACAACTGTGAGCCATGGAGTGCGGGTGTTAGCCAAACTTACTTTTCATCACTGTATAAACTAGTTCACATACTTAATGCAAGTATCTGGAAGAAAGACTTGTCTACCTACCTTTGGAAAGTTGTTTAAGTTTGACATAACTATTCCTTTAGAGGAAAGCGCGCATGTGTGTGTGTGTTTTCTGTTGGGTTTTTCTTCCCCCCCCCCCCCCCCTATACATTCCAGCACAACTGAGTGCTGGAATTCAGTGCTGAACTGAAATACAGTGCTTACAAGGTGCTGGGTTTTTGTTTTTGTGGTTGTTTTTTTTGTAGTTTTTTGGGGTTTTTTTTCCTTGTTTCTTTTTCTCTGCCTAAATGAAAAATAGACATGACAACACAGCAAAATATTAACATCTTAAAAATTTTTAAGGCACATTCCAACAAAATAAACTTTTATTGAATGCAGTATTAGGCATTCTATTTTGTTCAAGGGAACAGTGCTTCCCCCCCCAAAGAGATTCCCTTTGACAGTTTCTAAAAGCTGTATTTCAGTTACAGAAATATTTCTCACATCAAGAAACACCAAACTTCAGTCTAAATTTTTCTTGAATTATGAAGTGCAACTAAGTCCTTCCAAATGATGATAGTTTTCAGTAGGCACTAGAATAAGAAACCTGCAAATTGTTTACAATTGCTGGGTACAACGTTCTGTTAATTCAAATTTTATACTAACCCATCTAGAGTGCTGTTCTTGAAGAATTCTATAAAAAGTGGTATTTAAGAATAAAGAAATGCAGCTTAAAGAGCAGTTTATCACCATTAAAAAAAAAATCTTAATGGCAACCTGCATATTTAATACCATTTCCACAGTATGTCAGCTAGCAAAGGCTTAGTCCAATAATTTAAAACTTTAGATAGGAATGTCTTTTGGTTCTGAATGCAGATCATAAGTCATCATGTCCAGTAGGTGAAGGCTCAGTTGTTTCACTCTCTACTTCCTCTCCTGTGAAATTAAGTATCATAATTAGAACACAAATGTATTATTAATTATACCATGTAATTTTTGACATTAGGAATTTTTTAAAGAGAAACCCAAATCAACATATTTATCAAGACCAGAGAAGCAATAAAGCCATATAGAAGAGCTATTTGCACCATCCTCCCAGTCTAAGCTTGTAATTTTTCTTTTTTTTTTTTTTACTAAATGCAAACAAAATATTTCAAATAAACTGGTATGATATTGTTAGTGAAGAAAAAAGCAGCACAGCTATTTCTATTCTAAGCTTTTGTTTTCAGCTATTCACAGTGACCTTTCTCCTTTCCACATGACCTGTCAGAAGAAATTCTCCTATTTGAAAACAAAAAGCAAGTATTACTCAGAATTATTTTCTATAGTGCAAACTGCTCGGTTCAGATGTTAAAACAGCCTTTAAAAAGCAAAGCAATTTTATTATATTGGTAGAAGCATTAATCTAAGAAAAAAACTAAGCCAATTTGTCAACTTTTTATTTTGCTTTTATTCTCAAAATGTCAGGCCACATTAAAAAAAAACATAGTAACTAATATCCTGAGTATCTGCACAGGAAAGGCCCATAACTGATTTTAAAGGACTAATAATAGTGAGTACTGGGAGTATAAGGTCTGAACTGAATGGCCTTGAGTAGCAATACTACATGGATCTTTACAACTTATTAGTACAAGATGAAAAAGCAGTCTTGGGGAGAGGGGGGGGGGGAAACGACAAAAAAACCCCAAGCTAAGTAGAAAGAAAATAAAGGTATGAAACTGAGTGTCTCTCATCTGTTCTCCTACAACCTTTATTGCAAAATAATCCTGTCTTTCACTTTGGAATTGTAAAAAAAGCCTAGACGGAGTAATGAAACACTAATGAACGTAATTTTGTCCATAATGTGTCATACATCCTAGTGCAAATGACACTTGAATTTCCTGACTGAAGGTATAGTTTAAGTCAAGCTAAACAGTTCCCTACCACTGAAAGATGGATGTCTTCTCCATATTCACCTTCACACCAGATCTGGCACTTTTGTGATCACAAAATAAACAAATTCAGCTTGCTCATTCAACAAAAAGAATTCTGCTTAATTTTCTGAGATTTCAGTGAGATGAAGCAGCTTGTATGTGATCAGATAAACCCTTAGGTCATTATAATTAATGATAAAGGAAAAAAAGTGGGGAGGAGGAAGACTTCCTTTTTATGATAGCAGTAATTTGCTAGTTCACTTTATGTAATGAAGTCACTTAGGTGACTTACAAACACAACCTTGAGTTAAGAAAAAAAAATATCAACACAAGAACAGGACATTTTAAAGAAATCCACTGTCTTTAAACAAGAAAACATGCATGCCAGAATGTGGCCTACACCACAAACACAGACCATAGCTGTAGGAAGATGAGGAGTTAGACAGAAGAGTTTACGAGCAACTAGACCCTTAGGCAGAAATACACCTTCAAGTTGTTGATATAGCCTATTTTAAAAGAAATCTGTCATTGAAAAGCCACTTGCCTGTTTTTACATTTCGAACACATGTTCCATCCTTATCCTCAAACCCTTCTGAACATACACATTTGTAACTACCTGAAGTATTAACACAGTCTTGATTCTCTTTCACGCAGACCTTTTCAGGAAGGTTACATTCATCTATATCTAGAGATAAGATAGGGAAAGAAAGAGTCCACTGCTGTTTTTCTGTTTTAAAACTTGTGCTTAGTCATAGAAACAAAATTCTATTCAAATATAAAAAACACTGAGGAACAGAATGCTGCTGCAACAGATTTAACTTCTGTTAAAATAACACGTTATGGCTCTTCACAATTTAGACTGTGTTTCAAGTTTATTCAGATAGTACTGGTATTTTCATGCTTTGCAGGCCCCAATGTGGGGAAATTAATTAAGCAATGACACTCATCTTAATCTACTGAAGATTTCCCAGAGTAATTTTCTATTGATGCCATCAAAATACAACTAAAGGCAAATGAGCCTTTAAATACTACATCATCATAGTTAACAGCTATGATGTGCATACCTTCGCCTCTTCCCCACAGAGAAACTCTAATTTCACT
This sequence comes from Oceanodroma leucorhoa, assembly GCA_030449065.1. Classification (NCBI taxonomy): domain Eukaryota; kingdom Metazoa; phylum Chordata; class Aves; order Procellariiformes; genus Oceanodroma; species Oceanodroma leucorhoa. Next base: position 145,656 of record JASVER010000175.1, read on the forward strand.
CTTTTCACTGTCATTTCATGTTATAATTCACTATGAATTAATATCATTTGAACTTGGATATTAACGGATTAACAGGAAGACAACAGATTCCACACTGCGTTCCTGCCTTTCTGTTACAAAATGAATACAGATGCATAATTCTAATGAAGTAGTAGATAACTGACAAGAGACTCATATATTTGTTTCCTGAATTTGCTATAAAATACTTTGTTCCTTTTGTAGGAGAGTTTCACCTTTAAGCCTTGTCATGCATATTAGCTCGATAATACTAAGGAAGTTATAAAGAAAGTCTTTGCTGCTAATACCAGAACTACTGGTTCATTCTGACAGGCTTGAAAACTGACGCAAACAAACACAAACATACTTCACAGCTCCTCAGTGTGGCTAACCAAGAGTGAGCTAACTGGTGTTCTACCACGTACTGCTAAATCCACCAACCTGTGCACTTTTCACCTTCCTTCATGTATCCAGATGCACAGGTCTTACACTTGTCAGAACCTTCCCCTGTGCAACCTAGGCAACTGGCATCACATGCTAAAGAAAATATTTTAAGAATAAAAATTAATAGATACGAGGTTTAAAGTACCACCCTTAAAGTCAGTCAGTTTACTCACACAAGAAATCATAGAATGGTTTGGGTTGGAAGGCACCTTAAAGATCATCTAGTTCCAACCCCCCTGCCATGGGCAGGGACACCTTCCACTACATCAGGTTGCTCAAAACCCCATCCAACCTGGCCTTGAACACTTCCAGGGATGGGGCATCCACAACTTCTCTGGGCAACCTGCTCCAGTGTCTTACCACCCTCACAGTGAAGAATTTCTTCCTAATATCTAATGTAAATCTACCCTCTTTCAGTTTAAAACCGTTACCCCTCATCCTATCACTACACTCCCTGATAAGAGTCTCTCCCCATCTCTCCTGTAGGCCCCCTTTAAGTACTGAAAGGCTCCTATAAGGTCTCCCCCGCGCCTTCTCTTCTCTAGGCTAAACAACCCCAGCTCTCTCAGCCTGTCCTCACAGGAGAGGCATTCCATCCCTCTGATCATTTTTGTGGCCCTCCTCTGGACCCGCTCCAACAGGTCCATGTCCTTCTTATGCTGGGGGCCCCAGAGCTGAACACAGTATTCCAGGTGGGGTCTCAGAAGAACAGAGTAGAAATAACCAGAAATCTCTTGCTTTCATCACACGATAGGTCTAAAGCCTCATCCTCCCCATGCCCAGTCAGGACCGGACCACTTTGTACTAAATACCTGGTATCATGCCCCTTCTAGCATTACCTCTGGCATTAGATTAGGATTCTAGACAATAAAGTACAACAGCAGATTAAAAAGAAACCTTTGCATGAGAAAGATCCATCTGTGTTCAAACAATACTGGTGATCTTTGCAAGGAGCAGCAGCACACTCATCTAAATCTGAAAGATAAAAAGTGACAAGTTACCTAAAATAGTAGTCATGATTAAATAGACAGATTAATACTTGAATGCTATGCTTTGAGATCTTGTAATAACTGGCCCACAGAAGTATAAACTTAAACTGACTGCATTGAGAGTAATTGTTACAATGAGTTCGGGATCAGATATGCAACATAAAAGTAACACGGTAACATATACTGTTTTGTTCAGCTTAAACTTACATTAACAAATCAAAACTGATCCTCAGAAGATGTTTTGTGATGACAATAACAGACATATCAGACATTCAAGAGCTCAAATTAAATAAAACTTCCAAAACTACCTGCCATCCTTGCCATTTTCAAGTCAGTGTTTTGCATGCATTTATGCTTTTCATGCAAATAGCAYAACAAATAAGCAGACAGACTACTCTTTTGGAATACTGTTCATTTCTCTACTCCTATGTTACCAAGATATGGAACTTTTTAAAGTATTAAAAAAATTACACAAACGCACACACATACACTGCTTAGTTTTCTACTCTACTCAAAGCAAACTGAAGAAAGCCAAGTTATGGTTAGGATCAGTCAAGCTGAAAACCAGTTCTATCTGGGAAGTTAAAACATGCTAGTCTTGTGATTTCAAGGAAAGGGCACAACAGTACCACAACTAAAAGATTCGTACAGAAAAAGGTTATTTCAGTCTCCTTGCTGTCTATCTCATCCTGTTGCTGCAGACATCATTCCTACTGATTACTCAATTAATTTACACTTGATCAGTTGCAATGATTATTTGAAAAAAAACAGCTGTACAGAAGACAATACTGAAGCATCTTAAAAACGCTCTTGGAGCGTTCAACAGTTGCCTAAGTAGGTATCACAGGAGCTGTAATTCAAATCCTAGTTCTCATTAGCACTTTTAAAAAGAAGCAGCGTTCACATAATTTCTAAGATACTGTTTCCAGACATTATGTTAAGTGTCTTTAACTGGTCAAATTCAACCAGTTAAACAGAATGCGTTACTCTCCCCCTCGTGCATTCCTGCATTGGGAGTATTTTTAGTATTTGGGTTTTTCCTTAAGTGTTTCATACGCATCTCCTCATAAACCAAGAGAACTGTTAAGCTACAAATAGGCAAGAGATTAATGGAAGCACTGAGCTCGATGTCTCCCTGTATTTCTCTCCAATAACAGGAAAAGTTAGTATGCCTGGCTTTTAGTGAAATGTTTGATCTCTATTAGGGTTAAGCATTTATTAACATACAGTAATGTGAAAACAATTGTGCAATTACTACAATATGTAGATAAGCTGACAGGAATCTTCCAGTAGTTGACAAAATAGTTTGAAAGAAGAGCAGGGCACTGTTCAGCATTCAAATAAACACAAAACCCCGGTCTTAAAAGGAAGACCCCACTTGCTGCTATCACTAAACTAAAAAGATACACAGTCAATAGTTTGATAAAGACAACTATAATCACCAGGCAATCAGTGGGGAGGAAATTCTGCTTTCCTGCAACGTGAAACAAGTTAGGAAGAGAGAGACTACAAACTACAGAAATCTAAACTGCCAGAATACTTCCATAAAATACAGTAAAACTCGATGTGGTATCATCTATTCTCACTAGCCAACAGTGCTACAAAACCTGTTTGAAGTCTACCAAGCATTACTCACCCACACAAGCTGCTTCTTCATTTTTAATCCAGCCTTCTTTACAGTCTTGACAGTCCTTGTTACTTGAACCAGTACAAGTTTTGCAGGCAGCATGGCAGGCTGAGATAACAGAAAACTACAATCTGAGCTTTGTTGAGAGATTCCAAGACAAGTTTGGGCACACAAATTCTCAAAGAAAACCTTATTTAGGATTCACTGGAAGCTATCATATTTTAGCAGCCCCCCGTTCACAAAATTAAGTCTTGACTTTATGGAGGTATCATTTACAAAAATGCAGCTCTATTCTACAAAAAAAACCCAAAAAACAAACAACAACAAAACCAAACCAAACCAAACCCCAGGAAGCCAAACTTGGCAATTAGTCATTTGCACCACTTAAAACAGTGCCATGAAATTTTAGTGGCTAGAAGTGGCAGGTCCAATTTCCAAAATATTTGGGAAGAGGAGATCAAGAAGGTAAACTTTGCTCAGCCGCCCAGGGTTGGGACAAGAGTTTAAACACTAGACTCAGCACTCCCACCTAACAAATCCTCAGACTACTTCCTTTGCAACTAGCTATGACTGCAAAGTGTGAAGTGATACTAGTCTGAAGAACTTCCCAAGGAAGCATACTAGAAATCCAGTTGTATATGCATATTTTATATATATATCACATCATATATAACATGCAATATGCATGTTATATATTGTAATGTAAAACAAATCATACAGAAGAGTTACTACACAGCCAGATAAAAAAACCAGCATAGATCGTGTTGAAAAACAATCTTATTAGACCCCATGGTCAGGATTTAGTTGCTGCAGAATCTCCTTCAAGATGTAAAAACAGATAAAAATCTGACCAACTGAAAAAGTTTATTCCTACGACCTGACTTTGTTTCAAAATTAAGTCTAGACATACTTAACTGGAACCTATGTAGTCTACAGTACAAAGCAGCTGTTTCCATGCCCGTTTAGTCCAGTTAAGCTTATCTGAGACATGAGAAAAATCTAGCTTTCAAAGTAGTCCACTATGCAGCAATTTCAGCTCAAGATTTTCATACAGTACTGGGGGCAGGGGGGGACACAAAGCTTGCTCTTCCCTCCCACCTCCCTCATGACATAGATGAATTCTGATTCTTAATTTAGAGAGGAAAAAAAAAAAATAAAAAAAATCAAGGGCAGATGACTTAGCAAAACCTTAGAATTACACCAAACTGACTGACATGTCATTTATGGTTAAAGCTGAGTGACCAAACTGCAACTATTTTTTTGTTTTTACATTTCTCAGATTAAATTGTCTCTAGATTTGCTTAGAAAATCTGAAGAAAGACAAAGATCTAAGCATGTGTCAAGGACTTCATTACCTGTACAAACAGAATGCGTCTCATTTCTCAAGGTACTGAAGTAACCATTAGAACAGTCCAAACAAAAATCTCCTGTATACTCCTTGTTACAGCTACATGAGCCATCTCCACCTCGGGTACCATCACCATCACAGTGGCCATTTCCATGGCAAGGTCTTTCTGATCCACCATGACAAGCTAAAAAGGATCAAAAATACTTTTAAATCAGAAGTTAAAGGAAATAACTTCCTATTCTCAGCCACAAGCACCTGAAGTCCCTTCCTCTTCATAGACAGTTAGGGAAAAAAGAAAAAAAAAAAAAATAGTCACACTAAACCAAGGCATAATTTCCAAAATCTTTTCTCCCTTGAGAGCAACCAAAAGGCTTGCAACAAGGAATGCTCAGTAATATATTCAAGTATAAGAGGAAACAAACAAAACAATCTCCACTAAAGTTCAGTTATAAATTTAATTTTGGGTAAAGACCATGGCTTAGAATTTTACCTATTCTCCTAGCTTCCTGGCTAAGGTTGGTATCTTTTTTATTCTGGATTTCTGCGAATGCTCATACTGCAGTTGGAAAAACCTACTAGTAATCATTTAGATTGGTATTGGGAATTGGCACTTAATTTTAAATAATGTAAGAGGCCAAAGCTGATCTCTAACAAGGTGCAAGGTTTTAGAAATGTATAATTTATACAGACTTCAGGGACCAAAATACCTCCTTTATCACTTCTGCACAAGAGACCTTACTTTCATCCAGTTGTCTCCCACCAACTTTTATCCAATTTCTTCCATTGCCTCTTTAACTAATCCTCAGTTGTGAATTTCTTCATTTAATCCCCAACAGTTTTTTGGCCATTTTACTCTTGAAACTGGTCAAGGACTGTTGTCTACATAGCTTCTGAAAGGCCACCTGAACAACAGAATTGATGTTACAGAGAGCCTTTAAGCATGGGTCAGGTGTGGATGTGAGCATCAGATCAGATGGATTCTGCACATGTAAGTACCCTTGATAGCTTTGGACATTACTTCATGCCTGGAAGACTTTTCTTCAGGCAGAACGCTCACAGGGCAGCTACCTATCAGGCAGCAGGCAGGTACATACTACACAGCAGCTGGTGTCTCACGCAAAATATCATACTTCATGTATTTGTCCATGTTACGAAAAACTGAAACAAACAGGTAAAAAGAACATATCTGCTACTGTGTTTTTCAAAAGAAAAATTACCAAGGCAATCTGGTCCATAAGTTCCAGCAGGGCAGCAAACTTCTATCGTTTCTATGCAAAACCACTTAAACAAATCAGGATACTTCTTCTTTCTGTACATGAAAGACATTCATTTATCAATCAAAAGAACAAAGCTTCTTTAAAAGCCAGCTCGCACAACTGAACCTTCGCAACGCAGTAGAGAAATCTATTGCATGTGACAGATTAGAAACCTATTTTCTGTTCTGAAGACAATCTGATTTCAGGAACCAATTTCTAGAAGTCCTCCAACTTGAAATAAATTTACCTTTTAAACTACAATACTATTAACAGACTCTATTCAAATTTTATAGATTATATTTATGAAAAATGTGAAATAAGAGCAACCAATAAAATCAGTTCATCTTGATATAGATACACACACTCCTCTTTTTTTTTTTTTTAAACACCTTATTTTTAGGGAAGGTCTATATATAGTTTAGATGGTCTTATTTATGTCTTCCTCTTAAAAGATAACTGCTGTGTCTTTATCTCAACTATACAGAAGATAACCCAGGACAGATATTAACATTTACTCAAATTATTGCCAACCTGACAATAGGGTGCCTGTTAAATTTTCTCCTCTTTTTTAGCATGAATCAAGTATTATTTTAGAAGGATTTTTTTTTTAATATTAAGAAGTTAGTTATGTGCTACTTTAGCACTAGCATACACCCCCAATTAACAATGACATCRCTAGATATTATTTTGCAAGCAAGTATGAGGACTACTACAGTTCTGAATGACAATTCACAGATCTCAGCATCACACTGATGCTGAAGTCTCAAAAACTTTACTAAAAGAAAGGCTTAGATATTCTGTAGTCTGACATTTCAGCAACTCCCAAGGCATGTACAGCTACTCTTTCTAAACTATTACGTCTGACCATACTGACTCTAGGGCTCAGGCCGTGAAAAGTAAATTTACTCAGTACCACATGTAATGTAATAACTTGTGAAAAAAGATCTAAGGTATTCATGGACAAAGAAACTGTCTTTGGAAACTACCACAGAAACTGAATGACATTTGGATATTGCAGGTTAAAGGACAGAAGGCAAAATTATTCAATTGCACTCAAAAGGTCTATTAAATACAGAAACTTTCCAAAAAACAATGTATTTTATGAATGGTCGTGTTTATTTTCGGAAGTCTACTTTGTCAAATTCTCTAGTTTAAGACTCGTTTCTTTCAGTTCTGCAAATTTAAGACAAATTTAAGACTCCAGCTTGCATAGCTCACCTTTTAGGAAGGCATGTCCTATGAAGAGTGACTAAGGACTTTGGGCTTGTCTGCTTTGGAGAAAAGGAGGCTGAGGGGCAACCTCATTGCTCTCTACAGCTTCCTGAGGAGGAAGTGGAGAGGGAGGTGCTGAGCTCTTCTGCCAGGGATCCAGTGATAGGATGCGTGAGAAAGGTTCAAAGCTGCGGCCGGGGAGGTTTAGACTGGGCATTAGGAAGCATTTCTTTACCAATAGGGTGGTCAAACACTGGAACAGGCTTCCTAAAGAGGTGGTCAATGCCCCAAGCCTGTCAGTGTTTAAGAGTCATTTGGACAATGCCCTTAATAACATGCTTTAACTTTTGGTCAGCCCTGAATTGGTCAGGCAGTTGGACTAGGTGATCGTTGTAGGTCCCTTCCAACTGAAATATTCTATTCTATGCTATTCTACTCTCTTCAATTGGCATGTTAAAGTATACACAATCCTGTATAGTCAGCTAAAAGGATAAAGCAATAAAGCAGTCATTGAGAGCAAAGTGGGTTATCAAAAATCCTTATCCAGTTATGAAATGTTATAATAGCAGTTCACCATATTGAATTCTAGCTGATTGGGAGTGTTGACAGCCTAAAGTAGTTTAAAAATACTTACAAGAAACATGATTTGGAATTAAAAAAAAAGATCTTAAGAGATTTAAATGCTACAAAGCCATCCTTGCACTAATTATATTTTATAATGGTATATGAAAAGCTTAGTTATAACAGAAATCACAGGCTAGCTTAGAAGGCAGATAGAAAAGTCAGCTGCTACACTACCATCCTCAAGAGATCCAACTTCTAAATTTATTAGTATCAACTATTTTTTTGATTGCCAGTAAAACAAAATAATGTTTCAGGAACAAAAAGCAAATAAACTAAAAACCCACATGAACCAAAGAGTCCCTTGCAGTTTTATGACAAAGGAAAACAAAAAAGGTAATAAACTTCAAAGTTTTCCAATGTTAGTTTGCCTCAACACCCCACTGGTAACTGAGTAGACAGTATGAGAAGCCAGACTGGATGTTTTGGTGCAACACCAAATAAATAAAAAAGAACATGGTACAGCAGTACACTCTATTAAAAGCCAGCCTGAACCCAGCTGTACCCAATGGCAACTCGAAGTATGGTGAAGAATTACCCATACTGCTATTGTTCAGGCACAAGATTTAACATCAGTAGTTCACCCTCTTAGGTAACTTCTCCACACAAAGTTCTCCACAAAAAAAATTGATACTTACAGTTTGAACCACCATTTCTCTATGTGTTCTTCATGTTCTTCTACCATGTTGTTACATTCAAAGTTACTACTGTCGCACAGATTCTCTATGATCTCTACAAGACGAATTTCACTACAGAGAAGGAAAATCGTAAGTTTAATTTAAACATTTGACACCACTCAAGACATGACAGAGAAGCTAGACTTCAGACTAGAATACTTTATCAGTTCATGGTGTGTTCTGAATTACTTCCAAAACAAAGCAAATATCAGAATAAAGAACTAACGAACATTACTTCAGCCAAAAAAATTAGAAGGATGACCACAAGAACCACTTTGGCTTGCTTGCATTCATTATGTCTGCAGATTGTAGGTTTGATAGATTTTTAGCTTCCCAGCAAATTTTGAGTGCAGTATTTTTCTCCTAAGTTCAACAATAAATTTCACGTATTGTTAATATTTGATACAAGCCCACAAAGCTCACAGTAACTAAGGTTCAGAAATCCCACCCTTACATCTCAATGCTCCAACTAAGATTAAAAAGTGAATTTGAAATTTGGAAGAAAGATATCAGATCACTTTGCTAAGTAACCAAACATACATACAAAAGAGTACAGTAATCTGCACCTCTTCTAGTTTTCTGTTTGGCACTGAAATAGTGATGACTCTAGGGAGGAGATACTGCTTTAATTCTAAAACAAGTACTGCAATACTCCACACCTTTTATGACTATCAATTAACTACTGACAATTATTTAAGACCATTATTTTAGGACTTTAATGGGTAAATAGAAAAAAAACTACTATGACCAATGACAGTATTAACTTCTGTTGTTTTCAGAAACAAGACAAATAAAGGCATTAATAAGGGGGTTCAGTCTTTAGTGTGATGTTTACTTTACAGTGTAATGTTACATTTTAATCAGTAAGAATTTAAGGCTTGGACACGTGAAACTTTATCTGCAACATTCAATACTTAAGTTCCAGACAAACATTGGCACGGTGAAGTTACGCACAGCAGACATGAAACATAGCCAAATGAGAATGTCCTGAGACAGCTTACCTGGACTCATACTTTGACAGCGTCTTCTCTTCCCAAGCAGTGTTTCCACCACCAAAGTTCTTTTTAGCTGTATCTGCTAATCCCTACAAATTAAAAGTACCAAAAGAATGTAAGTTACATAGGGTTTGTTTCCAACAAAAATTAAGGGCAATAGTAAATGCTTATATGAAAACTGTGAGAAGCACCATGCAGAAACTTCAGTAAAGCTCTGAAGCCGCTGATCAAATTGCTAAGTGAAAGAAACAGCTAGTAACAACATGAAAAGTGAGAAAATGTAGGTTATAGCATAACATGACTCAATTTTCATAACACATAAACAAGGCATTGTTACAGTCTTCATTTACGTCAAAAAACATACAGGTATGAAACTTTATACCCTTCACCTTTAAGTTCTCAGGAACTTTATTAATCAGTTGAACAGGACCTCTACTTCATTCAGTTTTGATAGTACTTAGCCTAATCTTCACTATGTTGTAACTTAAACACAAACCATACAAGAGGATAATTCACCGTGATCAGCACAACTTCCCCGAGTCACAGCCGATGCCTATCAAACCATCCCCTGCAAAAAACCTCCGCAGTTAAAGTGATCTACCAAGCCTGCAACAGTGAATATACGTACAAAGAGTATTAAGTATCTGTCACAAGCCGAAGCAGCCCCTTGCTGCCTATGTTAAATTAGCTGTGCCACAATGGAGGGCTGTTGCGAGGAGCAACAGACAGAATTTTAGGGGATGTTTTCCAGCAGCACTCCTCATGGATGCGGGCATGCTACAGCCAGCGCAGCCAGTCTTTTTGCCCTAAAGCGTCAAAATATCTTTAACAGCAAAGCTCGAGGAGCTTTGTCACCCACCGACCTAAGGACTGCAACTGTTACCGAAGCCGGGAGCAAACTGCTGCCGTGCATCAGCTTGACTAGACGCTGTCGGTAACGGCGCATCCGGCGGAAGCGCTCTCGGAGTTCGGCCGCGGGGCTTTAGGAGCTGCGGGGTGGAGAGTCGGGCAGGCCCGGGGGTCGCAGACCCGCACCGGTGCCGCCGGCTTTCTGGCGGGGCCGGCACCCCTCCGCACCCGCTGTGGCTGAACGGCCCGGAGACCGGGGGTGCCCCTCCCCAGAGCGGCCTGCGCCGCTGCCACCGCACCTCAGGCTGCCCGGCGGCACCCCGCGGCCGGCTCCTCGCCGGGGAGTCCCCGCCTGCCGCCCCCTGCCCCACAGCGAGGCCGGCCGCCGCCGCCGCCGGCCTCCCCGCGGCCCCTCAGCCCCGCCGCCCACCTGGTTGAACCTGTCCACCATGCCCCGGCAGGTGGAGCACGCCAGGCGCCGCCGCTCGCCAGCGCCCAGGGCGGGCGGCAGCAGCATCAACAGGGCAGCGCAGAGCGCCACGGCCAGCGGCGCCCGGCCCGGGCGAGACGCGGGGCCGGGCCCCATGGCAAGGGCGCGGGGAGCCGCGGGGAGACGGAGCGGGGCGGCCCCAGCCGCGGCACCAAGCCCGCCTCAGCCACGGCACGCCGGCCGCGCGCAGCGCGCTCGCCCCGCCCCGCCCCGGCCCGGCCCCCGTAGCAACCGGCCCGCGAGCTCCATTCGGATTTCCGCGTCAGCCCCACGCACGCTCCAACCGCAGGCGCTCGTTGGTGGAGGCTGGGGAGCGGAGGAACGTGGTCCAATCAGCGCCCGCCACGCTCCGGACCAATTGAAGCCCCCCGCGTACGCAGAGGGCTGAGCGGGGGGCGTGGCAGAAAGCTGTCTGAGGAAGCAATGCTCATCGGCCTCGCGCGCCGCCGCCATCATGAGAACGGGCAGACACGAGCTCCGTAGGGGCTTCAGATCTATCCGCCATTTGTGTTTGGCAGCAGCCTCGCAGCCCTTTTGCTGCCGGGGGGGGGGGGGGGGGGGGGGGGGCCCCCCCCCCCCCAAAAAGCGGGGGGGGGGGGGGGGGGGGGGGGGGGCGTGCTCTGCCCTCACCTAATATGGCTGGCCGGAGAGGTGGTCACGTGGGCGCCGTCATTCCCCTTCCCCCCCCCTTCCCCGCCCCCCCTCGCCAGCCCCCTCCTGCCGGCGCCCTCTGCGGGGCGGCCACGTGGACGCGCGGGCGGTGAGTGCGGGCCGGGCCGAGGGCGCTGCGCCCGTGCCCGTGCCGGCGGGCGGGGCGGGCGGTAACGGTCGTGTGAGTGTGTGCGCGCGTGTGTGGGGGGAGCGCGGAGGCCGCCAGCGGCCCGTTCGTTCGCCGCAGCCCGGCCGCAACCGGGCCAGAGGGCGTCCCCGGGCGTCCCGTCCCCCACGGAGGCGCCGGGCTGCGGCTACAACGTCGCGGGAGGCAGGCAGGCAGGCAGGCAGGCTTTCCGCCTCCCGGGCGCGGTGGCTGCGGCGTGGCGGGCGGGAGCGGGGCAGGGCCGGGCCGGGCAGCCCCTCCTGAGGGGGTGTGCACGGTGCCCGTCAGCGGGTGGGCGGGCGGGCGGGGTGCCTCTGCCGCGGGGGTCCCGTGCGGCCTCGGGGACGGTGCCGGTGGCTCCGAAGCGGCGGGTGCTGCGGCGGGCTCGTCCTGCAGCTCCCCGGGGCTGCACGGGCGCGGCCTGGAGGGGCGCGACTTTGGACCCGCCGCGGGCGCGCAGGCGCCGGCGCACGCAGTGCCGCGCGAGCGGTGGTCGTGCGGCGTCAGCCGCGCGGGGCCGTGGGGAGCCGCCGGCCGGTGCGGTGGCTGTCCTCCGCGGGGCGGGCCGCTAGGGGGGGATCGGACCCGGGCTTTGGGGTGGAGGGGTGCTCGGGTGACGGTGGGGGGCGGGGTGACTAGCAGGCCAGCTGAGGGGGTGTGGGGTCGGGCTGTTTCGGATTTGTTTTTTTTTTTTAGTCGAGAGCATTCTGCGTGTTTTTTCCAGTCCGGAGAGTGACATTTTCTCCACAGCTTCGTTGTACCTTCATATCGAGTGCTGTCCCAGACTTAATTTCCTGCCTCAATTTTCTCTTCTCTTTTTTGTCTCAATTTTTTTTTTTTTTTAGCCAGTCCCCAAACTGATGAGGCAATGTATATAAGAATAGCAACTCTCATGTTGCTAAAACTGCCCTTTTAGAAAAGAAGAAAAAGCAACCCTAGCAACTGCAAGGTTTCAATTTGACCTTATTCAGAAGTTAGCTTTAGAGCAAAGTTGAAAGAGCTATTAAAGCATAGGAAAAAACATGAAAACTGAAGATAATACAACATAGGTTTTACCAAAGCTAGATCAAGCCAAAGAGGGAGGACCTTACGGTGGGATGCTCTTAGTGGTTCTGTTTAGATGCCTCCATACAGAGCGTGAGTGAGTGAAATGCAGCTTCTGTAGACTGATTCAACATGCAGTTTGGCTGCCAAACTCTGGTTGCCAAATATATAAATATGCCAACATACTTATACTGAAGAGTGTCTGAAAAACACAAGTAAGCTAAGTTTATGATAGATTTTTCATGGGAAGAGTATAAAGTCCATTATTGGAACTAATGACACTTCCACAGAAAAAGCATAGAAAAAGAATAAACCATTTTTGATGAAAGTGCTTCAGCCTATTTTTAATGTAAGAAAACAATTTATTTTCACCGAGTTTAATCCCAGGAAGGGGTGAATTCTTTGTGTTGAAAATCTCCGCTCTTCTATGATTCAATCTTGATGTAGACATCTGGGGGGGAGTCCATGTGGCTATGTTCTACAGGTCTGAGGAAGATTCTTCTAAAGTTGTTAGAATGTTAATGATTGATAAAACTATTTGTATTCACTTAAGATATTCCTCTAACCTTCATTATTAAAATATTTTTCTTAAGTGAAAATCTGTTTCTGTGTTTTTGGCATTTAAAAATAAAAGCTGTAATTGCACGTATTTTGCCTTTATAGAGCAAATTTATTTTAAACGTCAAATTCRGTGTCTACCTGTCTTGATAAATTCCACTTGAATTTTGAGGTTTGTCAGCGTCAATTTTCGACAGAGCAAGTTATCTTGAGTCTTGACAAGACGACTAAATTTATTAGGCTTTATCTCAGAAACCTAGGTGTTGTCTGCATGCTTTGGTTTTTTATCTTCTAGCGTGTTTCCCTTCAGGGAATCTCAGTATGTATAATACATATAATTATCTTCAAAATGTATGAGTATGCTGGCAAGCTTTCTTTCTTCAGGCATACAAAAGGGTTGGAGTCAACAAGATAAAAAAAAAAAGCCTTGTGATAAACTCTGTACAGGATATGTAGCTTCACTGTCATTCTGATGGTTTAGGAAGTTGGGGACTGATTATTCATGTGGTGATCAGCTAAAGGTATTAGGAGCAGGCTATATTATAGAGTGGTCAGAGTATAATGAATGCAATATTTATAGGTGAAGGTAACATCTTTTTAATTACACAACTGATATAGTTAAGAAGGAAAAAATAGAGCTTCTTGGCACTTGGGTCCTTTTACAAGGATTCATTGGGTCCTAAAATATCTGAAAAGTTAAGAAGTTGTGAATTGGGAGTGAGGAATACGTACCTTGCTGGTGTATCACCTGCTGCTTCACATGACACGCAAGCTACTCAAATGCCTGTGTGCTATATGCAGTGGTGGATTGATCCTTCAGTGTCCATTCTTCTCTTGGGTAAGTTTGGCCAGAAACATGAGATGCCTCTATTTATTGGAAGAATTCAGCAAGAGAGCTTTCTAGAGACAAGAATTTGTACAAGATGAATTGCCCTGTGCAGAGGCTTAATTCCTGCCAAACGCTTCCTGAAGTGYTCCTCATGGCAGTCCCATACCTCTTCTACTGCTGAGGAAAAAGGATTCTGTCGTAGCATAACCATTTTTATCTATCCTTGTAAAGAAGTAATATTAGGCACAGATTAAAAAGACTTCTTCACACTTCCTGGGATGTTGTGTTTATTTAGGCTCTTAACACTGCAAAACAAGCCAAAAATCATAAGGACCTACCACAGAAAACTCTGTCTTTGAGCCCAGGGTTAGAGCTTCTGTTACAGTCTGTAACAGCAGCAATCATGAGAAAAAAGAGATGCAATCAGTGAGATATATAAAATAATATGCAGATAAATGCAGTTTACAGGAAGTACAGAAATTTTGGGATTTATTGGTGTTAGCTGTGAAAATAAGGAACATTAGCTCACTATTTATTTTTACTAATGAGGAGGACAAACATCAGTTCAGGAAAAGGTAAATCTAGGAGGCAGTTGCTAAGTGATCCTAGCAAATCTGCCAACTATCTTACATCTGTTTGATGGAGATATTTAGATGAAAACGCAGGAGAAAACATCTCTAACCAAAACCCCAGTTGTACCTTAAAGGTGCTATTTTAAAAGTTTTGTTTCTGTGAGAACAGAACGAGAATAACAATAACCAAAATATCTTGTCCTTTATTAAATTGTAAACTTACAAAAAGCAGGAAGCTTAAATTAAAAGAACATTAAATAGATTACCATGGTTTTGCTGGAAATGCTCATGGAAAATAACTTTTTTTTTTTTTTTTTTTTTTTTTTTCTAGTTTATAATCTGAAACTAGAAAAGATGAACTGTTTACCCATGGCAGTACCTTTGCTTTATTTGCTCTTGCATCGCCTGGACACGTGATTTTATCATCATGATAAAATACATCATAAGTACTACCATAAGAATGGCTCAGCACAGTGTTGTGAACTAAGCGCTAGGGAGATATGGCCTTCATTTCTGGGTAGGAGTGCGAAGGACGGGGTTCAGACCATCTCACGCCATAACGACACGTGGTGTGGGTGCCGAAGGGGATTCGTCTTTCACTTGCCAAGTCCGGACCTAGCTGCTGGCAAACTCAAAAGATCAAAGTACTCTGTTCCGAGCAATTTCTCAGCCTCGTGGTTCCTCTCCCACTAGTTTCGGAGTCCTAGACAAACAAGAGAGTCTGTTCTAAAGATCATGTGTGAATCCAGTGTGACATTAAAGTGAGAGCAAATTACAAAGCTGTCTCTCCCACAAAAAGCAGACATAATTGAGGTGACACTCTTGGCAGTGGTGGCAGTGTGGGATGCAAAGGGAAATATTTTCTTAAGTAGGGTCTATGTTGTCTGAGTTTTTTTAGGAAACTAAAACCTTTACATTTACAGAAGGTGGCATAAATCCTGAAATGCTGCCTGAATATATTTTTGGCTATCTACTCAATTCATTGAATATATTAAAAAAAAATCRGATGGATTATTTAACTTACTAGTCTTTGTTTAAACTTCTACAGTACTGTAGCATGTTTTCCTTGCATTATCAATCTCTCTTTTCCTGTTTGTACACTTCATACCATGTTATTAATGTATTTTCTTTTAATTTTTTTTAGTAACAATAGAATATATGTGAATTTCGAACCCAATATGGCTCAGAAGAGGAGCTCGAGTGGCCGGTCATTCCCGTTGCTGCTGCTGATTATTGTTGTGGCCTTTGTTCATTTAACTGTCTGTCCTTTTACAAAAGTGGAGGAAAGTTTTAACCTACAAGCTATCCATGATGTGGTGTACCACCAGCTGGACTTGGATAAGGTAAATTGGAAAGAAGGTGTTCTTTCTTGGACACTGTTAAAGATTGCAGTTCCCTGATATATGAGTAGGATAAATGCAATGTGAATATGATTTATCCCAGTTTTCCTTTGTTTCAAATTTGCCTCTCTTACTTAGATTTTCCTTTTTGCAGTATGACCATCACGAATTTCCTGGAGTTGTCCCAAGAACGTTCCTTGGACCAATTTTTATTGCTGCTCTTTCCAGCCCAGCTATATATGTACTTTCTGTGCTAAGAATGTCCAAGTTTTACTCCCAGCTGATAGGTATGAGAACTTTAAATCGTCAGAATAGAGATGCTTGTACTACTGGACTAATGGGTGACGTTGTTATAACATTCAGTGTTTGCATCAGTGGTTAAAATGTGATATTCTTTTCCTTAATGAGGGATTTTGCGAACTGTAGGTACTTAGAGCCAGCATGGCAATTCCACCCCTTCTTTGGAGTAACTAACAGCACAGAGAAAGTCTGTGCTAACAAATGTCAAACAGTGTAGAAAAAGCAAGTGTCTTCAGAGAATACTCTCCTATGTGTACTTCTATGTACCCTTCAGAAAATACTGTTTAATTTGGGCATAGAAGCACTGACCTTTGTGCAAAAGTATCAGACAAGTTAAAGTTGGATTAAAATAGATAAACTAACGGGGAAGTTTTGGGGTTTTTTTTCTTTGAAGTGGGTTATATTGTGATATCTTCAGTATTATTCTTCATAAGTTCTTCCCATTATGTTATGTAACATGGTTGTTCGTCAGTGATCTGTGTGATACTACTCTTATTTCCCATTTTTATTCTTCTAATAGTCCGAGGAAGCTTGGGGCTCAGTGTGATTTACACTTTATGGAAGTTGCAGAAAGAAGTTAGAAAGCAGTTTGGAGCAACTACATCGACTGTATTCTGTCTCATCACTGTTACTCAGTTTCATTTGATGTTCTACTGTACACGAACGCTCCCTAATGTGTTTGCACTTCCTTTTGGTAAGTATTCGCATAGGAATAATTTTAAAATATAAAAATTCTTCTCAAATGTATCGGTAGTTAAAGCACAGAAAATGTGTGGTCAGACCAAATTAATATATGTGCCTGATTAAATTGTGTGATAACAAGACTAAAAAACTTAAGCGGTTGTGATTTCTTTTTTTTTTTTTTTTACCGTATATGCTTACAGTGACTGTTGAATCAAATTTTATTGAATATGAGCATATGTGGAGTTTGTCAGGTGGCTTTGATTAACTAGAAGTTTGAGTACGTGTATCGGATGCATAAAACATAGAGCTGTTGAAAAGGCAGTAGGTACACCTGCAGTTAAAAAAAAAAAATCTGTGAACTTAGCCTGCACAGGAAACAGCTTTCTCATGAGACTGTGGAACAAACTCCCACCGCAACCTCTCCACCTTCCTCTTCTGGAGTTATCTACAAATGTAGCCGTTTGTACACTTAAAGTAAAGGGGGAAGAAAATCAAAGTCAAAACCTTACTCTACACATACAGTTTTTCCCCAGAAATGATGAGAGGGAAGATTAACCACGTGACAGATATTAGCTGAGTCACTTAATGCTTCAGTGCAAGTTGTTCAACTAATAAAGTCATGAGGTTGTGTAAGAACATGTGTAGATCAGAACTGAAAAACAAAACAAAAAGCAGTTGACTTGTCAGATAAACGCTGTGTAGTAATAAACTTCCCAGGTAATTTCTGCAGGTATTAATAAATACAAGTTGTTTCATGGTTTTGTACTGTTAATATTTCACACATTTTCCTTAGGATCATGACCATTTTACTATGTAGTCAGTGTTATGTGATTTAAACTGTGAAAAAGTAGAGGCAACTTCATCTGTAGAGGTACGGTGTGTCTCCAGCTAACCATGCAAATGGATTTATAGTTCCTTCTCCCTGAGTGGTAGTCTGTAGTCTCTTTTTCATATTTGAAATGGGGTGTTGTTTTCATGAATACAGGATATACTCAGCCAAGAGAATGAACTAATTCTTCAGCTGATACTGAGCAGTAATAATTATGAATCTTAGTTTGAAAGGCTTTTAGTACTCCCTTAAGATTTGGGGTTTTTTTGTTTTCCCAAAAGCTATTAAGTATACTGTCTAGGCAGAATTCCCATGTGTTCCTTCTGTGGTTATACTTTTCCTAATTATTTAAGCATCAACAGTAGAAAGTTGTGTGTTATTCCAAATTACGTTTCTCTAACAGACGAAGAATTTCGGGACTAGAAATGGTAGGAAGACCAAGAGAGGATTAGTGGGAGGTTAGAGGAACAAGACGCTAGCATTGAGAAAAGTGTTGCCCTTTAGAAAATGGATAGTTCAGTGTGTCAGACGGTGTGCTTTATTTATTTTTACAGTGCTCCTGGCATTGACGTTTTGGATACAGCAAAAGCAAAGGCCATTCATTTGGTTCTCAGCTTTGGCAATTATAGTCTTCAGATCAGAGCTCTGCATATTCTTAGGCCTCATGCTCCTGGTGACGTTATTAACTAAAAGAATCTCCATTTTCAAGGTGCTTTCCCATGCTGTTCCTGCTGGAATTTTTTGGTTGGGTAAGTGTTTGCTTGGAAAAAACAAATGCCACATAGTAAATTCAACAGAAGTCTAGAGATTTGACTGACTTCTCTGGTGACCTGGCCCTTAGGGCTTTTTTTTTTTTTTTTTTTTTTTTTTTTTTTGCAGAGCAGTAGAAAGATGCTGTGACCCTCGCCTTTAGATGCTTAGAGTATAATATCCTGGTCTTAAAAAGGCTTAGACGTGCAAGTTGACTTTAGTATAATTAGTACCTGGCTGTAGCTACATGTGCATTAGCAGCTGTAGTATCTATTGCCATGACAATAAGCTGAATCCCAGGATAAAATACCACAGTGTGACAGACAGGGATACTGAGCAAGAGGGTTGTGGGGAGAGTCACAGTTCAGCTCTGTTTCTTTATTACATTAATTTTAATAGCTTAAGTGATTATCCATGCTAGAGAGGTTGAAAAATTTCCTTGTCTCTACCCATCCATGGAATGCTCATGCATATGCACGTGAATACTCTAAGGTTCTTTGCCAGCCTACCTAATTAAAAATGCTGTTGTCAGATGCCTGATGATAACCTCTGGTAGTGTGCTGTCCCTTCCACAGCATGGACAGTAGAAACAATAAAAAGTCATGCCATGTGCATTTGGAGGCACCTCACAGCATGAGCTTGGAGGTCCAACGAGCATTAGTCACTGGTACTTCCATTCCCTCTCTGGACAAACTTCATAAATACCAGAGCAGTTTTCACAGCACTGAGTGGAGCAGATGGAGCTGACCGACTTGCTGCTCTTCTGTCTTTTTGCTTTTCATCCCTTATCCTCCTTCTTTTCTCCCACCTAATAAGCAGTAGCAAACTTCTAGAGATTGTTTTTCTTAACTTACCAGCTTTACAATAAAAATCCATTTAGTACCATTTGAAGTTAACCTGGGTTTCTTACCATTCGTTAAATTTAGTGCTCTAATATTCTTTTAAAACAAATTTTAAGTAAACCACTGCTTTTCACACCTGAGGTTGGAGTAGCGAGAATCCCAATCAGATTTCTATCTAATGTGCTTCATTAAGACTTCTATTAAGAAGTGCCTCCCTCCCCTGCACTTCTGCAAGACAGACAGATTCAGCCTTCTCTCTGGCTTTGGGTGAGGCTTACAGTGCATGTTCCAGTTTATGTTGATCCCATCAGTAAATGTGCAATTTGGATGTGCTAGTTTGCTTTTCCCTAGTTTTTAATTCATGCAGATTTGTATTTCTTTAATTCTTTTAGGGCTAACAGTTGCTGTGGATTCTCTATTTTGGAGGCAACTTGTGTGGCCTGAGGGGAAAGTGCTCTGGTATAACACAATTTTGAACAAAAGTTCCAACTGGGGAGTATCCTTTGAAACGTCCAGGGGAAAAGATCTGTTGAACACTACCAGCCAAAGCAAAGACTTGATGTAACCTATTCCTGAGACTCAGTTATGGTGTTAAATTCTACTTTTCAGCTAATATTTCGTTATTTGAAGCTTATGAGACAATGTCTGTTTCTTAGATCTTTACATAAATTTTAACTTTGCTGACTGTTCTTTCTTGCTTCTTTGTGTTCTACTGATATAAAGCCATGTTTCTTCCCCTTGGTTTTTCATGTTGCCCATCATTAGCGCCATTTGACGTGCCTCTGTTTGGTGATGTGAATGTRGTTAGGCAACTGCTTTTATTTCTCAAAGGGTAAGGCAGAAAACTAAATGCCTGGAAGAATGTGATACACAAAAAGTATACTCCATAGTTGCAAAATTTGCCTGTACTACTGTAAAGAATAGTTACCTGTCAGCAGTGAAAGCATCCTTAACTCTCCTTTTCACCTTGAAGACCTCCCCCTTCTTGTGGTATTTCTATTCAGCCCTGCCTCGTGCTTTGGGATGCAGCATTATATTTGTACCTTTAGGTGTAGCAGAAAAGAGAACTCGGATATTACTTTTGCCAGCACTGGGCTTTATTTTCTTGTATTCGTTTCTCCCACACAAAGAGCTGCGTTTTATCATATATACTTTCCCTGTCTTCAACATAGTGGCTGCTAAAATGTGCTCACGAATGTAAGTTCGAAATTCTGTTTATTTTTTTTTCTCTGAAAATGCAAAAGAAAAGAAAAGCTATTACTACTGTTTTTATGGTCTTCTTTCCATTTTGGAATCTGGATCACTTGAGATCTTCATATGCTTTAGAATGGAGATCTGTATCATTGTACCCATTCAACTAATGAGGGAAATGGAGACAAAGAAAAGTTGAATTATTTGGCAGGACCGTTTGGCAAGTCTGGGGCAGAGTCGAGAATAGAGCCCGGATTTTACTGTTACGCTGTTACAATTCAGTTTATTTTATCCACCGGAGAAAAAGACACATTCCAGTGTACCACTGTGGTGTTAACGTAACTTACCTTAGGAGATAGTTTAATATACAGGTGGGGCTCATGAAAAATGGGGTTTGTATTAAATAGTTAAACTTCGGTATATTAAGTAAACAAATTGAAGTTAAACTCTGAACTTCTTTGAAAGAGAATACATTCATAGCTAAAGGTATTAAACACAGAAATACTTAGCTTTATTGATGAGCTTTTATTAGCTTTATTAATGAGAATACTCAAATGCCACTAGAAGCTAGTCTTTCAGAAACGGATAATAAATGCATTCCATGCACGATTGTAATAAAGTTTGCATTAATCTTTATTAGTGGAGTTTTCATAAAAGTTCTGTCACAATAGTCAATGACCAGTATGAAAAAAAAATAACAGTTTATTCTTACTCATTTTTTCCCCCCTCAACAGTCTGAATAACTACCGGAAATCCTGGCTGTACAAACTTGGATCTTCCTTTGTTATAATGCATCTTCTAGTTAATGCTGCTTATTCGGGAACATCTTTATATGTTTCACATTTCAATTATCCTGGAGGAGTGGCAATTCAGAAGTTGCATGAGTTGGTACCTTCAACAGCAGGTATGTTAAGCTGGTATGTTCACCTAATTTCAATTGCAGTTTTTTTCTTCTAGTATATCTTTACATGTATTGGATATTACTTTTTCACACTACTTACATGCATCTTTTCTGTTACTATTTTGTTAATTTATTAATTAGAGTGTTCTTGGAAGAATTTTGAAATTTTATTTTGTTTTCTTTGTTTATGTAGACGTCTCTGTTCATATTGATGTGGCTGCAGCACAAACAGGTGTTTCTCGGTTTCTAGAAATCAATTCAGATTGGAGGTATGTTATGAATGAGATATTTTGATCTGAAGACAGGAGCCTGCTTTTTCCTTTTTTGTATATCTACAGGGGCAAGCATCACAGATATGGTTTCTGGTACAGCATATTTATTAAGCCAGGTCAAGAACAATGTGAATATTCAGAAAATTTTTGATGTGTACAGTGCTGCTATTTCAGAAATAGAGCACTGCAGCGTTTTTTAATTGTTTTGGTTGGTTCTGGTTTGCCTAAATAGCGTAGAATCTTTTAAAGACATCAGAAACAGTGCAAAAAGTTGTTAGCTTACTAAAACACCAATATCTTTAATGCAGCTATGTTTGATATCTCACTAGATCTTGTAGAACACAGCTGTAGATGAACACTTTTCTGCTCTTGGCAGAACAGTGTACATAATTGTGGGGCTATCTTCTCATTTTGTTTGGTTTTGAATGATGTGTGGCAATGTGAGGCTTATCTGCGTATTAATATTCAAAGTCTATTTTTATGTGGAACATCCTTCGCATAGATGGCATTGAAGGTGCTGTTGTGGACTATCGGTCACATTCATTGGCTCTGACAGAAAGCAGCTGAGTGCTTTGTTACCATGACCAGCAGTGATGTACAAACAGTTTTAAGAATCAGAATATTAAAATGAATACTAGGAGACATTTGTGGGATGGCATTGTTTGCTTTTCAGGATGCAGACAAAAAAAAAGGCACCTTTCTGATTCTTAGGCCTACCTCTTCAGCTGAAGTGTAGACTCCTCATTTAAAGTGACATCTTAATGAAAATGATTCAGCACAAAGTAACACAAAGCCTCACTTCATACTTGCACAAAACAAAAGCAATACAAGCAGATTTTGATTTAAGAAGTACTCTGAGCATGGAGTTCTTTTTCCCCAGTTACAGTCTTCAGGATCAGATGAACAAACATAATTTAATTATTGGAATGTTTAGAGATAAAAGTATTTTGGAAGTAAAAAGGAAGAAGGGAGAAGTGTGCTTCTGGGGGAATTATAAAAATCACAGGGCTTGCTATGCCTTGTTTTATTTCCGTGCGCTCTCATAATATTGTGATGGTATGGACAGTTTAAAGCTGAATTGCCTTCACAGTTAGCCAATGCAATGTTTATTTCAAATTGTTTTTTGCATGTTCAATCTAGAGAAAGTCTTAAGCCATGAACAGTCAGGAGGAGATACTAAACTATTACAGTACAAGTGATAGAACACGCATGATAGCTAAAATGTTCCAATGTTTGCTTTTTGAATGTACTTAAGTACACACACTACTCTAAATGCAACTCTACTCTCTAAATACAATGCTTAATTTCAATGAGCTTTTTGAGGTGGTGGGTTTTGGATTGTTTTGGGCTTGCCAGGTTGTAGTGTAGTGGGATTGGAAGGTGAATGAATAATATCCCAGTCACTGATGGATGTTCCATAGTGTTGCAGCTACAGAGCAGTTTGTCTCTCTCACTTTTATTTTTACTCATCATAAAAAAGCCTCAAGAGAGGGTTGATTCATCATAAAGTTTCAGATTAAAAAAAATGAGGCAAAATCCACAACTGAGCATCGTACACAGGACTACCACTTTGTCTGACAGCACAATAGCACAAAGTTTAGTAGCACCAGCTGTCTCATTTTCTCTTTATCCAAGGAAGTGACAGCCTTTTAGATGGGTGAAAACTAATCTACCATCTTCATAGACTGTGTACATCAGGTGAAAACAGATTTGTGGATGGAGTGGCTATGAAGGCTGATGATTCATCAGGATAACTACAATCCGTAAATAAAAGTGTCTTAAAGTTAACAGCTTTCAGTGGCATGCTGAGATTAGATCTATTTGCCTCAAGAAAAATGCAAGTGATCCATTATTTTTCTTCAAAGGGTGATTGAAAGAAGCTTGATGCAGATTCTTACACAGACAGGTGTTACAATCTTGTCTTCAATTAGTGCAGTTTCTTTGAACCAGGAATAAATATGCTGTGTAAGCTTAAAGTATTTAAAAATAATAAAATTCAGAAATGCTTGCAGCCAGATGAAAGGCCCTTTATTTGCTGATGAAGGAAATGCAAAATTACTAGTTGGTAAAGTTGTTACAAAGTATGCTATTCCTTCTGCCAGTTTGGACTCATGTACCATCCTAAGTGCTATTGTGATCTTTTTGGAAATAGATGAAATTAGCGTGCAATTTATTTTTTTTTTAGAAGAAGAAAGCACTTGTTCAGTGCGCAAAGTCTAATTCTGCGTTATATAGTGTATTTATTGACATCTCTGGATTCTGTCAGCCTGGGGTCTGTTCTGGGTTGCCAAAATTTTAGTTAACAATCCATAAAAATCTTCAAGTTTGCTGTAGAGTAAGTATTTGCTTTAAATATCTTAATGACTGCTATGTCAGGGAATGTTGTGAAAACATACATTGAGATGGTTTCCAGTTTTTCACAGAGAATTCAGGCAGATGAGAGGCCAGTCCTGCAAAGACATACGTGGCAAAAGATGCAGCCTGGATTTACTCCTAGGTGCATTTAAAAGTATGTGGGGTTGGGATTGCACCACTTCCCTACCAGTGTCCATGCCTGTAAGAAAAGCCACAGCCTTGAGTAAGTTGCTTGTGAAATGCATGGGAGGAATCAGGTGCCTAAGAATAGGAGCTCCAAAAGCTGGTAGAAAACAGTTCACAGAAAAGGGCAACAGAAAAGGTGAAGAACTGGGCACTGCTCTTCGCTTGGGTTACAGAGCACGGACACTCTTTTATAGTTAGATGCCTAAAACTGTCTTGTCATAAACAAACTAAAGGCAAGTAACCTCCTCCTTAACCTCTGTCTTCTGGACTGTTACCCAGCATTAGTATAGAACATTTTTCTGCGATATAGAACAAAGATTTGAATCCAGGTCTGCTGCTTTTGGAAGCACACTTAACAGTGGTCTGCGGAGTGTTTTGGGGTGGACTTATCTTATTCTTCCCTTTTGAAGTTGTTGGATTGAGGACTTGATCAGGCTGTCATGTCCAGTATAAGCATCCTAACCCTTGGGCTATAAATTCCACCTGACTTTCTTCTGTGAATGAATAAATAACCACTGCGAAGTAGAACAGTGTCTTCATGAGACAGTGAGGGAGATCTACCTCAATTTCTAGAAAATTAGAGAGGTTCATACAGCTCTGTGAGATAACGAACTTCAGTTCTGGGCTTAGATCAGATGGAAAGTGGCTGAACCTACATCTTTCACATCCCTGCCAAATGCTTAAGTCACTTTTTTTCTCATCCTGTAAATTCCCTTTACAGCTAGGTTGAATATAACTTCTTTTAAGAAATAACTGTAAGTCTACATATTAAGTAGAATCATAGAATCATAGAATCATTAAGGTTGGAAAAGACCTCTAAGATCATCGAGTCCAACCATCAACCCAGTACAAATGCCCACTAAACCATGTCCTGAAGCACCTCATCCACACATTTTTTGAACACCTCCAGGGATATCAGGAATAGTGTGACCAGCAGGAATATCAGTTTTAGAACTCACTAGTTACTTTTTATATATATATATTTTTTTTATATAGTTTATATATATTTAGGTACCTAAACAGGTTTATAAAAGCTGACCCAAAGTGACTTGCCCAAACATGTGGTAGATCAGGGAACTGAACCCAAAAATAACAAGTGCCAAGTTAATAGTGTAATTGCCAGGCTGTTCTTTATTTCCTACAGTGTTCAAGGAAGTTTTCTCCCTGCTATTCTCTGAGGCTCCTACTTTAATGTATGACTACCAGAGGAGAAAGGTTTCTGCTAAAGTGCCTCATAACTTTTTTTAATTAAAAAAAACCAAACAAACCCAAACAAAACAAAAACCCCACACTTACCCAAACTGCAATTCTTGTAGAGTAAAACTTAAAAATTAGTCCAGTTTTCTAAGTCTGAAGCTTTGGTGTCCTTTCTCCACAGAACTCAAATAGAGGACTAGTGAGAAGTTTTCTAGGAGTTCTGATTTATATCACAATAGCAGCAGAAAGACTTGCATGGAATGACTGGCTCCTTAAACTCTTCAAAAATACTATTTCCTTCTCCAGTACTAGTTAATTTAATCAAGAGATATACCTGAGAATGTTACAGTTCCTTTTGTGTTTCATCTTGGATGTTACATGCCCTTGTGATAATGGAGATGTTTAATAGGTAAAGAGAGGAATGTACATAAGCCTTCTTTATTCTTTACAGGTATGACAAAAGAGAAGATGTTAAACCAGGAGACCAGTTGATGTTTTCTTACACACACTTACTGATGGAAACAAACCCTCTTCAGATATCACATTACAAGACAACCCACAGGCCACTGGCAAATATACCTGGCATCAGTAAAATTGGGTTGAACCTTACTGCGCTACCTCCTTTTACTTTAAACTTGAAACCAAAATTAGTACTGTTGGAAAAACTTCCTCTATCATCTTGACTGTGAATTTTAAGTAAGTCTTTGATGTAATCTTGCTGATGACTGAATAATCTAAGACAGCAGCAAATTGTCATTCCAGCACTGCAATTCAGCTTCTGTGGAAAGGCACAGAAAATTTTTGTACCGATTGGTATTTAGCTCCGTCCTGTTTCTTACATGAATATTACAATGCATTCCTAGTCAGTATATACTCAAATACTGAGTTGTATTGTTAGATATGTTTGAGAGAGGCTACCTACAAGTTTAGTGGTATTAAGTTAAACCTGTCTACTTGGTTTGGGTAGCTGTCTGTTTCATAATGTAGCACAGGTATGTCCTAATTGTCCTATATAAGATAGATAATGGAATAGGTTTGTGCTATGGCAATAATTTGATATGTAATCTATGTGTGCAAAGATGTATTACTTGATGTATCTGCAGGATTGTAACCCCCTTAGTTGTCAGATTGCCTCTGTGAAACTTAATGATGTTATCAACATAGGAAAGCCATATTCATTGTAGCTTCATCACAATACCTAATTGTGCCCTGTAGGCTACCAAACTAATTAAAGTGAAAGATTTGCTTAAAAAGCAGTTGGACCTCTTCACAAGCACTGTCTCATAACAGATTTGAGTATTAAAGGATGGTTATCTTTATTCCAACAGTTCATGAATAAGCAGCAACTTGGATTTCACAGGAAAAAGAATTTTTAAAATAATGTTTCCCTCTTCTGCTGCAATGATATTATCTTAATTTGCAGTGCAAAAATTTACCTATGAAAATATTCACTTGAATACACTTTAAGAAGATAGGTGCTGTTTTCCTTTTTTATTAAGTAATCCCTTTGGAAAGGAATACTCTAATGTGCCATGTGTTGCATTCTATAAACTAGAATAAGATAGCATGCTCTGTAATCTCTTCTTTATAGATGTTTTTGTTAAGGATGTCCGCCTAGATTGCTGTATGGAACAAGTTAAGGGGTAGACTAAGGAAAAAAAAGTTAGAATTTTGGTTAGGGCCAGTTGTAATATGATAGGAGCTCCATTAGTGTAAAAAAAAAAATCAGTATTGCTGAAATAATCATGGGCAGAAAACTATTCCTTGCTGTGACTGAAAACTCAAGTAAAAAATTCTTACTGAATAAAGTGGGGTTTTTTTGTTTTTTTGTTTTTTTTTTTTTTACTCTAGGGAACTATATTTACCCGTGTACATTTCAGTTATTAGGACCGTGTTTTCTTTTTATCCTCTAGATTATGTATCGGAGGAACTGATCTGGTGGGGTGGAGCCTGTTCCCCCGTGGGTGGCTGTAGCTGTTGCGCAGGCTTCCTCAGGCTGAGCAGATGTGGCAAAAGCAACCTGCAGAACTTGTTGGTCCGGTCTCTGGCTGCTCTTGAAATTGAAATCACTCAAGTATTATCTATTTGACTTGTCTTTGGAAGAAAACTCAGCTTCCTCCAGAGCCAATTTGAACATCAAACAATTCACATGAGACAGAAGGAAGTACATGTGCAAATAGCTGAGAATTTGGAACAATATAAAGGAAAACTTTCGAGTAAGGATGTAGGCCCTTATGTTAAGCCTGATCATTCACTTTATGTAATCCACAACTCAAGAACCTAAACTAAAATTTATTCTGCCCAAGCATAGACAAATGTCTGCACTGCTGAAGTTAGGTGTATAGTTACTCCAGCTTTCCAAATCCCTGGTTGTCAGAATCCTTCTACAGAAACTTGCTTCTATGAACTACAGAGAAAACCTAGAGCTATTATGCTTGCAATGTAGGCATCTCAAGCCTAATGCCTAAAGTGGCACAGAACACGTGGACATTAGGCATCTGAAGAGTTTAATCTTGCTGAATGTCAGACACACGTAGCTGATTGGGTCCTTCCACAGACTTTGGTTCTGGTGTCTGGGTGCTACCTGTTGGACTTAAACCAGTGGTGATGTTCAGATGCGGTAGTAGTGTGTACTACTGCTCACAGCCTCACCACTGATGAAAATCTAAGCTACCAGTCAGCTTAAATTGGCCTGTTTAGTGTATTTTTTGGGGTAGAGAAAGGTAAAAACACATACAGGGAGACAGGAAAGAGATACTGGATTGCAGTTTTGAACAGCGTCTGAAGTTTATGTCCTGTTGCATCTTGCTCTGCATACGTGGTTCTTGAAAAGTGCATATTTTAAGATCTGCAACATGGTTGGGTTTGTAAGACAAAGGGCTAGATCATGACCCATGCAGTGCCTGCAGTACCATAGCACCAGTGGCTGTATGACTTCTGTGACAGCATGGATGACCCCCACCATAGGGCAAGAGTGTTACAGTAGCCCACACCCTGAGTAGGAAGGGGTATCTGTCAAACCGGGATGCAGATTACTGCAGTTTTTCCCCTAAGGCTGCTTTCAATAAACAAACAGTCCTTGGAATAGTAAAAGCCATCTCTCTCTCAAATGAATCTTCTCATCTCCAAGTYCTGTGTTGTCTTTCTTTAGCTCCACAAGAAACATAGAGCTTATTTTCTCCTTTAATATAGAGTAATTTTCAGTGTACTTACATGGAAGAAAGTGTGGGTTTAAGTTCCCTTAGATGTAAGAGGGCATTAAGGAATTCTCTCACCTTGTCTACAAATGAAGTGGGGTATTAGAAATTCTTCTGCATTTGGGGGACACAGGTTACTGCATGAGTGGTGCAGGGAAGAGAGAGACTGAAAACTTATGTGGTGGAATTTTTGAAGAGACTTTAATAAATTGCTCATGACTATTGAAGCTCTTAAAAGAAAAATTCCTTTTATCTTGACTGACTACAAACCACCCTAGCTTAGAGTATAGCTTTTCTTAATAAAAGCAGAAATAGGGTCAGCATAGTCAAATAATCGAGGGTTGAATGAACCTGATGTCATGGTTTAATCCCAGATGGCAACTAAACACCACACACCTCCTCCAGTAGGATGGGGGAGAGAATCGGGAGGGCACGCAAAGGAAAACCTGCAGGTTGAGATAAAAACAGTTTAATAATGGAAATAAAACAAAGTAGAACACAGATAACAACAATAACAACAGAATATACAAAACAGGCGATGCACAATGCAACTGCTCACCCCCCACGTATCCCGAACAAACTCACGTGTCCCGAACCCCAGAGCCCTCTCCAC
>JASVER010000175.1:179723-223761 GCA_030449065.1 Oceanodroma leucorhoa
ACCGGTTGTTCTGTCATCTGATCCAGAGACCTTCCCCTCCCCCTGAGGGTTCTGAATAGTGTTAGTCAGGGCTCGGTACGCATGGGCCGGGCCCCAGCACATGGCAGTGATTTGGGTCTCCCTGGAATTGCCAGGGTGACAGCACACTTTTTCCAAATATTCCACTAATTTTCCAGGATTTTGCACTTGTTCRGGGGTGAAKTTCCAAAACATTGGSGGTGCCCACCGCCCTAGGCATTTGCCCATGCTCTCCCACTCACCCTGCCACTCATAGCTATCCAGCCTCGGGGCAGATCTCTGGATGATGTTCTTAAATTGCGTCTTAACCTTGCACAAAACCAAAACGAAATTCCCCAGCAATAGCAACAGATATATCTTAACTACCCAGGGGTGCTYAAGGTACTGACAAGTGACTATAACAAAGGAGACGACATCATAGAGGAAGGTAGTGAAGGTGCCATCCTCTATCCCCTCCATAAAAAACATCTCAGAGGAAGAGGTATAACTGGTAATTGCCTCCATGAGGTGGTACCTGAAATACAGTAACGGCTTCATAACGAATCCCAAATACCCCCCCCAATGCCAGTGTTCTAATAACAGATCTCCCAGGTACGACATCACTAATCACTGCAGAGCACAGCAGACTACAAAACCCAACACCAGTCTTTAGCATGTACAGCAAAAACAAGAGCATGGTGCAGATCAAATAAATTAATATTGAGAACAGATGAATCAATATTGTGACCAGCAGCTATTAACACACATAAATTCCTTAATACACTGTAGTTTATCTGTTGTTATCTCAACCCTTCATGCCCCACATTGGACGCCAAAAAGGACTGTCATGGTTTAATCCTAGCCGGCAACTAAACACCACACAGCCGCAGCTGCTCGCTTATACCCCCCCTCCAGTAGGATGGGGGAGAGAATCGGGAGGGCATACAAAGGAAAACCTGCAGGTTGAGATAAAAACAGTTTAATAATGGAAATAAAACAAAGTAGAACACAGATAACAACAATGATAACAACAACAATATCAGAATATACAAAACAGGCGATGCACAATGCAACTGCTCACCCCCCACGTATCCCGAACAAACTCACGTGTCCCGAACCCCAGAGCCCTCTCCACACACGCCCTCATTTTATATGGAGCATGATGTCACATGGTATAGAATACCTCATTGGCCAGCTGGGTCAACTGCCCTGGCTATGCTCCCCCCCAGCTCCCCCTGCACCTGGCAGAGCATGGGAGGCTGAAAACTCCTGGTGCAAGCACCACCCAGCAACAACCAAAGCATCAATGGGCCATCAACGTTCCTTTCATTACCAAACCCGAAACACAGCACCCCCTCCAGCTACAGGGAAGAGAGTTAACTCTGTCCCAGCCGGAACCAGGACACCTGAATAAAGCAAAAGACAGATAGGACAGTCCGTCTATAAATTATGTTACATTTATGACATTTAAACACAGAATGGAGTTGTAAATAAAATGCATTTAACATGTATAATGCTGCTGTAAAATAAGATTTATTTTAGGATGTCTTGTTAAACTCCCCAAAGGTCAAACATTGCGTAACATCATGCATTGCCTTCTGAAGTTCGACTTAATTTCTTACAAGCAATATTTGTTCCTGTAAAGAGCAAGGCTAATAAATGACTTGGAAAGAAACATGTCACCATGTCATTTCACCAAGAGATGGTGAATAATCACTGTCTTAACAGCATGAGATTTAGGACATCCTGTGTTGTAAAACTAAATAAAGTAATTGAATGAAAAAAATTGAGGAACTCGCTGATAGAGGACATTTTTTGGATGCTGAAAGTAAAAGCAGCTTCAAAACAGGGTTAAACAGATCACTCTCCCATCAAGAACTAGAAGAACCAAAGATCAAGGAACAACTTCCAGTTCACAAAGTCTCTAAGTAACAGAGCATTCAGAGCTGGGAAAAAATATTAGACTGTATTTACCTTATACCTGCCCTAAGTACTCGCTATGGGTCTTCTCTCTCAAGAGCGAATTTAGGTGAGGGGATCTAGAGAATGGTGGTATTGGATCCAACATAGAATATATTTATCTGTTAACACTGAGAAAAGCCAGAACGTGTCTCAGGTTCTTGCCTTTGCCATCTGTTTCACTCCAGCCATCAGAACACAACCTCAACGCAATGTAACTGCAGAACATTTTGAAACACTGATCACACCCCTTTTTCTCACTCCCTGGCCATTTCGCATACCCCTTGGGGAGACTGGGTACACATTTGGGCGAACAAGACTGAGATTGTGCTGCCTCTCCTACAACTGTTCTAGGACAATTCCTATCTTCCTGAATACTTCCAGTTCTTTCCACAATGCTTAGGAGGGGATACAAGATTTTGGCACTCGTTTGCTGTATCTCAATTTCAATGCATGTGTGCATGTTTTTCCCTTGCACTTTTTCATAGGTAACAGAAGTTACGCAGAAGCCTAGTGCTGCCTTCCTCGCTTTATTACCTGTGCTCATTCTTAAATACTGCCCTTCGCCACCTCCCCCGAGAGCCTTCCTTGTAACTTAACATTCAGTGTCTGTCTTGTACAAATGACTTCACTTTCTATTTGCAAGAAAAGAACAAAACCACAAGCTGAGTTTATCATCSATGTGAGCAAGACTGTTTGGCCGCAGCCTTCTCAGTTAGCTGGTTACATAATTAGTCTCRGCTATGTCTTAAATGAAATGTATCACTGTTCAGCATATGACACAGAAGATTAAAAGGATGTTTGCAAAAATTCCTGAAGTTAAATGACAGAGAATACTTCCATGAAGGTTTTCTTTTTTATTTAAATATATATGATTCCTAAACTTAATTGATGGGTTTTGCATGCAACTACTTACTTTATATCAGGCCTTTAGATCAACATGAGCAACTACAACTACTCTTCATTGTTCGTTTCAGACCTTTGTTTATGATAGCAAGGAGAGCCAGTGTTTCTCCTGAAATCCTACACTTTACTGTCATGGGCAGTCTTTCACCAATTCTGCTTTATTTCAGCTGCAACTGTTCTGTACCAAGGCTTGATTTGTGTCCAGTTGTGTCGTGTAAGGTAAAAATGCTGTCTGAAATGGAGTCCATCTTTTCCTTTAAAGCTGCTAATTTAAATCAAGAAATTGGAAGAAGGAACTGGTTTATACAGAAGGGAAGGAAAAAAAAAAGGGGGGGGGGGGGGGGGGCATGGACTGCTTAGGCATAGATCTAGCCCTTGGAACCCAAGTCGATACCCGAGTTGGGGACATCAGCGTGGTTACTATTTCTGGTTGGCATATTCATTTTATGAAATGAAGCAGTTTTGGATCAGTTTTGCAAGGAAACCAAGAAGGTAAAGAATCGCTTTTTCTTGTCACTAAGAATAAAGCAAAGGATGAATATATTTGTGGAAAGCCTAAAATGCTTATTTTATAAAATCTAAATAATCTGTAATTAGGAAGTGTTATTTGCTAATTATATGCTTATTTTTCCTGTGTTTGGAGATATCCAAATGCAAGTTTGTTATAGTCAGCTCTGTATAGTGGCGGAAAAAAATGGGGACAGATCTCAACTGTTAACATCTACTTTGAGCTCATCATCTGTATCTACATTGAATCAATCACATCCTTATGCTAGAATTTAAACTGTTCTAGATTGAGATTTTGGTTCTTAGTAAATTCAGAAGCTGTTCTTGGGGAACAAGGAGAAGCTATGAGAATTCCTAGTAAATGCTCACTGGCCAAATTCTGCAGTCAAACAGGTTTACTTCACTTTTACTCGGTGGTAAGGGAAAGAAGCCAAATGGAATGGGGCAACGTGGGGGGAGCCTTATCACAGGTTTCTGGAGCATAATACAGATCTCCATCGATACTTTCCATTATATGCCCTTCAAGACTGGAGTTCCTTGAAAAGGCTGTTGCAGATCTCTRCTTCTTCCCCTTCCTACCTTTAGTACTACAAAACATTTCTTGCTGCAGTGTGTAATTAGTTATTACACCTGCCTACCCTTACAAGAAGCAAAAGGTAGGAGATTCTTACGATGACACGAAGTATCATCTTTAGTACCATCTACACTTTTTCTGCTAAGAGAAAAAAAAAAAGTCTGCTTACTAAATTTATTTCTGAAGTTGCTAATGTACTGAAATTAACTGTTTAAATAAAACAAATATCACTGTTGCAGGTTCACTATATCATTATGCATTAGAGAACTGTCTGCTGCTGCAGGGATTGTTCCAGCACAAACTGAGCTTCATGAAAACTCCCACTGTTAACAGCTTGTGCTTTATCACAGTCTGAGAGAGGGTAGGGTAAAGATAAGGCAGTTTTCTATACATTACAAATATGAGAAGGATTGGGAAAAAAAATGGAAGTTTTAGCAATCACTAAGAATTTATATTAAAAATAATGAAGTAAACCCAACACAAAACCCACCCACTCAATAACTTACCTCAATACTTCAATGGAAGCGTTCAGCCCTTCTTTTGAAGTCACYCTTTTCTCAAAGGTGGCAATGCCTGAACTGAAGATGGAGACGCTCCCATAACTCCGATCTATAGAAGGATCAAGGCTTACATCCGAAAAATAGCAGCTTTGTGCTTTCAGTCTCTCCTRTTTTTATTTAAGGTTTTAAGAATTACATGTCTCAATTTTAAGGCCTTTTGGGCCTGCATATTATCTTTTTAAAAAATTCTAACATAATTATTAATTCTTAGCGAAGCTGATATTGAAACAGTGTGGTCTTAAGAACTACATCCTTCAAAAAAAAAAAAAAAAAAGGAAATTGCAGGTACAAATAAAGTAGAACAACTTTAACTGATAAAATTTTACTTTTAAAAACAGTGACTAGTTTTTGTGCTCTCAGGAAAAGTTTTAACAAAAAGCATGACTTTTTGTCATTAAGTATCCATATGAATAAGATGCAAATTGGGGGCTACAAAATGCCATCACTTCAACTTTCCACATGAGAGTTCCATAGGAGCTACAGTAAAGACTTGCCTTCAGAGGAGCCAAGCCATTTGTTTCCAGGGAACTGGGATTTTCGGGTAAGCTTGTTCACTGCCAGCACTCCTGCTGGTATGATGTAGCTGTACAATGCTTTAAGCCAAAGGCCGTATTTACACTCAAGCCTTGAGTGAAAATTGTATCACTTGTTTAAAAGGAAAAACAAAAAAAAGTTTCTTCATCCTCAACCTCCATCTCTACTGTTTTGGAGAGATTAAACATCTCCTTTACAAAGGTCAAGGTTGTATTCACAGTTAAAATGTAAGGGAAAAAATGGAGATAATAATTAACCAGTAACCATCTAAACATGTTTCCCAATAAGCTGCTTCAAACTCACCTAGTTCAAACTATACATAAACTAGAACAAATTGTTTTATTACCGCAGAAAAAACACGTGCTGTTCTCATTTAACCCTAGAAGAACAAAGGAATGCTGACTGTTGCTAGAATTAAAAGTTACCTTTTAAAATACTGGAGACAAAATGCAGTATTAGTTTTTCCCAAGTACACTATATAATAATTTACTTAAATAGTACAGGTGTAAACATAATTAATAGAATAACAATTGAAATACCTGAAACCATAAAATACTTAGAGAAATGTCACGTGGAAACCAAAGCCACCTGGGAAAGAATTCAACAAATTTTCCTGAGGTTGAATAGCTTGAGTGAAATGAAAAGAACCAGAATCCAGGCTTAAGTCCAAAGAGCTACATGGAAAACCAATCTTTTCACATAGCATGTTCTGTGGTATATTTATGATTACAATTGTATCAATTAATTTTTATTCAATGGTCGTCTTAAATCCATCTGAAAATAAGAGGCAGTGTTGACTACCACTAGAAAATTGCAAATAAAATGTTTAATTTCAGAAACTGAGTTCACCATTTATAAATACACTAAAACATAGTAAATGCAAAATTAGATTAGGCATAGGTACAGTATTTTAACAAAGCTACAACTTTTCTAAAAGGTCATAGGCAAATGATGACTTGTTTCCCAAAAAGTATTCAATGAAAACTGAAATGAGAAGATTAATCTTTCTAGAGTTAAAAAAACATGGAGAACGATCCTTTCAAATTAAAATGCTGGCTATCTTTTTTTCCATTTCCATCTTATTTGAAGTTTTGAGGGCTCTATATCCCATTTGCCTGATGGACACCAACAGTTAAGAATCAACCCTACTACATAAAATTCTAAGCAGTGCACCATATCCATAAGGCTATTACTGAAAATCAGAAGATCAGTTATTTCTGTACTAGGATCTTTAAGACAGGCTGTTCTACACAACTGGAATTACTTTAGGAGTAAGGGCTCCATTTTTACAATAGGGAACCTTACAGTTTCGATGCATGAAAGATTAGAAAAGGCTTTAGAATGACATTAGAGTCTTCATGGTAGTTTTCTTGCCTTTTTTGTACATGGCATTAAATAACAAGCATTAATTCACAAACTTTGATAAGACTTCCAAGGAGCTTTCATAAATACCCAGAATATTTCTGTAGTTCAGTTAAAATGTAAAACCTGAACAGGAGAACCCAGAATGGGAAGTTTTACTACCGATTGCTGTATAAATGACATTCCATATCATCTCAAATTTAAGATTTATTTGCAGATACTAAGTCAATAGTCTCCTGTAAAACATCTTCCTCAACAACTCTTCTTAATCCTTTAAGTACTTTGGGGCTTGCAGTTAAAAACACCACATGATAAAAAGACGGCTTGAACCCCATCTTTCATGTACAGCTTTCTTTTGACAACTACAAAAGCTGTTTCGTTGCAATTAAAGCAATGTTCAACTAAAATACAGTACCTGGTTTATGGTTTTTACATAATAATTGAATAAAAAACTACAGAATAGAACTGTTTACATCTTTTTTTTTGCCATTCTATTAAAACAAATGACTGAGCTTTTTTTAAAGTTCATTTACAATTATGGATTAAAACCTACATAATTTTGTATAATTTGACAAGACAGGCTATCTCTAGTGTGAACTTTTAAAAAACATATATACAATATCTGGCCTGAAGTACTATGAATAAGGCACATGTAGACATATTGAAAGCTGAAAAAAATGAAACTAAAATTTGGAATTATAGTCACTGATTAGATG
This sequence comes from Oceanodroma leucorhoa, assembly GCA_030449065.1. Classification (NCBI taxonomy): domain Eukaryota; kingdom Metazoa; phylum Chordata; class Aves; order Procellariiformes; genus Oceanodroma; species Oceanodroma leucorhoa. Next base: position 186,839 of record JASVER010000175.1, read on the forward strand.
TCATACATGGCCCCTATTGGAGCAATTTAACAATCCGAGTTATAGATAGTTAATATCCAGTGAGCAACAATAGATTTAGTCTAGCAGTTTGTTCATTAGTTTCAATACTGGAAGTATATTAAAGGAAGATTCACTTTCAAAAAGATAAGCTTTTCAAAGTGTTCAATCATTAACCTTGATTGACTAAAGTTGTTGCTTTCATTGGATGTATTGAACAATCTCTCTGAAGGAACAATGCTTGGTGGACAACCCAAGAACCTGACAGCCAATTTTGACAGTACTGGCCAAGATGACTTCTTAAAGTTCCAGTAAGTTAAAGGATCACAGTTATGCTCAAGCACTTCTTCCTCCAAGTAAGAAAGCACCATTTCCTCTGGTAACTTTGCTCTCTCTTTCAGGTCTTTTGTTTTCTTCATGTCACCCATGAGTGACCAAAGATTATCTTCCCCATATGAATTTGTAGATGGTGAACCTATATCACATCTATTGGAAACAGGTTTATCATCATCTGAGGTAGAACTCATTATTTCCAGCTCCCTGATTAAGTCTTGTTTATATTGTTCGGCCTCTTCTTCTGTAAATAAGGATGTTTTATACCGGGGATCCAGAAGTGTAGCAAAAATGTACCTTGGATCATGAAGAGTGGAGGACAATCTACTCACCATAGCTTCTTTCAAAGACTTCAGCATAGTATCTATGCCCATTGTTTCCTCAAATAGCATTTCTATTTTCCTGTTAAGTATATGAATCATTGGAATCACTTGGCTTAGAGTAGACATGTGTGTACTCATCTCCCTACTTGCAGCTTCGAAAGGTTTGAGAGCATGACACACCGACTGCATGACTTCCCACTGATCACAACTTATTAGCTCCCGAAAGCTGCACTCTATTGACATTTCATCAATTGCTCTTTTCTGTTCGATAAGACGTTCAAGCATATGAAATGATGTATTCCACTTTGATGGAACATCTTGTATTAGCTGATGCTGAGGCAACTCATACTCTTTCTGCAACTCAGCTAACTTCTCTTTTGCTTTTGCTGACCGATGGACGCGTTCACAGATCTTTCTTGCAATACTAAGCAAATTCTGAACCATTCTCTGGCTTTTAATAGCCTCATTTACAATGACATTAACAGTGTGACTAAAACATTGTACACTTGAATGATCACCTTCATTTAAAGTTTTTTCTATACTCTGATTATCAGTAACAGTAATCCCGATCTGAAGGCCAATGGAAGTAATCCATGTTTCCCACCAGTACTCTAACTGCTTTTGAATACTGATTCCATTGTAGTCGCAATCGATCTGTGATACATTTAATAGTGCTGAACAATGGTAATCCTCACACTGTGGTCGAAATGAAGACTCAAATGTTACCCAGTGAGCTGTTAGGGTTAGATATTCTCGTGTTTGGTTGCTCATCCATATTCCGGACGTAAAATGGATCACTCCACTTTCAGCTTCCTTAAGATGTGAAATAATTATTTGCTTTACATTATCATACATATCTGGAATTGCTGTCCTAGAAAAGTAAGATGGAGAAGGTAAAGAATACTGAGGTTGCAAGTATTCAAGCAGCCTGTTAAAGCCAATGTTGTCTACAAAAGAATATGGCTGAAGGTCAAGTGCAATCATTTCGGCTACAAGACTTGTGATTTTTTTGGCAACTGGGTGAGAGTCACAAAACTTGTCATTGGTTTCATCAAAATTTGAAGATCCTAGTAATTCTGTGCTCAGTGGCATGTGATTATCCGTAGATGAGGATAATACTGTCTCTGAGACATCAGTTTTCAATACATTGTTATGAAACCGCTGCAAATGTCTTAGAAGGCAACTTGTGCCTAGATTTGTTGGCTTTTTCCCCCTACTTATTGTACGTCCACAGTGCATACATATTACTTTTGTTGAATCTGCAGAACAAATTGAAAAGTGATTCCACAGTTTTGAGGTCTTCTTACTATTAACAGGAAATATAATTTGATTATCATGTGTAACCATTGTAGGCAAGTCAGTCAACTTTGAGGATGAACATTCTGCAGAAGCCAAAGTGGCGTAAGGAGAATTTGCCAAACTCACATCAAGAAAGCTCTTCTGGTTTCCAATTACATCAGGATGGCGTCTATATAGATGTCTCATCAAGCAGCTTGTGCCCACATCTCCTTTTTTACCACGACTTATCATACAACTGCAGTATCTACATACTGCTTTTAGACTGTCTGCAGGTGACAGTGAAAAGTGATGCCAAACTTCTGATTTAAGCCTTTTCATAATCCTTTTATTTTGCTGAAATACAGCGGTAGGTTCAAATATTAGTGGACCTAATCCCTCACACTGTTTCTCAGGAGAGGAAACAAAGGAGACTTCACCTATATCATCAGAAGATGACAGCATTGAGTCTTCCACTAGAGCATCTCCAGAAGAGAGATTAGTATGGATCTCCTCAGAGATTCTGTCTGGAGAAGAAGAAACAGAAGTTGATTCTTTCATTAGTTTTCCAGGAGAGGATGACATAGAATTCAGATCACTATCTGAGGGTAATAAAGAAGGCAACAGAGTTGGAGGTGCAGTGTAGAGAGGTGGTATGCTGGTACCACCCCCATTCTCTTGCAGGACAATGGAACGATGGGCTCTCCACATGTGTCTTATTAAACAACTCGTTCCCAGGTCTTTTCCATTTTTTCCCCTACTGAATTCATTCATACAGTGGATGCAAACAGCTTTAGAATTATCTAGAGGCGACAAATAAAAGTGTTTCCAGACAGCAGATCTCCTTCTGGAACCTGATGTGCTCTTTGGAATTACAACAGTTTTTTCTGCTACATTCTCCACAGTGTCATCATACTGGTTGTTGGGTAGCTGCGGAGATGACCCAACCATAACTTCTTCTTTGCTGCATTTTTCAGAAGCTGAGAGATCCGATATTTCTTCAGAAGAAACAATAGAAACAGATTCCTCAATTATTCGATCTGGAGATGGTATTTTGGAAGCCATTTTCTTGACCAGTTTTATAGGGGATAACATAGAACTCAGATCTCCAACATCTGCGGACTGAGGTGGCAGTAACAATGTAGGTGAAGAAAAGGAGGATATACCTGGCATACTTCCATTTTCTTGAATTAGTACAGTGGGATGGGCTCTCCTCACATGTCTCATGAGACAACTTGTACTCAGGTCCTTTTCATTTTTACCCCTGCTAAATTCTTTCATACAGTACATACATATTGCTTTAGTGCTATCTCTAGGAGATATAAAAAAATGGTTCCAAGCAGGTGACTTTTTTCTGGAGCTTATGTTTCTGCTAGAAAGAAGGCTTTGTGTCACAGCTTCCATTGCTACATCATACAGCGTGCTACTATACTGAGAAAAAAGGGATCCATAATCATCTTCATTTTCTGTAGATAAATATTTGCCAGGATTGTTGGTAATGAAGTTCTTTTCTTTATCTTCTTGTTCATCACTGCTGTCCGCATGTTTGAAATCATCTTGTTCTGTCTTGATATCCATTCTTTCTAGAGTACAGTTAATGCTGTCTTCCTCTTGCTCTACTTTTAAGTTATTTATTTTACCCAATACAAAATTACCATCCATTCTGGGGGAACTTGCTTTACTCTTGTCCATGGATGACAAATTCTTCTTGCCAAGTCTTCATTTATTAATAAATATAGATAATTTAAAAGATTATTTAAAATTTGATTAAAATGATGTATCTTGTATACTGAATGCACAAACACAAATGAGCATATGTGTTGAAATAATCTCTGGTTTATGAATTCTGTATCTGTGTTGTGCATAAGCAAATATGATTAGTCATAAAAATGCATTTAAAAATTATAGACTTAATTAATGGAATCTCATTTTTTCCCCAGGATCAGGACATTTCAGGTCGTAGATGAATGTTTTCAGAGACAGCTACTGTTAAATGCTTCATGTTGTAGACATAATCCTAAAAAATGAATGTTCTATTTTCTTGTTGAAGGAAGCCATTCCGTTCATCTCGACTGGGCAACTGCGATTCTTTTGCACCATCTAGAAATAAAAAAATCAGAAGACAAAGTTGACTAACACACTCTAAATAACTATAGTAAAGGTGAACTGAAATCATGCACTGTGTTCTGTGTTTTGTTGTGTTGGGTTTTTTTTGGTTTTTTTTTTTTTTTCCCCCTTTGAAATAAAAACAATTCATTGTCCTACTGAAAAAAAACCCCAACCAACATTTACTTAATACATTTATCATGGGCAAATATGTGTCTACACACAGAGCTCTGGTTCAGCTTTGACAAAATCTAGAGTCCAAGCATCACTTTTGCATTTGCTTGGACATACCTATGCCTTATCCTACATCCTAATTCAACCACTGCATACGCATACATGCACACATATATATACAAACATGTTATATAGGTGCCTATATATACAGATACATATGAAGACAAGCAGGCATTTAGTCATGTTAGCACAGAAATCTATGTACTTAAAACCAAATCTTAAGTTATACTTTTGTACATGTGAGCCCTTCACTACTGACAGCTGTGTTTAAAAATACAGTATGTTAGAAGAAACCTCTGTAGGGGTGTCCAGCGTTTAGTCACACTGAGCTCTCTCTGTTCCTCTGACCATAGTCTCACATGGTTATATTCATGCCATAATGCTCCCAGACAACACCATACTATAGAAACAAGCTACTTCTAGAGTTTCACAATTAAAAACTGAAATGCTTCGTTTAGGATAACTGGGCTATGCAAATGCCATATATACACTGAGCTCTCCCAAAAGCATAACGTCACTCAGAAGCAAAGATACATACAGTTGCATACGCTGGTGCCTAGTGCAGCACTGCCAGCTCGAGTTCCTCATGTACCCAAGGGTTATACTAGAAAGCCCATTTACACCAAGATAGCTCGTTTCCCTCATGGATAAAGATTTCCCCCACCAACAATTCTAGTACAAAGAGTAGGTTTTTGAAGTATAGCTGCATGTAAATCACATGGCAACAACAGGCTCAAAAAACAGAACTCCCACCGGCCCCACACAAACTTGAGGAAGCTGTCTGCATTTGTCAGCCAGTTTTGTTTTTTTTCTTTTTACTACAGTTCTATCAGAATTCTAAATTTCACCAAACCCTTTCTCACTTATTCTCTTGTGTCATTAATGTAGTTATTGGTACCTTTATTCAAGATAACAAACAGTTTTTGACCACACAGCTGTTGCTACGCTAAGCACTCCAATTTGTGCAAACCGGATTCTATGGGACTCTTTCTCCCCAGCTGAAGACAAAACACAAATTTGTATCGGTTATTTTAAAAACTTCTCACACAATTTTCATGTGTTACTCAAACACAAGAACAATTTCAGCACACAAAAGATGAAATTAGCCATAGCTACAAGACACACAAAAAAAGTCTAGGTTGTACTCACAGACATTTGCCCCCCGTATCAAGACTAATGTCATATTAGCTTTGTAACCTATTTTAATTAATATTTCTCTGAGGTCTGTTTACAAGAGAGATCAGAAACACTTATTTTCTGTGGATTTTAGACTTCTGGAAAGCCTACTGTAGCGATAACTTACTTTATTTTCCAGTGCAGGGGAAGGGGCAGGGAAAAGGAGGGACAATCAGCTTATTGCAGCTATTTTAAGAAAAAGGAGATGGAGCAGTCAGAACTTGCAAAGAGGAAGGCAGTAACTCTGGTTTTCTTTCTGTGAAAGTTTTAGTATTTGTGCTCTGCCTTTCTCTCTCCTTCTCAGGAAAAAAAAGATGTTTCCAGACACTAAAAGATACGAGGGTTGAGCATGAAGAACATCAGTTCTAACGAAGGGGAAGACTTGAAGAAAAAGAAAAACCTTAAATTTCCAGAAGAAATTTAACACACTACACAGTACTTTCCACAGGTTTGTGAAATCACATCTAAGAACAACTCTGGCAGCAGAGACTAAGTTTACATCACTCAGTATAAAATTGAATGAAACACAAGCTAGTGATCACACACATATTGATGATATGGAAGCATGTGCATCTGGGACGAGAGAGCGCGCGTAAGATAGTCAACATCTCTAATAGAAATCAATCTAAGAGGTTTTGGGGTTTTTTTTTTCCATCTTTATTTCAATCTAATCTATGAATTTGGAGCTTGTACTGCAAACAGGAAAAGCAAGAATATATAATAAGCTGTTGTGACTTCGGATCACAGAATAGAAAGGCTCACAAGCAAGTGACTCCATGCAGAGCTTACAGAACATAAATTATGCATGTAAGTGCCAAGTTACAGTAAGCACATTACAGATTCCTAGCTAGATTTGCACTAAATACATGCATGCATCCATTGGCATCGGGTTCTGATGAAGTTGTGCACAATTTCCTTGCCCCAAAACAGGTAATCACATCTCTAGCCTGCAATTGCTGTAATTTCTCAACTGTGCAAAAACAATTCTAGGCTTTGAACGGAAAAATCCATGGGGACACTTCACTTGTCCCTGTCCTGATAAGCAGTTACTGCTTAACACAGCTAAGCATAAGGTAGCTGTGATGGGAAGATCTGGAAACCTGATAAATGAGACCAGTTGCAAACTTCATAACAATACTTAACTCGATTGACATTCATTAACAATACACATTGCCAATGGTTAGGTTCTTAATCATTATCAGCCGTTATCATTACATATTCAAACAGTTAGGCCCTAATCATCTTATTCTAAATTAGCTTTCAGTACACAATATCACTGAGCTGATGCCATGTAGTTAAATACTGACAACTATGGTCCTTGATGTTCTTAGGTGCTGAAGTTGAGATGAATAGGTGAGAGAGCTATTTAGACTCTGAAGCAAGAACTGTCACTGGGTGTTTTTAATGCCCATAATCTCCTCCACCAAAAAAGGGTGTGGGAAGCAATCTCATCTGCTCCTGACACTATTTATCTTCTTTTCTTTAGGACCAGAAAGCGTTCTGGTTCCATGAGAAATCTTTCCTCATTATTCTGTATCCTTTGTTTCTGCTTGCAGATTTTACTACTTGAATTGTTGATCCATGTTTTTCTGTCCCCTATTTCTGCAATTAAACATAGGTCTCCCTTTGCAGCTACATATTATTTCTATACTTATGCTTAGCTGTGATACAAATGCTTTCATGCTGTTAGGAGGGTTATGCTATAAGCAGTGTTACAAAGCACTTCTATACTGTGGCCAGTTACACTATTTTAGTGTACTTATGACTGAGTTTAGGACAATAAAACATTAATTATATCTTGTCCACTTTATGGCTGTTACAGGTCTCTGGCTACATAGTACATATTTTTCTGGGCACTGTTGCTGCCTTCTAGGAACGCAGAATAGCTGAGATTTTTAGAGGAGACTCATTAGGGCTGCTAGATCACTTCCTGGGAAATCCCCAAAGTTGGATGCCCCTTAAAAGATTTTCCATGTATTTTTTTTTCCATTTTCTTTCAAACATCTAAGCATGATCTCTACTGCTTTGAGCGTTACTACATCACAGTTTAAAATTAAGTCAAGCTCCCTCTCTTCAAACACCCTTGAGGGTTCAACCCAAATTTTCTTTAGAATACAGTCCCCAAAATGCTCAAGGTTAGAAAGATAGATATGTTTTTCATCTCCTCCCTCCCCTGCCAGCTCCATGTAAGAGTCAATCTGCTTTAAAACCACACAAAACACTCCATCCTATTTTAAAATTTTATAGTAACCTAGAACAAAGTATGAATTTGGTTATGGCCACCTTTACATAGCTTATTTACCCTTGGACACAAGCTACTCAAAGTTAAGGACTACTGCTAAACAAACAGGATATTCAAGGAGAAGGAAAATGTTTTCAAAGGTACAAAAGGCTACAGGCAGTGAGCTCAGAAGTAAAATGATTTATGCCTTTGAAATCTCCTCAATTAGATACAGACAAGCAGTGAAACAGAGAGAATTAAGAGTCACCTTGCAACAAAATCTTCAAAGAAAATAAATGGAACTAGAAAACAATTATCTACTCAAATGTACTACTCTAGACTATTAGCTCCTGAGCGGCTGTAGACAGTCAGTGGTTTGCTGTGGTAAGAAGCCTGCAGAAACATTTTATAGGATTGTCCATTCAAAACGGGATTACTGAAAGCGTATGGTGGTTGACAAGAAATGTCAGGAGAATATCACTGGTCCAAAGAGTGCCACAGCGGACTGCCATGACCAGAAGAAATCACTCCTGAAAGAAGGGGCTAAAGAAAGAGAAACACTGGTGTCTTGGGATTGCAGAGACATACATTAACATACAGAGAAGTGTGAAAAGCATGCAAGAACACTGAACCATGAGCAGATTATTTGTTTGTAAAGCAGACAATGGCCTGCAAGCTTTAAACAATTTTAGATTTTTGGTTGAGCAGTCAGGCAATAATCAGGGACTTGATTATATTACAGAATCTTAGTGCAAGTAATGGTCTAGAGAAAGTAGTTTAAAACAAAAAATACTTTAAATTATTATACAAATGCATATAATGTAAATACAGACAAACACACACCTGTGAAGTGCAAGAGTACTTGTTTCAAGAAAGATGCAAAATGAGAAAGACAAAGTGAAAGCAAAACAATTTACTAGTTTGAAAAAAAATATCAAAAGTAGTGACAGATTTTGAGCGTAGGAGGTACATAAAAGCACATTAAAAACAATTTGCACAAACAGATGTCAGTTTTAGAATGAATAGTGCTAATSTTGTTTATTTTTGGAAATCTACAGGCATCATTGAGAACATAAAGTAAAAAGAAAATCCCTAAAAGCAAGCAATACAAGCAATAAGGAGGAGACCTTTTAAGAAATTATTATTAGCTTCCACTTCAATGGCAAGTATTATGCTAATTAAGGAATATTTGCTAAAAAAACCCAAACAAACCCAAAACACACAAAAAGCAAACAAAACACTCCAAAAAAACCTGAAAACAGAACATACATCCAAAAACCTGTAACAAATAAGCAGAACATATTTCTTTATGAATATATAGCCCAGATGAACCTGAGCACTTTTCAAAGTTACAAATCTCTTGAGGAAGGAAAACTAATAACAGTGACTTTTTTTTTTTAATAGAAATTTCCTATGACAAAGTATCAGCGCTAGCTCACCCATAAAGAACTGCAGAAGTTTGCAAGATCCTGAGCAACTGAAATGTGGTATTAGAAGAGACTGCAAGATTAGCATTAGTCACACTCTGAAACGAGGTGGGTCCTATGTTCAAGTCTCACTGAAGCTCACAGGAATCTGCACAGAGGTACAAGCATGAACTAGTGGATGCAACAGTGTAATTGGGATCAAAGTAGGCTTAATAAAAGAAACAAGTTGTTTTGGACCTCATGGGAAGTATGATTTCTAGAGCACTGTTGGGAGAGAAAAAGAGAGGAAGGTAAAGCCACCTTTCCTATTCTGTTACTTTTCCAGTCCCCTGAAAGGCAGATCTTACATTAACCGATAACTGTTGTGGTTTTACAAAGGTATTCTCTCCAACTTGAAAAATAAACTCTCCTGTCCATGACCTGAAATGCTCCATCTGGACACAAAAGAGTAAAGTGTGGAAACAGCACCACCAATACTGTACATTGCTCCTTGTTGACAGGAATAGTCTTCACCCTAACCGAATACTGGAACAGGATATAACAATTAGGACAAGTAATATTAGACATTTTTATTAATCTTATATGAAAGAGTTGAAGTTTATAGGAATCTGCATACTTAACAGAAAATATGTAAAAAAAAAAAAATCGGAGAAGCATATGTTAATAGAAGGGGAAACATTATAACCAAAATCATAACTAAATCAATAAAAAAGGGCATACACAGAAAAAGAAAAAAAAAAGAAAAAATAATGAAAAAAAAAGACAAGCTATTACTTTTATAAGTGCTCTCTTTTACTGGGGAGAAAAACCCTGATGTTAGAAACTGAAAGTACTTTTTATTTAAAATTTCAACTATTTACTATGCTTTTTTCCCTACTTATATCTTAAAAAAGTGATACATGGAAGTAACAAAAATACAATATTTTTTAATATCGGCTGAGAAATAATATCTAGGTTTAGTTCTTGTTCTGTCACAAACTACTGGTCTTGCAGAAGTCTAAATTTCTCCGTCCATGACCCCCTCCTAATTAGGAGGGCTGTAACATTTTATCTTTCATCTTTTGGTTTTGTTCCATCTATTCCACCATGAATTTTACAGGGTCATTGTACTAGGTGGCTTATCCATCAAGGTCTCACTCTCACTAAGGCTCCCTAAGTACTGAAACACTTGTAGAATGAAAAAAAAAAAGGCTTTTATAATAATTTTTAAAGTTCCATTTTGGAGTGAGACAAACATTTAGAAAAATCCTAGTTTACACATAGGGAACATTCATGAACAGTTTCATATGTTTGTGTAAACAAGAAAAGACCGATTCAGCTCTCAGACTAAGGCTGGTAGTGGGAAGGGGAAAAAAAAAAGGGAGGTGGGAGGGAATTATTTCCTCCAAGGCTGGAGCATTTCACAGATGTGTGGCTAGCCAAGCAGGATGCCCGCGTAGGAGCTGTAACAGGCTGGGAGGCAGGAACCAGGCAGCTCCCAAGGATGCTGCGACTGCTGGGCTTCAGCTGCTGGAAGAAACAGGGCAGCACCCTGGCAGGGCAGCTGATGCCCTCAACTCCCTCATCCCTGAAGAGAAAAGAAGCTGGGAAAAATTACAAAGAGAAAATAACATATCCAGAGTAACGCATAAGAAAGGAAACGAAAATGTGCTTTGGAAAGCAATGGGAGAAAGGTACATGCTCAGAGGCTTGGGAGACAAAGCAGGAAGAACGAGAGCCCTCCAAGAAAGGTATGTGAGCTCCCCGGTGCGCTCATGCTACTTTCCAGGACACAACACAGAGACCTCCGATTTATCCAAGTATAAATATCATTCATGCCTCTTCACGTTGCTGAAAAACTCAGTGCTTGGTGTAAGCTGGGGCCTAAATCAGTCATTCCAGACAGAGAAAAACCAAGGTGTGCAGAGCTGAGCATTACAGCCATAACTATCATCGTTAGACTCTGGATACTCAACCCTAATCACAAATGCAGGAATTTAGCTAAAGTAGAGACTGAAAAGTTAAAAAGACTACCAGCTAAATGTAAATATTCCCCCCTTTCTTGCCTCCTGTCCCTCAAAACATCAAATAATTTTACTGTGAACACAGACTATTTTATATTAAGCAGTAAAATAAACCTGCTAATGCCAAGTTATATTTTTTTGATTTAGCAGTCTCTGGACTCTTCTCTCTGTCTTCTGTTTTCTCCACCACCACTAAATTAACAATAATGCAGGAAGATAACAATAACAGCACAGCTCAGAAGTGACAGTTTTAGTCTTAGACTACTATTAAAAGGACAGTGTTGAGTTAAAATCCAACCAGCACACAGAAAACACCTAACATTGCACAAACTCAAACTCCTCAAACTTAGCCTCTTACTCTTTTAAAAGCCAGTTTATTTTGTACATCTGTTTTCTCCTCTTGCTGCTGCAAACATCAGAAAGCCTATGGGACTCTGTTAACTGATCATTTTCAGATATTCCCTGAAACCTCAGAAAAGATCCAAGAACTAAAAGCCCCAGCTTTGTACAAGTATCTCCACTCAAACCCTAAATCATCTGCATCACAGTGTATGGAAGAAAGTGTGCGTACCAGCTCCCCCTGCACAAAACTACACTGGCTCTTATACTGGTGTGTAAAAGGAGTGAAAATAATTCATGACAATGGCAAAACCAAAGAGAAATGGTATGATTTCCAGATTAGCATCGTTAAAAAAAAAATACTTCGAAATAGACACAAAGCAGAAATGAAGTAAGATTTCATTTTAAAAAATAAAGTTTTTTTTAAAAAGAGGATCTGGTTCTTAATTCAGTTCTTATACCAGTATATCCTCAACCATAAAACTTCTTAAAAAGATTGAGATAATGCTTTTTAAATATTATACATTTCATATTCATTATTTTTGAAGTCTGATATTAATAAGGATGTTTGTGTTAGCATGAGTATTATTCACATCTGGCTGGCATTTAGTTCTGGCATTCCTGTTTAGCACCCAACAGGATTTGCTAAACGTGCTCGGTACCCAACTGTTTCATCAGACCTCAATGATACAGGCTGACTGCTCATCATGTTTAAAAATAAAGCAGGTGTCTGATACACGGTAGGGAGTCAAAACTCAAGATTATTTCTGGAGAAATCAGTCTTCATAATTTATTTGACAATTTACTAAGCATATATCTATTTGAAGCATCATCCTCCACCACCCAGGTTTAAGCAGCACTGTTAAACACTATAAAGACCATAGCACAGAAATCCCCATTCCACATGATTTCAAACTGCATTTATCTTAAAAGTAAAATAAAAATGCAAAGTCAGAACAACAACAAAAAATCACCTCAACCAAAACAATATCACTCCCAAGTTTTATATAAAAAAATAAATATCGGTGTTGCATGTACCACCATACGTAATATTATGTATCACCACAAATACTCACACCTACAACTACCTGATAAGCCTTTAATTGTTGCTATTTTTTTTTTCTTAGTGCAACTAAAAATACCATCAGATCTCAAATGGGGCTATCTTCCTTCACACGTCCTTTGCTAACTTCCCATAGCAGCACACTGTAAGGAGGAAAAAAAAGCAGGTTGTACACATGTTAATAATTTCCGTCCCAGCTTTTACTAAGAGATCACTTGTAAAAAAACGGATCTGTCACGATAAGTAAATTATGCCAACATTTGTCTAGGATCCAAACTGTCCCTTTAGTGTTGAAGTGTTCTTTCTCATTATCTGGCATGATACTACTGAAGCAATACTTTCAGGATATGTTTCTGTGCTATTGTTCACATATAACTAATGTCAGATCTGATGTTTTAAGCAATAATTTCATTAAAACTTCAAGCAGGACTTTCCTAAGTCTTACGCGTCAGTTCTATGTTGCTCCAAGTGAAAGCTACAGGAGATAATACTCTTATTTTGATATTTTTATCATTTGTAACTTTTGACAAACAAATATTATATGCTAATAAGATGGGGCAATTCTTAATGTTACAAGAGATAAAGTGGTTTTCTTAAGAAAAAAATCTAGATTTTTTTTTAAACAGCTGAAGCATGGATTGTTTGGCTTATAGCATTTTTAGTGCAGGACATCAAAGCTGCTTTTAGTGTTTCATGCTGTACAATTTGGGTGTGAGGGGAGAGGAGATGAATGAAGGTTGCAGTAACACAACATGAGGGTTAAGATGCAGAAGATAAAAATAAGAACAGAGCAGCGAAGATGCATCAGTATTATCATGGAACAGGAAACAACACACAAGCAAAAACACAGTAACAACAGATAAGTTCCAAAAGAATGAAAGACAAAAGACAAAACATTTACTCCATGTTGCTAGAGAACAGCAGCCTGCTTTCAGAAAAGCATCAGAAAATTCAAAGCAAGGCTCCTCTGACACTTCTTTTCCCCAAGTGATCAATTCCTCTGCCTAGCCCATTACACTCTCTTCTTCCTCCTCCTGTGCAGTCCACAGCTGAGAAAATAAATGGGATAGGATTAGGACAGGAGATCCTTCTCCAGACTAGTCCACCTTCCTAGTTTGTAATATACTAGAAAACATACACTATTGTTATTTATTTTTTTAAAATGTCTATCTTTAAACTCGGTAAGAATGAAACCTTAAGCACTTTAAGGATGATTTCAAACAGTTAAAAATGAGACACCTGTAAAGGAGAAAGCTGAGGGTTACAAAGCTGAATAGGCAGGATGATGAAGAATGAAAAAGGAGTTAGGAGAGGCACACCATGTCTTGTGTATAGTAAGTCGTCTTGGAACTCTTGCTGAAAACATCCATGTAAGTATAAAATGAAAAGAAAAAAAACTCACAAAATGTCAACAGGGTCCTTTACAGAATGTAATATTATACTAACCTGTTTGAACTATAATTTTTCTAAAGTAAAAAAAAATTGAACTATTTTTGTTGAACTGCTAAGACTATCATATATTAGTATCTATTTTGATACTAACCAGATCAAGTCTGAAGATGTCTGTTTTAAAAACTTTTTACAGGTACCCATTAATCCAGTGTCCATATCGATGCCAGTTAGTTACATGTCCTCAGGTAGTTTCACTTGTGCTATGGAGAGGTTTTCCATGATTTACATATACCGTATTCATATCTGTGTAATGTGACACAGTACTATGCTTACATTATGTTTGCATCCTGGAATGCTTGTGCACATAAAGGCAGGTTAGAAAGAAAATGCAGTTCATAGTCCCTGAAAAGACAAAAAATAYTTTCAAGAGGATAAACAGTAGTTTAAATACTTCGTAGGGATGTTTTACAGCTAAGCTTAATCATTCTTTTGTCACAAAACTTTTTTTCAAGTCAGAAGACACCCTCAATTGCAAATGATTCTCCAAAGAAATCTGTTTCTTCCCTATACTAGGTATCTTCTTTCTTCCTCATGTAATAGTTTGAAGAAATATGGCTAGGTTTTACCTGAAGCAAGGAAAAGACCATCTCTTTACTAAATATACCAGAAAATAATATTCACAATATCATTGGAGATTATTTCTGAACTCTACAAAAATTCTCAGTTTCATCTTGCCAACAAGCACAAGAACTGCAACAAAAACAACCAGGTAACTTTAAAGCCAAGCTTCCATATCACAGGCAGGCATAACTGATCATGCCCATGATAGGGGTGAATTTCTTATGCCCCTTTCAAGTATTTTTTGTCATTCAGTATTTTCTAAGTAAATTGTGTGTTCATCAGTAGCACCCTACATTTTCACCTGATATCCCAGTTTAAAAAATAATGACCTCAACTCTGTCCTTCTCAAAACAAACATTCCTATTCATAAAATGGGGGAGAGGGAAAGAGAAATGAGTCTACAGATCTCCCTATTCACTTGTCAACCAGCTTGTCCCCAGCCTCCATAACAAGGGGTCTTTTCACTCTTAACCTCTTTTAGGGACATACTCTCTTTGCCTTCTTCAAGGCATGGTGAGACTTTGCAGGAAAGACCCAGCTGACACGGACAACCAAGCCAGGAAAGCTGACACTGTTTCCACTAGCACCACATCGAGCATTAGCAGGAAATCCAAAGAGACACTCCTGTCCCTGGTGAACAAATAGCTCAGTCTTCTTCTCCCAAAAGAAATGGTTTATAGGAGAACCATGCTACTGCCATAGACACAGATTTTAATTTGAGCAAATAAGGTTTTGCTCGAGGAGCTAACGAAGAATTCAACAAGAATTTTAATTAAGAATAAAGCTTTTCATAGTACCTATTCTAACCAGTGCAGTTCATGAGCTTTAATTCATGTAATGCAACCTATAATTTAAATAAGTTTTACAGAATATGGTTACACGGGTGTTTTATTCAGAGCAGGATCCACATTTTTAGTACAAGAGCAGGTAAAGAAAAGGACAGCCCTTACTGTTCCCATTTGCTTGATTTCTATTATTATACAGAAGCCATAATAATTATTTTAACAAACCCAGTATTTTGTGAGGTATGAAAAAGGGAAATAAATAAAAACATTTAGAGAAAGGAGAAGGATCAGGAATCTCCCTGTTTTTTATGAGCATCATTGTATTTCCTGTCATAAACGGATTATGGTCCCCCCACAGCACCATAAGCCACAGAAGACAACTCAAAAACACTAGGAAAGGAAAAGAAGAATGGAACCTCAATCCCTCCTGCTTCCCAGTGTCAAAACCAAAGATGCTGCCGACAGCATGGTCTGCATAGTTTGGCCCCCTGAAAGCTGACTCACTCTTCCTGCTATTTCAGTGGCTTCTAATGCAAGTCACAACGAGTGAAAACCTCTCATGTAATGAGTATTACCCTGTTGTCTTTTAGTTGTTTTTTTTCCCTGTCCCCCACAGTTATTAGCATATCATGTTCCCACCTTTAATGAGAAGAAAGGAGAGGAACCACAGAGTAAAAATAGAAAATATGATATGATTGATGTTATCTATGCCACATTTTAGCAAGGATTTGCGGTCCCAAATCTTAAATAAGAAAAGCTCTCAAGAGCTGGGAGCCAGTAGTTGGGTGGGAGTTATAAACAGGCAGCAGTTTCCACACTGCTCTTTCCTCTCCCACTTCCTCATGGCATGTATACTACTAGATCCCTTTAATCAGGAACTAGATTTTCTTCAATGATCTAAACTGCACATAAAAGCTACTGTATAGCATATGCACTGAAAGTCTTTAATTCTTACAGTGGAAGCTAAAGGATGTAGACCTATAACATTTGTGACCTACTGAAACTTAAAATTTTAACAGAGAAGATAACATCTGGACAGCAGCATATTCCCATCTTTGTTCTCAGAAGACTCCAGCTCTATATAAGTACCCATTCTAGCAAAACAGTGCCTTCTTAATCACAAATGAAGAAAGCATCATGGACAGAAAGAACATTTGCAAAATGCTAGCTCTCTGGGCCACACTAAGCTCCAGGAGCTAATATGCAATAACTTGTTCATAATATGCTGCATGGTGCGATCTGTACTGGTGAATACATCACATATTGCATATTGATACACTGAAACACAGAGAAAAAACAGTCAGTCTTCAATTACCATGCCATGAAGGAAAAATACCGCAGCAGGAAGTAGTATAAGATCACTTAAAAGATTATGTATTTGATATATTCCTCACATTTCATATTTCCCAAAATAAACATGTAAAAATGATTGTGTTCTATAAAAACTTACAAAATAGTAAAAAGAAATATAATAAATTGTCAAAAGGAACTCAAAGTATGTTCTATAAATGCATTTTTTAGGCTGACCAAAATTATCTAAGCTCTATTCCAGAGTGCTTACAACCTGAATTTCAATGAAGCATATGAATATGACAAAAAACAGGTGAAAAAAGGTATACACTTTTCTGTTGGAGCCCATATTGGCATTTAATTTCTTTAAGTCTAACCACTTACAGATTTTATTACCTAGCAGAACAACTGAACTTGCAGTCAACAGTTATTCCATCTGGGATTATAATTTAAGAATCAGTTCTTGAAGACTAAGACTAGATACTCATTTTCAGTAGACAGGTAGTACTAAAGTGGATATTATCATTGAAGGCTTTTAACCTTGAGAGCCACGTTAGAAAGGTACTTTAGGTAGAACTCTATAAAATGCTACAGTGCTTCACATCATGTAATGAAACGGTGCAAAGCATACAGTGACCCTGAGATCAGTATATTAGAATTCAGCATTAAATACATGAGAGTGAACTTTTGGATATTCTGGCAAAAGCAACATTGTCCTTTTTATCAGATTTCTTTACAGTGGTCTAGAACTGACTCGAAAGGCTGCTGCAAACGACGAGTACTCTTTCCTGCTCTTTGGCTATGCTACGGACTTGGAAAGCAATAGCAGTTCATTTTTGCTTAGACTGATGAAGAATGATACACAAGCAGATTTAGTATGTAACAAAATCCCCCACACCTTCTGTATGTGTCACCTAAGAAAACTTTCCTTCAAGAAATGAATCTGAATCAGTTTTATTTTATTATTCTTACGAGGCCAGAGTCTTATGAGGAAAGGCTGAGAGAGTTGGAGTCATTCAACCTGGAGAAGAGAAGGCTTCGGGGAGACCTTACTGCAGCCTTTCGGTACTTAAAGGGGGCTTATAAGAAAGATGGGGACAGACTTTTTATCAGGGCCTGTTGCAACAGGACAAGGGGAATGGTTTTAAACTAAAAGAGGGTAGATTCAGACTAGCTATAAGGAAGAAATTTTTTTACAATGAGGGTGGCGAAACACTGGAGCAGGTTGCCCAGAGGGGTGGTAGATGTCCCATCCCTGGGAACATTCAAGGTCAGGCTGGAGGGGTTCTGAGCAACCTGATCTAGTTGAAGATGTCCCTGCCCATGGCAGGGGGGTTGGACTAGATGACCTTTAAAGGTCCCTTCCAACCCAAACTATTCTGCGATTCTATGACTCCACCAAGACTTCCTAGCTCAACATTTTACCTATCCTAAACATTTTGTCCATTTGTTGCTAACATGCATTTTAACCAATAACATAGACAGCTTAAAAGTTGAACTATTTTATTCGGGGGGGGGGAGAAAAAAATAAACAGAAAGCTCTGAAACACTATATAGGAATAACATTTATTGTTAATCTACATATAAATGCTGACCTGCATATGAACAATCTTTTTCTACTGCATCTTAGTCAGGAATCTCAGGCTTCCTAAAAATCTGTACTCAACAGCTCAAACTGAATATATAAAGAAAAAAAAAATGTTTCAGACAGAAACCCTAGAAGAAAATATTAAAATTTACGTTATCAGTGAGGACCTGAAAATCTGAATAAGACAAGTGTAATTTAAGTATAGGACGAATGTAGCATGTAAGTTACCTTCCCCCTTTTTAAGTGGTAGACTGCAGGGTAAGGATGTATATATGCCAGCTGTTACCACAGAGTCAGAGGTGCCCCACAAATCATAAAATAGTTTCTATTACTGTAACACTGTAAAGATATCCAGGCTTCCAAAATTATTTTTTAAGTCTCAGACACTCATACAAACCTCCTGCTAAATTATTAAGCTCCATACAAGTCAATGCACATGCACGTTCATTACYTTTATCCACTGGCTTACTCGAAATTAATAACAACAACGATACAAGACCCAAAACAAACAAGCTGCCCACTAGTTTATTGAGAAAGACAAAAAACCAAACAAAACCACTTACACATCTGTTCCACTGCATGCAGGCRGCTTCATTTGAGGTTAAATACTTGCTACTCAAACTTAATGATGATGATTGTATCTAAGGAAAAGAAGACAGTAATTCCTTTTAATAAATTTTTATCGTGTTAACTGTCACAGTGGCAAGTCATGGGATGTTTCAAGTTTCTCTTTAGGTGACAGTTCCAGGAGTTGCACTTACATGACTAGCTCTCGCCTTTTTTCAAAACCCCTAGCCCTCATAATTGTCAAGAAAAATTAGACATTTTCAACTCTCTATCTGCAAAGCAAAAAAACAGAATACCACCCCCCCAAGGTGAGTATTAAAAAGATTCAAAAGCCAAATTTTTGTACTTGTCTTGGCGCTGCTCCATTTTTTTATGCTTAGGGATGACTACATCTCATGATGAGTGAAACTAAGTCTACACTACATGCAAGATTTCAAAGGAGCTTGCCAACACCTTTCAATGCGCTACAGGATTCATCTGGCAGTTTGTTACACCTTCTCCTCATGAGCTAAACACACTGCTTACACACTGCACCTAGCATGTGTATTAATCAACGGGCAATAACATAGGATCAACACAAGATTATCATTCCCCATGTATGAGAAAGGAATGATTGCAAGTGGAGCATATTAAGTCAGATATTTTGACTTAGCAACAAAACAGACCAAAACAGTCCATCACAGGACATATTTCTGGAGTTTTGCAACTTCAGTCCCACTGACCATTATACCAACATGAGTGCCATTGTGCAGAAGCCCCAGCACACTAAAAAAAAAAACAAAAAACCAACCCCAAAAAAACCAAGAAATCTTTTTGCCATCTCAGAAAATCTGGAAAGTAAACATTAACTCCAAATTCGAATGCAGAAAATGCTGGACTCTGCAATGCTTAATGGTCAGGATGGTGCTTTGTCCTCTTTTCTAAACTCCATATGTATCAAGCATCAACAGGGGTTAAATCAGCAAAGCATTCTCCCCACCAGTCAGTGCTTACTGCTCTTATTCAGATTGTGAGATGGCGATTGATATATATACTTATATATATAGACACGCACACATATATACACACACACTTTTTTTTTTTTTTTTTTTCTTCATTGAGAAGAACACCTCTCAGAGGGTGGAAAGTCTGGATTGCTGGCTTACTGTATTATGGAATGAAATATATGTAACTTCTTTTACTGACATTTTCACTTAAAAATACTTCTATACTCCCTCTTAAGCAAGTGAAAACATCTCCAGAGCTGTGTGGCTGGCTAATTTGACTGTTAAGATGAGACACTTCATCTGTCCCTACTACAGCAAACATTTAAATAACATATAAAAAGAGGCAGATATCAGCCAAGGAGACAGAGACCCACCCGAGGCAGGGTACTCAGCAGGAGCAGTTAAGGAACTCTCCCAGGATGTGGATTCAGCTCCTCAGGCAAAGCAGGGAAGTGAACCTGGCTCTCCCACATTCCTTGCAAGTGCCAGAGCCATCACACTACTGGCAAGACAGAGTACAAATAATGCATCACCAAAATCCCACAATCCTTCCATTCCCATTTTCCCATTCTTTCACTTGTTAAAGACAACTATAAAATAGTTTCAAGCTGGGCCAAACATTTCATTCAATTCAAATTAATGTTTGGGTTTTCTTGACTGTTTATTTTAGTGAGCAAAATAACAAAGAAAAAGTCATTTTAGCTGGATCTGAGCTTATTTTCCTTAGAGGGTAACACTGATTCGGAAAATAGCATACAGAATTACAGCAACAGATAAGCAGCATAATTATTGAAATGCTAACTGAATGAACCTATTTGGGGCAAAACTGGTACAAATTCTTTGATCATTGTCATATGAGACAAATACATTATTAATTTTAAATACCTTTTTCCATACATTTTGTAAAGAATTGCAAAAGAGTATTGCTAAAATGTGTCACAGCTGTTAAACCAAGCCTATTTTCTGCCATAATTTTCAACCTATTGACTACTGAAATCCAGAACTGGCTTTTGTATTAAATATACAGAAAATCTGAGCACTCAGTGCAAAGATTACTCTAAGACACCAAGGGAAAAATATATCTGTATGACGCTAGCAAATATGACTCCAAAAAAAAAAAAAAAAATCCAACAAACAAGCTTTCAGACAGCTATAACAGTGAACTAGTAACCCTCTAAACCTTCAAAGAGGGCTCGTCCAACCCTACATGTCATTACAAAGCAAAGGGGGAAGGGAAAGAGCTGAGAGATGGAAGGGAGACAAGCGCGCAGTAATAGCTAAACAGAGCACACAGGTTGCAAGTTTAAATAAAGATTATGGTAATATCGTAACATTTCTTATGTCAATATCCACTGAAAACCAGTCTGACACAGGTTATAGGAAAGATTGATACTTCACTTTCCAATATGTTAGTCAGTATAAAAAATTCAATTTGTTCTGAATTATCACACTTGAATGAAAATAAGGACCTTAAAAATCAAGCTATTTCCCTGTTGCTTTAACAGACCATCATATTATGCTCCGTCTCATCACAAAAAAAAACACCAAACAAAACAATACTGCCATGGTTAAACTAGGTATCACAGTAATTTAGCATAGGTTTGTCCACTTCGGGGGAAAAAAAAAAGATAAAAGCTTTAGTTGTTCTTACTTCTTGTTGTGTGTGTGCTTTAAACTCTAGATTTCACTTGAAAGATATCTTTAGGCCACAGAAACTACTCAATTTTTTCATTAACTGGTTGAAATCAAACAATCCCATAGTTGTGAATTGACAGATATTGATAATGCCAGTAGCAAATGCAAAATAAACACCCAAGGTTGTACAGAAAACACTGCACATCTGCCACATGCAAGAGGACACCTTTTTTTGAAGTCTGTTTTGAAACTGTACACTAAAACAGACAACATTATGTAAATTACAGTAATGTCAATACTACTAAAATACCTAGATTGTCCCTACTTAAAAAAAAATGTCAGTCATGACGATGAGTTAAACACTATGGTCTACATTGTGCAAAATCCCCAACTAAACTGTCTATAATACTGTTCTCTATCTAAACATAAGCTAATATACATGTATCATCACACCTATTTGCATAAAGCCGATTATTTTAACTGTACATTACAGTGGCAACCCAATGGCACAATATGCTTGTTTTGAAGATGAGAACTCTTACAAATTAAAAGTGAGCCTCAAAAGACAGGATTTACAAAATCCTCTCATGCAGAGTCTTCACTGTGAATGGCAGTAAAATGCAGCAAGGTGTTGGGAAATACATCATCTGCGTTCCTTAATTCAAACTTTCTCAGAGCCTCAAAAAATCTCTAAAAAGTTATTGAATTTAGGGTTCTAAAAATTAGAAGAGAACAAATTCCAAGAAAAAGAGGAGAAAAAAAGATACAACGGGCTCAAAAGCCACATAAACCAGCAACTACTCCCTACAACCTAAGAGTTTGCCAGGACTTCTTTCTGTAATACCTAGTTCTTAAGAATCTTTGATAGGAGGATATTCTACTTCACGTGGATAGACAATTTTAAATAAATGTGTGAAATTCAGTTGCCCTCCTGTATTTCCAAAGGACCTGTTATAAGCCTTAGTGATGTATTATGTGTACTGAAGTAGACCCCCTCTGCACTAAAGACCCGTGACCCCATGACACTAGCTGTTCTGCAAACACAATTCTTGCTCAGTACATTTGCAGTCTAAGTTTAAAATGAGCCAGAATAGGTGGAAACATCAAACAGAGAGAGAGGCCCTAGCACACAAGGTAACAGAAAGACAGCAAGCATTACTCTAAGCTTATCACCTGTCTAGCCTTCCGCTATTACATACTTTGCCTTTCACATTATCACTGAGGATGCTGCACCTGTCACAATTTTGCTTTATACAGAGTAACACTAAAAGAATTATAGTTATTCAAAATTACAAATGGTTAGAAACCTTTTCTCTGAGATGCTTAGTTCAGATACTTCATTTTACTTTCATTTTACTTATTCTCAACCAATTCTTAAATTTGTTTTCTCTGGAGAACTTCTATGGAATTAATTCCTCAACATCTGTTAAAGTTGGAAGATACTAGCAACACTGTAAGTACCAAAGTAGATGACATCCAACCATATAAAAACTTTCAGCACCTTGCCTGTTGGTCTTATACCTACCAGACAGCACTCAAATTTCTAAGAGTTCACAAAAGAATTTTTGCTGCTTTTAATATACAACAAAGAGATGTAAGATTTTTTCCTCCACAAAACCAATCTCCATAGTAAATAATAACTAGAATGCCCCTACCCAGTATCTGTACAAATATAGGCTTTCTAATAGCAGCATGGTATCTTTGGGATAGATAAAGTCTTCCAGACTTCACTGCCCCCAGTGTGTACTCCACAAATATCCTCCCAAGGGTGCACGTCTGCGCTTTAAGTGAAATGTTGCATTACTGAAGATAAACTTTAGAAGAAAAGAACTGCGCTCACTCTCTTGAAAAGCAAAACACATACACATACATAGTGGGCCATACAGAAAACAACACATGAGGAAAGCCTGAGAAATGTGTTTATGTTATGGGGGCTTGAAAGACTTTCTCTGCTTGGCATTAGAGGTGTAGCATGACAGCTCATGCTAAATTATTGAAATCTCTCAAAGATCCCCCCCAAGAAACAAGACACAGCTGCTTCTAACACATAAGGACCAGAGAGAAAGGACTGGGGAAAGAGGACTTTTTTTTCTACACTGCAAAGCCAAACACTACTAAACTTAGCAATGATAATTAGAATCATCATTAATGCAAAAGAGGCCTTTTACCTTTCATTGCATTAATAGAAGTTTTTACACTTTTAGTAGACCTCACGTGCAGCAGACAACCTTAAGTGTATCAGATACCCTCCGAAATCCAGTAAGCTTTATAACACAGCCGGTCTCTACCATCAGCAGCTGCCTCAGCGTAGATCTAGAAGTTACAGAAAACATTTTTAAGCAGAATTACCACGTCCCAAGTAGAAAACGAGAGAAGCAGTACACGAAAGTTAAATTCTGCAGGCTTTCCATATGCACCTCTCTTGAGCGACTCTGCCCAAGAGAGAAGGGGCTGGGAACTTCACCCCACACAGGAAGAGATGCGGTGTTTACGCCGCGGCCGAAGCCGCTGGCGGGCGCCTGCCCCCCTCGTGTCCCACGTTCTCCGGAGAACGCTTTTTAGGATTTCCGGGGCTTTTCGGCCCCGGCGCCCGGCTGGCAAGCCTGTGCCCGAGGAGCCCGCGCCCCCCCCGCCCCCGGGCAGCCCCGGCCCGCACCGTGCGCGGAGCCGCGGCCACCCGCTGCGGGGGGCGGCGGGCTCTCTGCCCCGGGGCTGCCCGGGCCATCTTAGCTCGGGATAGCAGCGGCCACATGGTCACCACTCCCTCCACGGGCCCGGCTCCCGCGGCCTCCCGGCGGCGCGGCCCCGCCAGGTGGGAGCGGGAGCGGAGCCCCGGCGGGTCCCGCCGGCCCGGCCCGGCCCGCGCCGCGCACAATGCCGGGCGGGCTCGGGGCGCGGCCAGCGGCTCGGCGGGCACCCCTCTCCGGGCGGGAGGCGGCACAGCCTGCCGGGCGCTCCGGGCCAGCACCGAGCCCCCGGGGACCGGCAACCCCCCGCCCGCCGGGCCCCCTCCCGGGGCCTCGCAGACAATGGAGCCAGCACCGCGGGCCTAGTCCCCGGCTTCCTGCGCCGCCCCGCCACCACACGCCCCCTCCCCGGCCTGGCGGCGCTGTCCTGCGGGCGCTCCCAGGCGGGAYGGGGCGCCGCCGGGCCCGGGGCGCGGGGCCCCGGCCGCCCAGGCACCGGCGCCGCTGAGGCAAAACCCGGCGGCGACGGGGGGTGCGGCGGGGTCCGCGGGAGGGCGAGCCGGACCACCCCGCCCGGCCCCCTCCCGGTGCCGGAACGGTGCCCCACTCACCTCCCTGGGCGGCCGCTGCAGGAGAAGCCGGAGGTCGCCGTCGCCGCCGCCGCCCGGCCGGGCCCGAAGGAGTTAAAAGGCAGGGCCGGGCGGGACCGTCCCATTCATTAGCCGAGCGCTTTGTCTCCGGCCGCCACCGCCGCCGCCGCGGCGCTGAGCAGGCTGCCCCGGCTCGGCCGCCACAGGGCCGTGGTGCGCAGGCGCCGGGCGCGGGGGGCGGTGCCACCGCCGAGCGGCGGCACGCACGACGCGCAACATGTCATCCGGGCCGCGGCCCGCAAAATGGCTGCCCCCGGGGCCGTGACGCCCAGGGGGCGGCGTGGCGGCTCCGCGCCCGGATCCGGATCGGGGCGGCGGCGGCCGCAGGGAGTCGGGTGTCCTGCTGCGCCGCCCCCGCGGTGGGGCTGGGGTGAGACGCGAGCCTTCTGCGCAAAGGCGCAGCCGCGGCGGCAGCCGCCGCCGCCCCCCTCAGCCGCCCCAGAAACGAAGCGGGCGCAGGCGAGCGGCCGCCGCGGCTCCGAGGGCGGCGGAGATGGGCCGGCGCCGGCCTGGAGGTTCCTGCGGCGCCGCAGGCCTCGCGGGAGTGCCGCGGCCTCTGCCCAGCCGGCAGCGCTTTCACCGGGAGGCCCCGGGCGGGCGCCCCGAGCTCCCCCCGGGCCGGCCGCGATCGAAGCGGCCGTTCCCGTCCTCGCAGCGGGGGCTGGCGGGCGGGGCAGCGCGGGGAGCCGGTGCCTGGGGAGCGGCGTGCTCGCAGCGGGCTGCCGGCAGGGCCCCGGCTTCAGGAGGGGCGGGCAGCCTCCCATGGCCGGAACGCCGAGGAGAGGCCTTCATGAGCATCGCTCTGCTAGAGCGCGGGCACACCGCTAGCCTGAACACAGCCCTCGCCTCTTCAGGAATTTAGCCTCTATTATGCATATTTGCATTTTAAAAACCTACCTTGATATGTATTTGTGGTCTAATGCACACCCGACTTGGTCTGGGCTCTGTTTTGCTGTGCTTGCAGCCCCTGTCTGCCTCAGGAGGGGCACTTTACGTGACACTTCAATCTGATCTCCTGTGCGGCCATCACAGGGAAGGCGGTTCAGGGATGGAGGACATGCGTTGTGTTGGTTCAGTGAAGCAGTAGCCTGCTATGTGCTTGAGATCTTGGAAGTTTTGTGGATAAAGCTCCTCCAGTTTCGGTGTTCAGTTGTGGGTCGGTGGTTGCCTTCTGTGATTGAGAAAGATTAGTCAAGGCTGTCAAGTGGACTGAGGGATCCAGGCTTTTCAGGTGGGGTGGGGAGTGAAGCAGGGTGGTTTGTTGGTTTTTTTGGGGTTGTTTTTTTTTTTTTTTTAAGGTATGTCATTTCTACAGAGAGCTGGGTAGAGGTATGATCTGGTGAGACCTTGACATTTGTTGTCAAATTCCCAGAGGCAGTCATAGATTTCTGCTTCTTAAACTTCAGTATCGCTGCTCATAACAACTTATATAACATAATGCATCTTTCCTTTGGGAGTGGAAGCAGGAGAAAAACATTAACAGCACTGTTTTGAAAGTAATGCTAAGTTTTAGATTAAGATAGTGTTTAGAGAGAAAAATAGTGCTTACACAAGTACTTTTTTGATCTGGGTTGTTTTCATCAGTTAATTGACTGATTTTTTTTTTTTTCTTTTAATTGGAACAGATTTAGTCAAAAAATGTTTTGATGGATATATGGCAGTATATGAAGATATCTGTTTATCGCTTTTTGATTTGAAATAGTGGAGCTTTTGAATATTCTTTATAGTATTTGTATGCTTGTACTTCTGTACCACTAGTGCGGTCTTCTAAATGGATGGTGCCAGTCAACAAAGTAAATGATCTGATATGGTTCATGTTTCCTTTGGAAATCTCATGTCAAGTTTTTTCTTTCATTCATATGCTACTCAAAATCACAACAAAATAGCTGTTACACTGTGGGCTGCAGTCCTTCTTAGTTTCATATTATAACTTTGTAACTTCCAGTGTGTTTTTACTGATACAGTTGAACTACTACTATGGAGGATTGAGGCCGAGTAACTGAGGCCAAAGTGATTTGAGGTTTGTAACAGTTTCCACTGTTACAAAAGTGCATTTATATGAATACAACTACTTAAAACTGAAGTTTGGTCTTGGCCAGATGTGAAAGCTTAGCTAAGAAGCCCCTATCACCAGTCTGTTGACGGGTAATTATGGTGATTATTTAACATACAATAATAATAATAAATAGAAATATGTCATCTCATGAAGCATCTTTTAGAGAACTATAAAATTGTAACAGRTATGTTGAATTTTACTTGGAATTACATAGTTACACTCACCACACCACAGAAAGCATGATAACGTTAGAATATCTGGCTCTTTTAACTGGGTTTGTTTGGGTTTTTGTTTTTTGTTTTTTGTTTGTTTGTTTTTTTGGAAACAGATATGACTTTGAAGAGTTTCCCAATTTATAGTCAAAAAATGTACAGTAAGTTAAAAAAGACTGGAAATTCACTTTGTGCTTTCCCACTGCACATTGCTCTTTCTGTATGTATCTCTCTGTACCTCTTCATTTTTTCATACATCCTATTCTGAAAATTTCCTTAAGGGTTAGTGAAAGTTGAGACTGATGAAAGTTTATTTCTTTAAATTATCTTCTAAGTGGCTTGAGAACCAATCAGTGGTTCAGTATATAACATACATGTATATCACAGATTGAGTGAAATAGCTGAAACTTTTTTCTGTTTTACAAATATACACCGGAAACTTAAGAAAGTAGGTCTTAAAAATCTGAGCAAAGCTGGGGCCAGAAAGTCTTCTCACAAACAACCAAGTAATATGAAGAATAAAGCAACGAAATGATGGTGATCTGGTGACATGACTGCAAAGGAAAGAAAAAGTAACTCGAGTTCCTAGAGAAGGCTCCAGACTGCCAGCTTGTGGTGAATGTAGCAACATTTATGTAGTAGTAATCTAAAGATATTCTCCATAAAGCATGCAGTCTGAGGTGTAAGTATGTGAAAGAACATAGTCATTTGGCAAGATGAATATTAGGAAAGTCTGTGCAAGACATCTTGACAGGAAGAAACCAAAACTTTTATTTAACTTCAGAAGAGTAGGGTTTTTTTCTTTTCATCTTTCCCCATTTATGCCTTTATAAACTTGTTATCTGTTTCAGATATTGTGAATAAACATCTTTATTTGCATGTTTAACTGAACCTGGCACGAATCAAAAGTGATCTGATATTAAATGAATATAAAAAAGTAATTTCTCACTCCTGTCCTGGGAGCAAACTGCAAGTACCTGGTTCCCCATTCTGTTTTGTAGAATATCAGAAAGCTAAAAGAGCGTGCTTCCAAAGAAACTGTTTGGGTTCTCTGGAGAATAGGTGTTACAGCTTCAGAGAAGAAGGAAATGTCACTGCAGTAACCGTAAGTAACCAACTCTCTGTCATTCTGAATACTGGGGTGCACATTGAACTCAGAAGGCTCCCAGGGAGGCTATAACAAGAGCCTAAAACCAGTTGGAAACTAGATGAAATCCTTGTATCCCTTCCTACTGTGACAGAATTTAAAATATGCCTTAAATATACCTATTTGTCAATATTATGTTACGTGTTATTAGATGATTGTAGATGTTCAGTTGCTGCAGACAGAGCTTTGTGTTCTGTGGTCCCAGAGTCTCTCCAGTCACTGAGCTGTTCATCTTAATCTGATTTTTTTCCTTCCTTCCATCCATTTCTTTCTTGGTAGTAAAGATAGCATTGATATTGCAATGATAAATTTTTGTAGTTCTGTGTTTCTGAATTTGTATACCTTTGGAAACATTGTGTTATAATGGCATATTGATGATACCAGTGTCGGGAGTATTAACCATTTTGCTGCTCTTACCTTGTTTTAGCAGAATTGGGCAGTTAATGTATTTATATCCAAACCTGCTCTGATAAGATTATTTTCCTTACTGAATCACTCAAACGTTTGGCTTCACCTCTAGCAACTTCTGCATCAGTGACACATTTTCCATATGAAATCACGAAGACTATATCAAGAAATAATAGTTCTTAAGCCAAGCACGAAGAATTGCTGCCTTTTGTATGCACCAAGGTAATATATTTAATAAAATGATCTCTTTTCCTCCTTGTATAGAATTCAGCTTCCTCCAGGACCCTATCTAGACAGTGACAACTTAATGATCAAAACTTTAAAATAGAGGTCAGAAGTACTGAATTTGGATGTCCAATTTAGTATCACAAGGGTATGATTTTTGAGAACACTTAACATAGGAGAGTACTTATATATTTAGCGTACATACCCCATTAACTTCAGCTGGCACTTGGCTCTGCTCATCAGATCCAAGGTGTCAAGTTGGGTGCTCAGAAAATAAAGAATGAGCAATTACACAGTAGTTGTGAGCAACTTTAAGCAACATTCGCTGCCAAAACCATGATGCCTTTGTGCTTTTATATTAATTACTTCATTTGTTACAAACACAACTGTCTAATCTCTTTATCATCCTGGATTTATAACACATCAGAGATGTACGTCAGTGATTTTTGATTTGGAGTTGAGCATGATGGGATGTTCACGGGATTTATTCATACTTACCCTTTATGTGAAGTGAGGATGATGCTGGAATATGTCTTTCAGGAGTGCTCAGTTTGAAGTTCTTATTCTAGCATTTTTTTGAGCCTATTGAGATTCTGTCTGCATCATGAAGACATATTATATATCAGAACTGATTTATATATGTGTGAGTTTGGAAAATCTCTTTACTAACCAGCATCAGGCACTGGCCGAGGTGGTAGACATGTCTGAGGCAGCAAAGAAAACCTGTGTAGGGCTTATTACTATTTGTTAAATGATAAATAGGAGCTGGGTTTCTCTGAACAGAGGAAGCTGAGCCATGTCTGGTTCTCTTGTTTGTTTGGGGTTTTTTGTGGATTTCATGTATTGAGTCTTGCTTCTGACTTACTCTTTAACTTTATTTTTCCTCCCCAGTCTTTGATGTCACCCTGCTTTGTAGTCCTTCCCCATGTAAATGAGGAGGCAAGGTTTTAATTCTGAATGAGCCCATCTATTTTAGGATTTCTTCTGCAGTAAATGACTAGGGATTCTAACAGCAAAGCTTCCTCCATTGCATACCATCTTAATCTATCTGCAGACCAGGTTTGTCCTCTAGAATGAATGAGGAAGAGGTAGTAAAGTAATTAAGAATGGATTTGTGCCTCATTGCTGATTGAATTTTAACTTAATTATACCAAAGCTGAAGTATTAACTCATTGTAAACATTGGAGATCATTTCTTGGAGATACGTGTTTGTGAATGACCTAACTAGGAAAATTACTTCACTCAGAGTTTATACTTCACATATTACCCTTGCAAGTTTTGATACTGACAGCAAGGAATTGAGAATAGAGAACTCACTCTAAGGGATTTAATAAATAAAATAAACTTTATATATAATTAACCTTTATGAAGGCAGTGAGTAACTTTTCTTTGCTTGGATGAAGGCTGTTTCCAGTGCAGAGGAAAGGATCAGGGAGTAGGAAAGGGTTATGAGAGAAAGTAAGAATGTATTTGCAGTAATATTGTTTACATAGGTTATGCTGGCTTAAGCAGTTACCTGAGTTTGTGCTAAATGAAGTGTCTTCTGAAATCCAGACCTGATGAGGAGAACATCCACAGGGAGAAGCTAGAAATAAAAGTACTGAAAATTATGTTTGATCTGAGAAATATATTGTGTATCAGATATTTGTGTGGAGAGCACTTTGTTTTCCTTTTGCTGTGGTTGCCTTTGACAAAAATCTTCAGTTCAAATAAGTGGGTTTTTTTGTTGCATTAACTTTCTATAAATTCTGTCTTTATCTGCTACTGAGGTGTCCTCAGCATGTCTTGCAAAAAAAGAAGTAAAAATCCAACGTAAATTGTTTAGCCACAGTGTTTTGCAATTCTTTGCTATGGAAATACGATATTTTTAGAACTTTTCACATAGCAATTATTGTTTTGCTTTTTGATTCCTACCCATTACCACTGACATTTTGTCTTTGCCCGTAACTTGGCTCAGTTAGTTATGCTATGTGAATTGACGGACACTTCCATTCTAAACATGCAGCTTCTTTTGATGGCTAATAACTAGGGATGCTGAAGGGGCACTCCCAAACTCTGGATTTACTTTCTTGCTGCCTCCCTTGCGCTGGCAATCATTTTCATCTGATTATGTAGGGAGGCAGTTCTGGGAGCTAAACAGAAAATCGGTGACTTGTTTATGGAAGGTTATTTTGATGGCAGTTACCATTTGGCAGGAATAGCTTCCCATAAAGACCTTTGCAGGTGGAGTTACTATGCAGAACATAATAAAGGTGCCAAACTCTGAACATTAGGAATTGAATAATTAATGCCAAAGAGGCAATGACAGGAGAGAAGGGGAATATTATTCCCTTGTTTATGGCTCTGTCTGCTGTTCTGTAAAGAACAATATAATTGTACATAAGAGTGCAAATAACTCTGCTCCAAAGATTTGTGCTCGATAAAATAGTCTCCAGTAGACAGTAGTTCTGCTATTTAGAAGGAGACCTACAGGTGAGTAAATGGGTAAGCTTTTTGCTTTTGGTGCAGCATTTTGTAATTTGGGGATTTTTTTTTTGTTTGCTTGAAAAGGACTGTCGTGGTTTAGCCCCAGCCAGCAACTAAACACCACGCAGCCGCTCGCTCACCCCCCCACTCCGGTAGGATGAGGGAGAGGATCGGGAGGGCACACGGAGGAAAACCCGCGGGTTGAGATAAAAACAATTTAATAATGGAAATAAAACAAAGTAGAACAGTGATAATAACAATGATAACAACAATAACAGAATATACAAAACAGGCGATACACAACGCAACTGCTCACCCCCACGTGTTCCGGACGAACCGCGCACCCCCCTGAAGGAGCAGCCCCCGGTTTTTAAGCTGGGCATGATATCACATGGTATAGAATACCCCATTGGCCAGCTGGGTCAACCACCCCGGCTATGCTCCCCCCCAGGTCCCCCTGCACCTCGAAGGGCAGGGGAGGCTGTCGGTTCAAGCACCACCCAGCAACAACCAAAGCATCAATGGGCCATCAACATTCCTTCCATTACCAAACCCAAAACACAGCACCCCCTCCAGCTACAGGCAGGAGAGTTAACTCTGTCCCAGCCGGAACCAGGACAATATTGGAAGGGTAAGTAAGGCAGGAAGCAGGCTTCCCGGTCAATTGTGTATCTCAATGAACTGCTTAGTGTATCTTTCTGTCTGCAAGTGACAGTCCACATTCCTCTTCTTGCAGGAGGTGACTCCAAGCAGTAGTTCCCACAAATGCTTAAATGGAAATGGGGTAAGGGCCTTTGCATAGCAGCTGTACAGCTTAAAGACCACTCTGTCAAATGGTCTTTAAGTATTATCTATAGATAACATTCCATAGGACTGCTTAGCAGATGCAACTCACAGAGGTATTTCTTAGCAAGCAGCTTGAGTTCTGGTGGAGCTCTGATGATAAGAGCTCTGCCTTTATCAGTACGATAAAAGGCATTGGCACAGTCTCCAGTCTGTTTTAAAACTCATAATTTGGTGAAGACTGTTTGGATCAACATGAACTGTTCTGGAGATCTAAAGGGTCTTCCAATTTTAGAAATAGAGAGCCATTTTGATTCTGAGGATGAGAAAGATGATATGTGTAGGAAGTAACCGTTAGCGAGGCCGTAAGAAGCAAAAAACTTTGATTCCTTAGCAGTTGGTGAATGTGGATGAATACCAATATTATTTCATCTTTACTCACCCTTTTGTCACAATATGACTAAAACTTCAGGATCAGAGGAATGAAAAGGAAAATGCAGACAATTCTTCCTAACCAGAGAACAAGGAAGATATTCAGTAAGCATGTAGGGGTAAAAAGGGCCAACACTTTTCTTCCATATTTGAAGCCAAAAGGTTGATCCCCATTCTGGAATTGTCATCCAGGACTTCGGACCATATATCCCACTCAGTCTAGCATGAAAAAGAAGTCAGCCTTTCTGCCAAAGTATCAATGATAACTAGGAGATGGATCAGTGATATGTGGAATTGTCTTTAAATATAGTAGTTCGCAAAGATCAGCCAGAAGAGGTGGATCTAAACCTCACACACTGAAGATAAACAGTTGCGTTTTTGTTTGTCAGCACACTGCTGTAATGTGTCTTTTGATAGGGTTGCAGCATCTTTTCCACAGTGCATGCTGTTCTGGCTTCTGAGAGGTTTGGAAACATCCTTTCTTTTGAGAACAATCAGCCTTGCAGAGTCATGCCTGCGAGTACTTTGCCAGTGCCATATACCACGACTGATGAGGTAAGTGAAATCAAAAAGCATCCCTCTGCAGGGTGTGAGGACCATAATAATGTTGTATCTTACGGGGGCGGGGGGGGTTATTCATCATGCATAGATGAGTCTGAAGGTGTAAACTGTGTAGTGGGGAAGCCAGACTTGCCAATCTATCCCTATAAAGTTTTCTTGAGGCATCATACAGAGGTATCACGTGACTTAGCAAGGTTAGGAAGATTTGTCATCGTGATAGGAAGAAGACTCACACACACATGTTATAGCAGTCCAAAGCCTATCCTGAAATGGGAAGATTCTTGCAGGTTCTAAAGAATGTGTGGAGTGGGGCTCTGCCTCTTGCTTGTCCCTTCACCAGCCAGCTGTTCAGACTGGGAGAGGGATACAGAGTTCTGTCTAGGGAAGATCAGCACCACTGCCAATGCTTAAGTGCTGCGGCAAGTCTGAGTTGATCTTAGTCTGTAAAATAAAGATGATACTGTGTAGGTGATACTTTAGCAATGTAGAAATGTGTCTCATGAAGTTTGATTCTGCATGGAAAGAGAGGAGGATGCCAAATCAGATAAATAGCATTTCTGTTTGTTCATGTGATCCTTCCTTTTTAAAATGTTTCACTTGAGAATTTGATAACTAGTGCAGGTGAAAGCTGGTAGGCAGAAGATATTCCTTCTGTAGAAGTCTTCCATGCAGGGTGAATCAGCAGCAGCAACTTGAATAAAAACTTGATGCTGCCAAGTAGGGGTGTGAAGATTCTGATGGACTGGGACTGAAGCCCCATGCACATGTTGAGCTAGTGCCAAAAAAGGTGGTGAGGGTCCTGCTGCCATCAAACTATGGTTCAGAGGGCCAGTTATTTTTTCCTTGAGATTGTACAGTATCCCAGTAGAATTGTTTCCTCCTTGTCCAAAAATAGAAAGAATACTATTTTGAGGCACCAAGTCTCACTTGTGAGATGGAAGAGGCAAAGGGAACAGATCTTTGAGATTATAGAAGCGTGTGCTGAGGACTGGTCAAATGCCCCAGACAATACTACATACTGTTGCATTTTGAAATAATAGGCTAATATTTAACATGGAGGGGTTGAGGATTCTGATCTGGTAGCCTGTCATAAGGTCAATGAGAGATGATTAGGCTCCTAATACCAAGCTATGTGTTGAGCCTGCCCTGATCTTTGTGCCATTGCTCTGAAGTACCGTATCAAGGAATAGCATGCATTCTGTGCCAGAGCCTGGACAGTCCATAGCGAAAACTCCTCATACCTTCTTACTGAGAATAATTGAGAGGATCTAGAACACTGATGAAGCCTGCCTGCATGTTAGTAATTTGAGGTGGAGACACCATCTTCAGTATGGGCACCAGGAAATGAAGCTCAGCAGTTCTTTGAAATGCTGTCAAGAATCTGAGGAGCAGGGAGGCCTTTCTGCATTAGGCTACAGTGGATCGGAAGCTTTTCATTTCAAATCTGTTAGGAGATCGGGTCCTGGCACCGTAGCACACTGTCATGATTGATTCAGGCTGTGCTATGAGTCCTTGGTCAATAGGTTGTGGGAATCAATGATGCTGCTGCTGTCTTTTTTTTTTAATGAAATAATTTTGGAACTGCCACTTCCTGGTTTTATCAGTGTGAAGTTTAAGACCTTACACCTTATGGATGGAGTGTTTTTACCAAATGTGCCCTATGCACAGGGCAGGCAGAGCTGGAAGATGAATCTCAAGAAAGTCATGTAAGTAGAGCTTACTAGAGAGAATAAAGCTTGAGTTTAAACTACAAAAAGATGGTTAAATGATACAAATACCAGTAAGGAACACTGCATTATTGAAGACATGTCCAGCTACGGAATGCTGTAGTCCACCTGGCAGAAAAAAGAAACTGGAAAAGTGCCAGACTTACTTGTGCATCAGACACGTGAGAGCATGGACACCATCAAGTTCGCTGTGGAAAACTTGTCTCCAGTTATAAAGCACTTGTACAGCTGCAGGGCAGATACACATGTGGATTATCACTTAAAAGATAAACCAACATGTTTTCTATCATAAATGAGATTTTATTATACTTATTATTAGCTTCTTGACAATATTTATCATTTGTAGTCATTGTTATACTTCGCACACTAATGTATATGATTTAGTATGCTGCTCCCTCTTTCATATCTTTCTATCACGAGCTGAATTCCAGTGCAACAACATTAACTTAAATTATCACGTTGTAAGACTTCTGAGACTGATGGTAGGATTGCTTAAGCGATACAACAGGAGAGTAATTCCTCACAGGCAAGTACACAAATGACCAGATGGCATCTACAGTTCATACAATCTCTTTTTCTTTTTTTATTGGAAATTGAATTTGCTGGACCTATCTGATCCTAAAGATCTACTTCTACACTGAGTGCACTGCACAAATGTTAGCTGTTTTAATCGCTTGTGTTTTGTTAAGAGATCAGTGTGCTGGATGGTCCCTTATGAGGAAGAAGGAGTTGGAAAGTATTTTGCCTATTCTACAGGATTTAGCAGAACTTAGCGAAGTTAGTTAAGCTCTCTGGACCTTAATTCACTTTCTACAAGTAAGTAATGACAGGTGTATCTATTTCTGATTTCCTAGTCATAAATTTATTGTAGGACTAACAGCTGTTTGAGGCAAGCAAACACAGTAGCCCTAGAGAAAACGTAAAAAATTAATTGGTAAGTTGTTTTGAAGGAAGCTTTATCGGTGGATTGTTGTTACAGATGGACAAAGAGGATCATACCTACTCTTGACTGTTTGCCTTTTACTGCACGCAGGACGTGTTCTGTGTGATCGGCAAAGGCAAGTGTTTGTCTTGGGCTGGGCTAGCTAAAAGTTGTTTTTAAGCATGTGGGTGCAGCTGCCTCGCAGAAATGTATTGCAGTAAAATCCTCCAGATCTCGAACATGGCTGTAATGGCTGTCTAAAAATAATACATAACAAAGGGTGTCCTTCACAGGCAGAGCCAGAAATAACTTGCTTTTGCTTTGTCAAAATGTGAGGCTGTTACCAGTTAATTTAAAAGCAGCAGCCTGACCCGGAGACCACGCAAGAGCTGACTTTCAAGCGAATTTTCTACGTACGAATCTGGAGCTCGGACTTCCCCCAGAGAAATAATAAATACCACTCGCTCGTAGTTTCGAGCCTCGGTTTTGTAACAAGCTGCGTCCCGCCCCCATTCCCCCTCCTCCCCCGTTTCGTCCGCCCTGCGCTGGGGCGTTTAAATGTTCTCGCCGAGAGGGCCGCGGCGAGGTTCGGTAGCCTGGCTGCGGCAGGGCTCGGCCGGCCCTGGGCGGGAGCG
Organism: Oceanodroma leucorhoa; assembly: GCA_030449065.1. Lineage (NCBI taxonomy): Eukaryota > Metazoa > Chordata > Aves > Procellariiformes > Oceanodroma > Oceanodroma leucorhoa. The sequence continues at coordinate 223,111 of JASVER010000175.1, forward strand.
CGGCGGCCGGAGCAGCACGTTCCCGCCCCGTTCCCCGCGGCCCGGCCCGGCCCTGCCCGCCGGAGCGCCCCGTGCCGGCTGGTGCCAGGCCGCCCGGCCCCGCGCGCCCCTCCGCCATCCGGGGCGGGGGCGGGGGGAGCGGCGGCGCGCAGGCCCCGCCCCGCGGCGGCAGCGGCGGGGCTGGGCGGTGCCTGGCGCCCTCGCGTCCCTGCCCTCTCTCCCGCCCTCCCTCGCCTCCCCCCGTCGGCGCAGCGCTGTGGTGAAGCCGCATTGTTTGTGCCGAGGGGGGAGGGGAGCCTCTCAGCCCCGGGAGCTGAGCGCCGAGCCCGCAGCCGGACGGCGACCTGCGCCGCGCCTCACGAATGCGCCGCGCCCGGCTGCAGCAGCAGCCCCGCACCCAGCGCCGGGTCGCCGCCGCGGGCAGCGCGGCCCTCTCTGCGCCCGCTCGCCCGCCCGCGGCTGCCGGACGCGGGGCCAGGCGGCAGCACCGGCGGGACCTCCGCCATTAAACCGGCCGCAGCGTCGGCCGCAGAGGCGGAGCGGGAGGTCTGTCAGCCGCGCTTCGGCGGCTCCCACAGCGTGAGTGAAGCCGGGCGGGCGGCGGGGGCCGGCGGGTGTGGGCTGCGGGGCCGGGAGCCGGCGGGTCCCGCC